>BSBK01001241.1:592500-918437 GCA_027943335.1 Chamaecyparis obtusa | reverse complement strand
AATTTAAGAGTGATGAGTGAGCTAGATGCTGAAAGGCAAATCAATGAGAGAATGTTGAAATCTCAAGAAGATATGAATTAGGTGTATGAACAAAACCTTCATAGGCAAAAAGGAAAAGCAGGACTTGGATACAAAGAGGAAGGTGAATCTTTCAAACAAGGTACTCAAAAGAATCAAAAACCTACCTATAATCACTATGGCAAAATTGGTCATACTTCAAACAAATGTTGGAGCAATGGAAAAGCAAAATTCAATGGAAAATGCTACAATTGCAATCATCTTGGTCATAAAGCAAATGAATGCAAGGAGAAACCAAGATTTAAAGGCATATGTCACAAATGTAGCAAACAAGGTCATAAGGCATCAGAATGCAGAACTAAAACAACCAATCTAGCGGAACAAATTATTAAAGCAATGTTTGGTTGGGATTACAACACTTGGTGTAGATGTCATTACTGTGGAGAATATGGACACATTGGCATGAATTGTGTAAGGCACAACTTGAGAAAAAGGGATTCTACCATAAGATGTTATAATTGCACTAAGCTTGGTCACATAGCTAAAAACTGCATGAATTTAGGCAAAATTGAAGATGAAAAGAAAGAAAAAGAAAATAACATTAGGAAGCAGATGAGACAGAAGTGGATTCCTAAACCTACCAAGCAAACCAATCCTAAAGTCACTAATGAAGGGAGTGGCTCTATGAGCTCTAACTAGTCTCCAAGAAAGCACTGGAACTATATCTTCATAGACATATTCCAAAATAGTTCCTGAACTGAAAGGAAGACAGATCCAAATTAGTATGCAAGATACAACATGATCACAAGGTCGGTATCAGTTACCACTGAGTAAGGTCGGGAGTAACCTAACTTCATTTGGTTACCGAGTAAGGTTGAAGAAGTATGAATTCATATGATCACTGAGTTGCGGAGTCTTCACCAAGCAATTAATTCATAGTGGATGATAGCCTGTCTAATTCAATACCCTAATTCGTACTGAGCATTAATGACAAATTTTTAACAAAAGGAGTGAAATCAAGTTCACTATTCACTGTGAAAAAAAGTCTCCTAGTGCAATCAAGTGTTTCGAAGCATATTTTAGCAAGATATTCTCTTTCCTTGAAGAATTTACTGTGTTCACTGAGCTACCATGGCATCATCTAGCACTAAAGTGAAGAAAGGTTTAGAAATGTTGGTTCATGGAGAATGGAAAGCACCAGATTTCAAACTCATGCCCGCAGTTGCTGGAACCTTAGACCCGAGTGGAGCTCAATCTCAGATCCCTCCTAAGGTACTCCTTATTAACATTATTTGCATTCATTTTAAGTGTACAATTCAAGAGCTTGGAACCCTAGAGATAGATACTATTCGTGAGGAACTATGTGTCGATGGTGTTCTCAAACCAGAGCATCAACATTTGAAGATAAGGGTTTAGTTCACATCACACACTTGCCTCAGAGCTTTCAGATAAAATGGGTTAGATATATCCTTAGCTGAGTACATGAAGGTAAAATATGGCTTGAGCAACCAGTAGAGATTATGAAGAAGATGATTCACCAAATCACTGGTCTTCCCATGCTCGATAAGGCAAAATCTACAAAAACCCTAGCCAAGTGGGACGGTAGAGGTATGAAGATAAGAAGAATTATTGATGTAGAATTGAAGTTTGGTATACATATCATAGCTCACAAGATATATAGTTCAAGTCAGCAGAACAGTGTTCCGTGTGAAGCAGTTGACCTAGCGTATAAAATTGTAAAGAACAATCTGTCATTTGACCTAGTAGATCTTTTGTTGAAACAGTTCAACAAGAACATGGAGAGCATCCAAACCTCAAAGAACAATCCATGTAAGTTTGGATCACTATTGGTTTGTTTATTTTTCTATGCTCAAAAGTTTTTCCCATCAAAAGGCATGGTAGTATGGAGAAAAGATGTGCCGGTTCTTTATCAGATGAATGAATACATTTCAGAAATGAGTGACAATTTTGAAAGCATAATGGATAACTATTTTGAATCATTTAAAGAGAAAATGAACAATAGATTTCAGATTCCACAAAAATTGGTGGAAGATTACAAAGATGATATTTGTTTCATGGTCGATTGTGATAATCTGTATATACAGGAAGCAAAACCAAGGATTGTACATGTGAAACCTCTTCCCTATGAGGTAAATATTGATGAAACCAAGAATATTATTGAATCCCTAATTAATCAACCTGTTAATCGAAAGGCACCATATTTTGGGACATATGAAGAAGCTAAGGAGAGAATTGAGCTTAGTATAAAGCTTCCATAGGCGGTTAACAAAGGAAGAAAGAGGATGGCCAAAATACAAGCTAGCACACCTCTAATGTCAACCGAGGAAAAAGGAGAGGACTTTGAAGAAGAAGAAGAGAAAAAGGATGAGGAGGAAGAAGAACAAGTACCAAAAAAGAAGAAAGGAAAAGTAATTATCACCAAGGCACCCAAGAAACCCTCTGCAGTATTTACAAGAAGGAGTGCAAGAGGCAAGGCAGGCAAAGACAGTGAAGAAATAGTATTCAAAAGGCCTCCTCCTTCATTAAAAGAAAAGATCAAGGATTTGAGAGAAGAATCTAGAATTGCAAACTTCAAATCTCTCAAATATGAAATCAGATCTGAGGAAGAGCAGCAGGAAATTGAAGATGTTGTTGTCAAGAAAATAGGAAAATGGAAATACTCACCTGAAGAGATAGCTTCTCAAATCCTAGGAATTCTGTTGAACAAAATTAAGTTGAGATGGTCCAATGCAAGACAAACTGTGAAGGCAATCTATGCTCAAACCTTGAGGCAATTAATGCAAAGTTTGAAAAATGATGAAATTAATAAGGCATTGATAGATAATGAAAATAAGTTGACACTCAAATTCAACAGTTGTTTGATTTTGATCAAAGATATTGAGTCGGTTGTGAAAGAGTGCCACTGCCACATGGAAAAACATCTATTATCCTCATAAACGAAGTGCCGAAACTGTGATAATCAAGGATATTGATGATGATAGTGATGAACATGAAGAAGATACCAAGGTAGACAAGCAAAGTGATGAGGAAGATAATATTGTTTGGATAGCTGTAGAAGTCATTGCCTCACTTTCTCACTCTCCAGCAAAAGTTGCTACACCTAGCACGGAGATAACTTCAAGTATGATTGTGACAACTTCCACAGATACATCAAATGTCAAATCATCACTAGCACAACTCAATGTATCATCGACATAAATGACTACCACCTCTTTTACCAAGTTGCAGTCTCCTATATCTACTTTAGTACCTACTTCCATATCAAGTTTTCTAGCAGTAAGTACCTCAGTTTTGGATACTTCAGTAAGTATTTTAGTTTTTGATTCTACAATTGTGAATACTTCAGTTTTGAGCCCTTCAAGTATTCTAGTCGGTAGTTTATCATTTTTCACAGGTAGTCCTACAATGTCTACAATAACTTCTTCAAAGGCATTAAGTGTAATAACAGTTGATCCTATGGCTCAACCAAGTACAAGATTTTTGAGTAAGAATGTAGAAGAGGATATAGACTTAGATGAGGAGATAGATATTCCAAAATTAGACTTTGCAAATCTTTCAGCAGACCAAATGCAAAACATTGGTGAACTCCTCCAAAAGAAAGCAAAGTAGAAGAAACTAAAACAAGAAAGGGACAAGGAATATAAAATTATTGAAGATGCAAAGGATATTTTGTAAGAAGCATTAGGTATTAAAGTTGATTCCTCTCAAAATATTTTTTTATAGTTAGTTGATGCAGTAAACAAGTTCCATGAGGATTTCTCTGAGTCAGAAAAGATTCTTGAGAAAGCCGAGAAGAAGTTTGACAATAAAGTGCTTGAGCATGTTGCTCAGCATATAGCTATTAATTAGGTAGAATTATCTTCAGTTTTGATAGATATTGAGTCCTCCTATTCCAATGTTACCTCACTTGTTGCTAAACTATGTAATGTTGCCGAGTTCACTAAGGAAGTCAAGGATAAATTGAATAAGATTGATTAGGATCTGAAGGACAGTGTACAGAAGTTGCAACTTGAACCTAGTTCAAGCTCTGCACATCATATGAAAATCACATTCCTATCAAATAGGCAGTCAGAATTATTAAAAGAAGATACAAAGATCTGGTCAACACTACTAGATATTCAAAACATGATCCTTCCCATCATGGACATAATGCAAAATCACATTGTTCACTCAAAAGCATTACTCCATGACAATCAATTTTCCATTGCAGATCACATGATTGAACTCTCTAAAGAAGTCCAAATTGCACTCCAAACATGCAAGATTCTGCAAGAGAATTGGGATAGAACTCTGGCACTAATCATAAAGGTACATTCTAATTTTCTTTCACATTTTGGATTCTCCCTGTAAAATACTTGTATATACACCTTTGGCATTATTGTCAAAAAGGGGGAGAAAATGTATAGGAGAAAGTGTATAAGATTAAGGTGTGTAATAAGAAAGGGGGAGAAAGTACTCTATATAAGGGAGTCATGAAATGTATAAACAACAGTTTGACAAAGATGAATTTTGAAAAATCAAAAAAAAGATTCAGCATGATTCTTGTATATAAGTTTTGGCAATAAGTGTTTTTGTCACTAATGCCAAAGGGGGAGATTGTTGGTATTAAGCATGATTGTCATTAGTGACAACACTTATTCTGAACAGTGCATACCAAGCAGAATAGTACATACTGAGCAGAATGAAGCTTACTGAGTAGAGCAGAGCTTACTGAGCAGAATAGAGCTTATCGAGTAGAACAGTGCATATCGAGCTCGCAAAGTTTCACAGTGTTTACCGAGTGCTGCACGGTTAAATAGGAAATTTAGTTTCTATCGAGTAACACTTTATCTACCGAGTCTCTAGTATTTACCGAGTTTGAAACTATGACCGAGTGGTTAGTATGGACCGAGCTTCCACTTCTACTAAGTGCATGATGATGCTGAGTAATGCAGTGGACACCGAGTATCAAAAACTCACTGAGTTAGTTTGCAGTAACCGTGTAACTATATTTGGGATGGCTCAATAATATTTGTGTTTACTTTTTTAAGAGCTAACTTTGTAATTGTTTTGGAATTGACTTAGATTGATATATAAACAATGTTTTATGTCATATCCAAAAAGGAAGATATAGAGAAGTAAAAAAAAAAAGGAGAGAAATGCAGAGATAAGCGAATTACAAAGGGCTACAATAGTATAAGAAGCACCAAAGATCTATCCATCACAGAAGGTGATCAGTACATCAGAGAATCTCAATCAGCAAGTACAGTTGCAAGTAAGAGATCTATTGTTTCATCCTAATAGGTGAATCAGCTTGAAATCCTTTAACTAGCTAGACTTAACACTCTTTGTAAAAATCTCTTAACCGAGTGCATACTTCATTGTATGTTTGTAAAACCTCTAACAAGGTGGACCTAGTAGTCCTTATTGCTCCTAACAGGGTAGATCATTAGAAGTGATCATTGTAAGCCTTAACCGGCAAACTTTATACTGCAGTATTGAAGTTTTGTGGGTATCATCCCCACCCTAGTTTTACTTTCTACTTGGAAGGTTTTTGGGTCACCAAATCTCTATTTTCTAGGTGTTATGAATGTTTTATTCTTTCTGTTACTCATGCATGCAATCAGATTATCAATTTAATATTATTAAGATCTGAATCTGTTAAAAGTTTTGAAGTTACTGATTCACCCCTCCCCTCTTAGTAACCTAGATAGTCTTGAATATTTCCAACAACAACTGCCCTCAAGAAAAAATTAAATGAAATATTTTCTATAAAAATAAAAAATTAAATAATGAGCTATAACTCATCTCTATCTAGAATGTCTCATAAAATAACTAACATAAATAATATTAAATAAATCAATCACATGGAAGCTAACTATCCTAAGTATACATGATTAGAGTAAATAGAATAATTCCAACAGTCAATACCATGCTCATTTATTTCTCCATGAGGGTTCTTCTATAAAAAAAAGCTCTATCTATGGATTTTATTTAAAATATCCTTCTAGATGCACACATATTAATAGAATAAACTTATGAAGAAATGATGGAAATTTATATTAGAGAAATGCTCCCAAACTAGGATCATAAATTTACAAAAACTCAAAGAGAGAGAGAGAGAGAGACCCTTTTTTACCTTTTAGGGATGATAATTTAGATTAAACATTGATGATCTTCTATTTCATTAAGATTTCATACATGTACTTCAATAAAGTGATATTTTTTAATTTCATGAAATAAATTCTTCTAAACCATTTTAATTTCATGCTTATAGATGACATGTCTCCAATGTCAACTGCTAATGGTTTTTCTTTGTGATAGTTGATGAAGGAATATCTTGATGAGTTTATCATGTCTTCCAAATATTTTAACTCTGATTCTAAACTTGTTTTACCTGATCAAAACCTCTGATTGTCAACTTATAATTTTTTTATATGGCTCCCTTCTCACCATTATATTATGCTATTATTAGCCCTTCTTTGAGCTTATAGACATGAAAATTGAGACCAAAATATAATGACCTTTCATTTTCTTATGATTTTATACATTGTTAGTGTCATTATTTAATTTAATTGTACTTAGGCTTACTATGCCTACTTAGTCATCTATGATTATATGACACTTGTCTACACAATTTGGCATCATTTAGGAGTTGTATAGAAGATGTATCGATTCCATTTTGATACCTCTTCATAGGTTTGTTGGAGGCAACTCACCACCACTCATTGAGTGTTAGAGTAGACTTCTTATTCAACCCAATCACTCACATCTATATGTACTTACTTCTCTGATAAATGAAATGGTAAACTATTTCTCTCATTTTGTTATTGTGTTTCAATTTAATCTCTTAGATCCTAGATATCTACATGGTATTAGAGAAGCTTTGAGATTTTTTGAAGCCTATATTAGATATTTTCATAATCTAGGAAATGGTGTTGGAGTGGCAGTTATTGCACCCCGTTCATGGGATATGCAATGTGTCTTTATTGATGGGTCATTGGCTCTAGGTTGTACATTCAGAGTTGGGGTTGTGCCTTACTTTGTGACAAAAACTTGCACACCCAAGATGGTGAGAAAAAACCCATGTACTGCCTATGATTTGTGCAGCGAGGGGCGGTTTTGAGAGTTTAGCCCTTGGTTCTTTCTAACCCCAGGGGGCTTAACTTTGGGTCTTCTATTTTTATTTTGGCAATTTCTTTTTTTGGTGAAGTTAAAAATTATTTACCATAAAAATATTTTTTGGGAAGGATAATTAATTCTATAACAAGGGATTTTTTTTTCTTATAATGCTGGCTCAACAACTCAAAATTGAGTTTTGTTTCTTTGAAAAGTGTATGTTTTTTCACTATGAATCCAATAGACACACTCACACACTATCATTATAAAGTGACTTTTTTAGTATTTTTTTGGTTTTGGTTGCATATCACTCCTTTTATAAAGTGCCAAAAATAAGTAGGGAAAGATAATCAAGGAGGTGTTGTGTATTTTCTATTTTTTACACTTCCTCACAAAGTGATCTTCATTTTTGCAATCTACAAGAAACAATCTAATCGTAGCATCATGGATCCTAGTATGACTGTAAAACCTCTAGAATACCTTTCATTTATCATGGTTGGAAGTTGAAAATCATTGTTGTACTAAAGAACAAAGGCTTATATAGGGTAACAATGGGAACAAAAAAAGAACCTATTGTACCTTAGGATAGATAAAAGTTATTCAATAAGTGTGCCAAAGCATTTGGATTTCTATGTTTAAATTTATCTCTTGAATTAGTATTTAATGTTGAGAACTTGAAAATAACCAACCAAGTTTGGGAAGCTCTCAAAATACTATTTGGGACAATTGATGAACTTAGAAGTCATGAGTTGGAAAATTAACTCCTAGGTCTTAGTCCTTCTAGTTTTTCAACATTAGAGGACTTCTTCACTAAATTTAAATCTTTGAAGTTATAGTTAAAATATTGTAGAATTGACAAGAAAGAGGATCAATTAATCCTTTTTAAACTTTCCAAACCTGGTTCCAAATTTTTTATGTTTGTCTCTACTTTCTATTCTACCAAACGAGCCCTTAGTACCTCATGGACTATGCCCTCACAAGGGAACAAGAAAATTTAATTCAAATGGGTACTTTAAAATCTACTAAGGCACAAGCTCTAATTGCAAAAAAATGAAAAGAAACAAAATTTTAAAGGAGAGAAAAAGAACACTAAAATGGATAAAGAAGAGAAGAAAGAAGAAAAAATTGATAACTTCAAAAAGGATAACTCAAGTCAACAAAATAAATCAATTACTGAGAGAGATAAATGTTCTTTTTGTAATAAAAATAGTCATGAAGAACATCAATATATGAAAAAGAAAATTGATCATGTATCACTTATTACTCAAAAAGAATAATATTGAGGTGACAGATTTTGTCAAAGTATCTTCTTCAAATTGGGAAATCACTAAGGACAAAGAGAAATTGAAAGGTAGGGTTTTATTTTCTCAAGCGATTTCATATTTTAGTACTACACACCTATGGACTCTCATTTAGATCCTGATTCCAGTCCTCATAGTTTAGATGATTCAGTAGATGACACTCATATTCAATAGATTCATCAGTAATATCATCATCCTTTAGGGATGCCTTATAGGATTCTTGTTGTCTTATCTCTTTTTTGGAGTATAGTATTCTTCCCACTATATTTTCTATCTTTCTCCTTTTATAAGAGATTATATTGTACATGGGCACCTCACTAAGCTAGTAGTCAAGACCCATTTTTTTATCTTTTCCTCCTAAGTTATTCTTAAGGGGGGATGTTGGTGTAATTATTTAACTTAATTTCACTTAGGATTATTATGCCAACATAGCTATCTATGATTATATGACACTTGTCTACACAAGTTTTCATCATTTAGGAGTCGTATAGGAGATGTGTTGATTCCATTTTGACATCTCTTCCTAGGTTCATGTGAGGCAACTCACTACCACTCACTGAGTGTAGGACTAAACTTCTAATTCAACCCAATCATTGATATATATATATATATATATATATATATATATATATATATATATATATATATATATATATATATATATATATATATATATATATATATATATATATATATATATATATATATATATATATATATATATATATATATATATATATATATATATATATATATATATATATATATATATATATATATATATATATATATATATATATATATATATATATATATATATATATATATATATCTGTGTGTGTGTGTGTGTGTACTTCTTTGATCAATGAAATGGCTGATCATTTCTCTCATTTTATTATTGTGTTTCAATTTAATCTCTTAGATCCTAGATTTCTACATACAAACTTCAAGAATTTGTCTCTTTTGAATAATTATAAAAGCTAAAACCAAATTATTCAATATTAACATTTTTTTATTGTATTATAGATTTTCTCACATAATGTTGTTGGACCACACTTATTTAATATTTCAAACTTTATTATTTTCTAGATGAAATTTAAATTAATATATTATATTAAAAATTTATTATACTTTTTACTATAAATACTATATCACTTCAATAATTTGACATCACTTCCAACATCAAATTTAATGTTTAGAGTATTTTAATATATAAAAACCTCAACTTCTAAAAGTCCCAATAAATAAATAAATTCCTTTTTTTTGGTCCCTTCTCTCTTGGCTCCTACAGAGGTGGATTTGTCTTCTATGGAGGTGGAGGTCGTTGTTTTGGAAGAGATCAAGAATATGCTTCTATACCAATTAATTCCATCAATTATTTGTCTCATTGAAGTGGATGCTTCTCTTATTAAGGTAAAGAATGTTAGGTGGTGAATTGTTATTTCTAATGAGCATTTAAAATTTTCATTAGTATCAAAGGTTTCTAAAGATATCGATCAGTCACTTACATTGAGCTAATTGGTAACTAGAATCAAGACAGACTAGTCGGTAAAGCTTATATACCGAGCAACAGATAGTTTACTAAACACCAACAAACATCAACACTGATAGACAGTAAACACCGAGTGTCGTAGTATACACCGAGTAGTTTATACAGTGTTTACTGAGGATCACAGAAAATGGCATAGTAATCTAAAATGGCACATACTTCTATGCAAATGGTTACAACAGTTCATAAAATGTTTTACCAAGATTGAGGAACATTTAATGTGATGATATTCATTAAATGCAATACATATCTTTTGTAATAGTTGATCTAGGTCATTATTGTACACCGTAGATCTTAGGTTTATGACTATGTTGTGTAACCTACTTTTGTTAAAGCGGAAAAAATAGAACACTATATATTTGTGTGTTCACATCATTTTTGGTGTGAGCTGATATATGAATCATGGAGCACTTAAAGCAATTTCCTAACTTCATGTCCATTAGTTAACAGAGCAGAATAAAGTACAAAGGAATTCAGATTGAGTAGAATTAGAAAAGGCTACCAAGGCGTTGAGAGAAGACATACATCACAAGTAAGGTGATATTTTATCAGAGCTTATAGATCTATATTAGACAAATGAGTTGTCAAATAGAAGATAATTACCTATTGCTTTCTAACAATTGTAATAGAGTTTTGGATAAAATCTCTTAACAGAGTAGACTTAACAGTCTTATGTAAATCTCTTAACTGAGTGCACACTTCATTAGTGTTGTTAACATCCTATAACTAGGTAGATCTAACTAATCTAACATGTCACTCCTAATAGGGTGAGATCACCAGAAGTGATCAAAACTTGTAGCCCTAATAGGAAAACCCTTTTCTATCTGCAGTAGTGAAGAATTTGTGGTTGTCATCCCCACCGCATTTTTTACCTTCTAACAAGGGTTTTTGTGTTACCAAAACACTTGTGTCATGTGATTGTCATATTGATTTCATGTTGTTTACTTTCATAAGTTAAATGAATGATTGATTCATGTAGTTAGATTCAAGTTGTTTTGGTCAGTTATTACTGTTTACAGTTATATATTTGAAAGGTTTACAAGTTTTTAAAGGCACTGATTCACCCCTCCCCACTTAGTACCTATCTCTCCTAATTCCAACAATTGGTATCAAAGCTTAGTTCTCTTATTGAATAGTTTAACAACTGAAGGGTAAAGATCTAAGTCATGGAGAGATACAAACTTGATAAGACTATTGAAAATCAGAAGATAAAAATGCATATGTTTGTGGAATAGTATAAGCAAGCCAAGGAAGGACTGAGGAAATTACTGGTTGAAAGGAAGAACCTAGCTATTCTACAAAATGAGATTGGTTACAATGAAGAACCTATTGATGAAATGTTTGAGCATATTGGATCTAGTACTGGAAGCATCTCTGATGGATCTGAAAGTATAATCACTGAGTTATCTGAAAAGAATCAACATTTAGCGGATCAAGTGAAATCACTACAAATTGGTCAAGAATCTCAAATGGTGAGAATGGTAGAAACAATGAACAATGCAAGACAAGCTGAGCAAGAAAGGAATTTGGCTATTGATGATTGAAGATAGATGATTGAACAACTTCAAGCTAAAGAGAGTGAAATATAGAGACTCATTGATCATCATTTCCAAGTAACTAATCAAATGATGACTATAAATCAAGAGGTAAACTGAGTGAATGGAGAATTGTCAAGAAGACTAGAAGATGTTGCAAGACTCAAAGAGGAGAATGAGAAGCTAAGAAATGAAGTGAAAAATCAATAGCAACAAAATGAAATGAAGAAACTTGTTGAGGACAGTTCTAAGAAGATTGATGACTTTCTGACTAATCAAAGAAGATTTGGGGGTAGAGCTGGTATAGGCTACACTGGTGAAGGAGAATCATCACAAAAAGCTAAACAAGTCAACAATAATCAAAATTAGAAACCTAAAGTGTTGGCATGTTATCACTATGGCAAACCGGGACATACATCTAATGTGTGTAGAAGCAAAGCACAAGGTAAACCTCCTGTCACTCCTAAGTTTAATGGATATTGTTATTACTATGGTAAGTTTGGACATCCTACTTATGAGTGTAGAGCTAAATAGAATGATATTGCTAACAATGCCACTATGGAGAAAATATGCTATACTTGTAATAAACAAGGACACACCACACAAGAGTGTAAGGCTAAGATGAAGAAAGTATGGACTCCTAAGAAGCAAACACAATGAAAGCCCTATCAAGCGAAGAGACAAGGTAACTCTTATGTTTGGGATTATAATACATGGGATAACTACACTACTTGTGGTAGATATGGACACATTGCAGTAAATTGTTACAGAAAGAGTCATATTGGACAATCAAGAAGCTGGACAAGCACTGGAATGGCTTGTATGCACTATCATAGGGTCGATCATTTACGCAAGAATTGTAGAGACCGAGAACCAGATGAAAACCATATATTTGAGAGTGGATATGCTCTCACAGATATCATGAAGTTAAGGAACACTATGTGGAAGAAGGCATCTTATGAGAATGCTGAGTCAAGTAATGTTGTTAGTGAAACCTTATCCTCTAGATTGGGTGACATCGGTACCTCCACTTAAGGTGAAATAGGTATGTATGGAACTGACATTTCAAAGGATCACATTTTACTTACAGTTCCTTATACATGATGTAGTTATACCAAATCAACATGAATAAAGATGCACTATGGTTTATATGTCATGAGCTAACAATGTTATACAGTTGGTAAAAGAGAGACCAAGAGTTGGTTACCCATCGGTATTCACTATTTAAGGTTAACCAAGAACATGTATCAACCAATGAAGAAATCCTATGTTAACCAAGTGGATGGAATTTTTAGTTGTCACAAAGCTGACAACTATTTCATACCGAAAGTTAGGTCAAGCATTTATTGCATGAAAGTTTGAGTGGGAATATCGAATAGTCTATAAATACATTGGAAAAAAGTTTATTGTTACATTGCAATTTCAAAGAGTGGAGATTTCACAGAGAAGAGTTCAAGCTAGAAGATTTTCAGAAGGATTCAAGGCTACTTTAAATCAAACCGACATCACTCTTCAATGACTTCGAGTAAGTTCATTTGTTATCAAATAATTTTTATCCTATTGCTTTCCAAAACCATATAATCAATTTATGGCATCTACATCATCTGTAAGAAAATCAAAAAGTATTGATGAGGAAGTTAATCTAATCATTAGGGAAAATTTTGATGAACGTAAGTTTAAGCCACATCCTAAGGTCGCAGCACAAACAGATATAAAGGGCACTTTTTCAAGCATACCAGATAGGGTTTTATTGATAGAAGATGTAAGATCATATATATTCATTGCAAAATTAGAGAAATTTGGAGATAAAACTATTGCTATTATTGAGAAGAAATCACCTCTAGTACCAAAGAAGAAGAAGAAAAAGAAAGGAAAAGGGCCGGTCACCCTCAATGAAGTGATAATTATCCCTTAATGTGACCCGAGGACCCTAGCCCCGAAGACTTAAGAAAATATGTTGAATTATGTTCAAGAAAGGTAGCTCATGAGAAGTTGAAGCAAGAACAAAAATGAAAAGAGATTTGAACAGATGTGAGGGATATCCTACAATAGGTAGTACCTGAGGTAAATATTGATGAGGATACTCCTATCATAGATCAATGCCCTAGATATTGATGCAGATAAATGGATTGAAGAAAGGGAAGAATTTAGGATACAACACAAAATGGTAGAGAAAATAAGCCTAGAAGTGGTTGTTATACACTAAGTTTGCACCCTTGTCTCAAGCTCTCATAGTCTTGATAACCTAGTATAACATGGGAATCATCTGCAGGTTGTGGGACCTATGATAACTGAGATGAGACCTCCAGGTTCTAGGCTGGTTCCTCTTGGATAATCACCTTAATTTGCTTCTTGACATGAATGTAAAAATCTTGGAGGGAAAGGGATAGAAGGAATGCTTGTAAGGGAAATGACTTGAAAGAAAACTACCTACTAGGTGATGCACCAAAACTAGGGTTTGGATCTCAGTATGTAGGAATGAAATCAATGAAAAGTTTAGGTCTAGTAGGTCACAACTTACTAAATAGGGTTGCATAAATATTTCATAAGAGGGCCTAAGAATAAGACACAACTTATGACCTACAAATAGACATTCACTTCTACAACTCGGTGTAGGATTGAGACAAGACTGTTAAGGGGGCTGAGGTATACCCACAAGAACATCCAAATTAGATCAAACATAGTAATAGACAAGATTGCAGAAAGCAAGAGGGATTAGGAACCCTAAAATATCATTGAAAACATGCACATACTTTGATCCAATAAGAGATAATCCAAACAAGGAAGCATAGGGACATGAAGGATTGTCACAAAATACCTCTACAATATTTGTATTATCAATGGAAATTTTACAATTGTATAAGCCAGAGGGTAGAGTTGATACCATGAATGACCCTTAAGAAAAGATGATTTTCTTCTACAATTGTGAACCTCTCTTTTTAAAAAAAAAGTCAATTCTTGAGCTCAAAAGCTCCAAAAATACAATATATACATCTCAATTGTCCATAGGAAGGAGTTGAAACTAACCTAACTAGGGTTATAGATCCACAAAAATATCAAACCCTAAAGGTACACTGCTGAACCATCATGAAAATTAGTGAGAACCAATCATTAGATCAAATCTTTCTCTTTGCATGTTGATCCTAGACTAAGTCAACCTCCAAACATAACAACTTTGACCCATCTACCCACCTGTAACTCCACTAAGCCATGGAGGCTTCAAATCTGATCTTGGTATGATACCTGGGTTTTAAATGATTAACCCTGCAAAAGGTGGTGCTAAGCTCATTAAAGCTTCAAAAAGATATGGTACCTTATGAAATCTATGGCGCTGATGATCAGATTGTCTACTTATCATCTTCTCAACCATCCCTATCCTGAGGAATTTAATTCCAGCTACCCATTTGTCAAGCATGGCTGCAAAACACAAACCCTAGCAAACCCTTCGCAGAGAAATATTTAAATTTGAATATCAACAGCTAGCCTAGTCATTTTAAAATGTAGCCATCGACACAAAATCTTCCCGGTAGATGAATGACTCAGATTAACCTGGCAATAGTTTATAAAACCCTTTGAATGGTCAAGAATCCATCATGGCATGTTTGGACCAATGAGAATCAAGCTTTTTTGCACGTCAACATATTTGGACCCACCTCAAGCCTCTCTCCTTTAAGTCATTCAGTGACTACATGATTGAAGACTTCCTCTAAGTCACAAAATCCTTTCCACCACCAATTTATTTAGAGATTCAGTGAACAAACTATTCATTAAATCACTAAGTTGTTTCGAGCATTGCCAAATCATTTTGCGAATGAGCGAACATGTGAAACTCATTTTGACCACCAAATACTCTATCAAACCTGGGCCCAGACTTGCCACTTGGAAATCTTTCATTCACTCTAGCTACTTCATAGGAACACACCTTGACAAGTCCCTCTGACATAGACCCATGAAAGATAAGATCCTAATCTAACAGTGGGTGCAAGATCTCAAAGCTCCAGAATATTCTTTCCACTTTTATGCCAGCCATAGATCCTTATACACTGGGACCCCTCTGACAAATGGACCCATGATAGATCCAATCATTGCCATGTAAACCAACCAAATTTGAGCATGTCAGCACATAAGGACCCACCAGAGGAAGCTCTGACACAAACCAAGATCAGTGGCTGTCGTAAGATCGCGAGCCCTGACACAAACCCTTGAGAACACACGCTGGCCATCGATCATGTTCTGCCTTTTTCTGTCACAGCGAAAATCCTATGAAAATGGCCCATTTCTTTGCAAAGTTTTCTTGAAGTACCATTAGCCCTATGTTCTCCATGTTTTCACCTTGTTCCTGTCCAAATTGCACGTGCTGAATCACCAAATCCAAAAGGTTGTTCAAGTTCTAAGGTCTGCAAGAAACAATTTTAAAAAATATGCCTAAGTGTCGAAAACCCACAGTGTTTTTGAAAATACATGATGTTTTTGACCTTTTTGACCTGCATGAAAACCCTTGATGTTTTCGCATCCTTGTTTACCTTTGTGTCAATGTCAAAAACCCTATGTGTTTTTGATCCTTCGCTATTGTGAAAACTTTGGATGTTTTCGACCCCGCACTTTTGTCCTATCTATTGGCATTCTCTAACTGTGCAGGTGCGATGGATGGTGGGGCCTAGTCCTTGCTCATTTGTGTCATAGATTCTCCATATCTCCTGGTGGTTACATCTCTTATTCGATGACCTGGCGACTGTGTTGTCATGCAATCTCTTGTTTTTGGCAATTAGGTGCCTAACCTTCAATGACTCAGTGACTGTTAGTCACGTGATCTCTGAGTCTTTGGCAGTTATCGGCTAACATCTTACGACTTGGCAAATGGTTAGTCACATGGTTGCTGAATGCTTGGTAGTTGGTTCGTGGGTCCCAGTTCTTTTCATTGCCTGGTGTCAGAGATTGAAGATCTACGATCAGCGTGTGATCGCATGGAATATTCTCACCCCATGCGACCATACGCCCACCATCTGATTAGGTGCCGATAGGTTTGGTGATGTGGGCCTATTATCAGAGGTGGTGATGTGGCAACCTTTGGTTGGCTATCACATGATCACATAGCCCATTCTTTGGCTATGCAATCATGTGACCGATCGACATGTGTCCCTGGGGCCCGGTGAGAGGTGGTAATGTGGCATCCACGGTGGTGACATGCTGAGTTATGATTGGTTGCCGATATTCCTGGTGGTAGGGGGTTTGTGGTGGGACCCATTTTTGGTGTGCTTAAGCATGTTTGACATTCAACGGTGAGTGCTAATGGTTAGTCGCATGTTCACATGGCCTTTTTCAAGGCTATGCGATCATGCGACTGATGTTTTGCGATAACCCTTAGCGGCGGCGGTTGTGCTGACAATTTTGAGTTGCAGGTTATCACATGTTCACATAGCCTGTCCCCAGGCTATGTGATCATGTGACTGACCATCTATTGTTATGGTTGTGGGGTTGTGGTGGTAACATTGCCAGGAACTTTTTCTATAGGGTTTGTGACCGTTGACCGCGGCTAGGAGACTGCAGTCGCATGATCGCAAGGGTGAGTTTGATGCCTTGTGATCATGCGACCAAGAGCACATGTAACCAAGATTTTATTGTAGTTAATCTTGCTGATGCCCGGGAAAGGGATGAAGTCTATGATGCTGATATAAGGAGGTAACAAAATTGATGGTTTTAGCAGCCTGATTTGACTGGTTTGATGGAGATGGTTGTTGCGATGTGATCCAGCGTTCCTGTGGTCGACTGCATGATGGTTTTGTACCTAGTGAAGGACAAATTTTTTTGCTCAAGGTTTTTTGCAGGCTAGTGCTGGTTTTCCCTCCAGTGGTTTTTTGAAATTTTTTTGTGGTTAGCCATTATAAGCTTGGCCCTAGCTATCTATAGCTTGTTGCATCCTACTAGTTTAGGATTCCAAGGCAGCTAGTGGTATAAGTTGTAGAAATTTTGACTTTGAACAGGTTCCAGCTTAGAATTCCTTTCTGGTTCTAGTGAAAGGTTATGTTCTGCAGATTTCTCCTTCTCTCTGCATATAGGGTGTTCTTCTTCCATTGTTGGTTCTGAGAACACAATACATATTGTAACAGACTTATTTTATGCATGAGAATTTAATATACTCTTACTGTTACCAAGCTATCTCCATTTGAATTTTGGATTCATTAATCATACATCAAGGGTGTCGGGTTTTTCTATTTGCACTGCCTATGTGCTTGCAAGTGGAGTTGTCTTCGTAGGGATAACTAGTTCAGGGTTAGTGTTTATGTATGTATGAGCTAAGGTGTCAAAGATATTTCATGCTTGTCTTCCAGTGGATGCTGGTTAATGTATTTTCTATTTATAGGTCTCTTCTAAGGGGAGGGTTAAAATCATTTGAATGGATAATAGCATGCTTGAATGCACAGGTGGGTGTTAAGTTGAGGTTTGGTCATGGTGTGTGATTGATGTAAGGCATCAACACATTGGGTATATTATGTTCTTATTTCATAACTTTCTCTTGCAATAAGGTATTTGACTCTGTGGCCCATTGGACAAGGCACTAGTCTATCAGAGACTTAGAATATCTCAGTGGTCCTTTCAATCCTTTCAAATCATTTCCATTCAGTTCCACCCTTTCCCTTTCTTACTATTAGTGTAGGTCTCTCGTTATCAGACTCATTGCATGCAAGTAGGTTATTGCATTAGATTTGGTTTCATTGGGGTACAGGATACCTATAGGAGTCTGGTAACTATTCCACAATAATACATTTGCAGGCCTTTCAGTCATCAAGAAGATTCATGAGTGTGCAGATGAGGCAATACCTGCCTGAGTGATGTGGAGCTCAAAGCAGAAGGAGGATGCCCTCGGTCCTCATCAATTGGTACTTTTCCCTGTCCGACTTTGGAGCAAAGACTAATCAGTTTGTCAATCATAGTGTAAACCTAGCACCATGTGGGAACAAGTTTAAAAGCCAATAGATCCTCTGCAGATGTCAGAGCCTCCTGACCACTGGAAGGGGTCAATCCCACTGACACATTTCCACCTATATTCAACCTTAGCTAATCACGAGCTGCCAAAATGGATCCATGTAGCATTTTTCTCTGACACAGGACCCACTGACAAGCTAGGCGATAAAGTAAGATCTATGGTTGTCGCTATACCACCATGATAAAACACGTGCATCTTGAGCCCTTGGTATAACAACAGCCACAAGATTAAATTGGGACTTAACCCACCAAACAAGATGGCCCCACTGACAACTTGTTGAATCAGACACCATCGACAAATTGGGAGCTTCCAAATCAGATGAGGTGGCACCGCTCCCACTAACACATTGGACTTTGCATGAAGAAGAAACTGATGATCATCACAAGATCTGATGGAATCTTCTAGGGCCATAAGATCATGCAACCATCATCAGATCAAGAATCTTGACCTAGCCACTTGAACTAAGACCGCCAACTTAAATGGTAACCGCTCACGGAATCACTAAGTTTTTAGGGGTTAACTACTAGGAATCGAAGACTTGGCGACTGAAGGATTTATAAAGGCATGTGAAAATTGGATGACTTAAGTGACCAGAACAAAGTAACTACAAATTATAACAAGGCCAAAGGGTTTTAAGGCCTTTTTTTGAAATTTTTGGATATAACGGCTACTTTTTCAAAATTTTCAACTGCAGACCAGAGAGATAACAAATTTGTAGAGGCCAGAGAACAGTGGATAAATCCATGAAAATTTCAGGGATGGTAGACAAGATGAAAACAAAGGGGATGATTTTCAGCCAAATTTGCATGCACAGGGGAATTATGGTAACATTTTGGCAATTTTTGCTAGATGTCAGCCTACTAGACATGGAAAGCCAGTGAGTTTCACAATCCATTGGGCATGGGGTCATTCTGAACACAAAACTCAAAATTCTCTCAGAGAGGTAGAACTGGAACTGTGCTCAGAGCACTTCTTAGAAAACAAGGAACTAACTAGAAAGTAGGAAGAAAGCAGGAAAGCATTTTTACAACATTTACAGAGAGGGATTAACCTCAAAATAGGGTTTTAGGTGGAAACCATTCACTGAGATAGGTAGGGAAACTCCTTCCATATTTGATAGTTGGAAAGCATTGAAGCCCCAACATCCTGTGATTACAAATGGTCCACCCCAAAAGGGGTCAAATTTTGTGTGCCTGCCAGGCCTAGACCAAAACTCATCCCACTTGAGGACTATGTCTCCAACCTTGCAGTCTCTGAATCTAGCTCTTCTATCAAAGTTCCTCTTTTTTTGAACCTAATGGAACTCCATATCTTGCATTGACTTTCTTTTGAGTTCTTCTAACTCCATCAATTGAGCATATATGATCTGTAAAGGATCCTCTTCATCAAATAGGGCATATTGAATAGCTAAGTCTAGAGCTGGTAATTATGTTGAAATGGACAACTTAGCCACTTTTTCATATACTAACATGTAAGGAGAATTACCAATGATTTTCTTTGGGGTAATTCTATCTAACCACAAGGGAGATTTGAGCTTTGCATGCCAATCTCTCTGATTCTCTTGCAGAGTCTTCTTGATTATCCTAATCAAATTCTTATTGGTTAATTCTGCTAAGCCATTGCCTTGGGGGTAATAATTTGAATTGGTATTCAAATAGATGCCATTCTTGACTACCCACTCTGAGACTTTGAGGCCTGTGAATGCTAAGGCATTATCTGAAATGATGGAATCACGAGTGCCAAACCTATGAATTAAGTCATCATAAAAGCTTAGGATGGCACTCTCATTGGCCTCTTTTAAAGAAATTGCCTCTGTCCATCTAGTGAAGTAATCAGTTGTAGTAATTATCCATTTATGTCCTACACTAGATGGAGGATTAATCATTCCTATGAAATCTATACCCCACCTCATGAAGGGTTGCTCTGTTCTGACTAGATATAGGGGCAAGGCTGCAAGCCTCTCTTTTCCTACAAACATGACACACTTGATGCATTTCCTGACATAATCATGACTATGCTTAAAGATAGATGGCCAATAGTATCCAGCCCTCATGATTTTAAATGGAGTAGTCCTAGGAGAAAAGTGACCTCGAGAAGGTCCATCATAAAACTCAAATAAGACATCTACTACCTTTTCTGAATCTATGCATCTCAAAGGACACCATTGTGATCCTTTCTGAAAAGAACATCATCAATTAGCACCAAAGGAATAGATTGTAACTTATAATACCTCCTTTGTGTTGAATCCAAACCTGCAGGACATTGTCCTGTCTTCAAGTAGTTGATCATATTAGGCAACCAGCTTGTTTCTTTGGCTCATTTTTCTATAGAATGCACCACCAGAGATGCATCCATTTGCTCTGATTTTTTTAAAAATTCATCCTCTTCCAAATGTTCACAAAGACCTCTTCCTCTAACCAGCTTGGTAGTTTGAATATCGATGTCATAGTCCATCACCTTGGTGATCCAACCATCTCTTTTCTCAATTAGGTCCTTGGAAAGCAAAACTCTTTGACACTTGGATGAGTAACTTTCAAATGTACCCTGCTATGGGTCAATAGATATCTAAACTTTTTAAGGCTCTTTACTACAACAAGCACATGTTTTTCTATGAAAGAGTATCTCTGTTCATACTCTTCTAGACCTTTGCTAAAGAAAGCAATAGGCTGCTCCAATCCATCTGCATTTTCTTGAGTCAACATTGCAAATATGTCATCATGACCTCCATAAGCATAAAGGATAAAATCCTTACTAAAATTTGGGTTTAAGAGAGCAGGGGCTTCTGTTAGGGCATCTTTGATAACCTAGAAATTGACTCTCCCTTCTTTGGTCCAACTAAAAGTTGAACTCTTCTTTAACATGGCCGTCAAAGGCTTGAGTAGATCTGCAATGTTAGGCAAGAACCTCCTAACAAGTTTAATCTTTCCTATGAAAGATTGGAGACATTTTTTATGATGTGGTAGGGGTAGCTCTAAGATAGCTACAATTCTCTCAAGATCTACTATGATCCCTTCCTTGGATACCACATATCCCAATAATTTTCCTTCATGAACTGCAAACACACATTTCTTGGGATTAAGAGATATCCCAAATTCTCTACACCTTTCAAAAATCTTCCTTAGATGTTTGATGTGGTCTACTACATGTTTTGAATAGATAGTTATGTCATCCAAGTAGACCAGCACAAACTTATACATGAGGCTCTTAAAGGCCATATCCATTGCCTTTTGAAATGTAGCTCCTGCATTTGACAAACCAAAGGGCATCATTTGATAAGCCATGGTTCCCCACTTGGTTGTAAATGCAGTCTTGTATTGATCCTCTTCATTTACCAAGATCTGATTGTATCCTGAATAGCCATCCAACAATGAAAATCTCTTGGATCTAGAGACACATTGTAGAATTTGTTCTATAGAAGGTAGTATATGGCGATCCTTTAATGAGGCCCTATTAAGATCCCTGAAGTCAACACATAACCTCAGATCCCCATTCTTCTTTCTAATAGGAACAAGGTTGGAAACCAAACTAGTATGCTTAATGGGGTAGATGATACCACTTTCTATCAATTTGAGCACTTCTTTATGCATAAGTGGCTCAAGCTTGGGATTAACAGGCCTTTCCTTTTGCCTCACTAGTTTGGCATTAGGTTCTAATTCAATAGTGTGTTGAGCAAGGACAGGATCATAACCTTTGAGATCCTCATATTGCCATGCAAAAACATCACTAAATTCTTTGAATAACTAAGTGTAAGCTTGCTTCTCCAATTCAGTGTTCACTTTTCCAAATTGTAAGCTCTTACCTAGTTCCAACTCTAATTCAACACAATGTTCTTTATGAACTACTAGGCTAGCTTTGCTTTTCTTGAATTCATCATCCTTGTTGAAGACAACCTCCAAAGTGACAAGACCTCTAGGCATCTTATTGGACTTGAGTTGTATTACTTTATCACCATAGTTTTGAGATAGCCTATCTTGATTGTGTTCTGAAAAAAACATCTTCTTCAAACAAGAACTGTAGAATTTGTTCATCATTGTCAAACACTTGCCAATTGACATCATTATTAGGGATAGAGGATCTGACAATCAGTTTGATATGATGTTGATCCATTTCTCTTGAAATGCTATTTGGAATATCATACTAGGATCCAACAGCAGCTAACCTATCTGCATTTTGATTTAATTTCCTAGGGATAGCAACAATATTGAAAGCATGGAAATATTCAATTACATCCCAAACTCTATGCTTGTATGATTTCATGGTGTCATTCTTGGTTGCACTTATCCCTCTCACTTGGCTGATAACTAACTCACTATCACCATAAACTTTTAAGGCCTTAAGCCCTCTTTTTCTAGCCCATTCTAGTATATTGAGTAGACTTTCATACTCTGTAGTGTTTTTAGTGTAGGAGAAACTAAATCTAAAGGTAGTATAATACCTTTCTCCTTTTGGGGACACTAGCATAGCACCACCACCATAACCATGTCTGCTTCTAGCCCCATCAAAAAATAGTTCCCAAACCTGATTGCTCTGATCTTCTGAATCAGTATCCTCTTTGAGAAGGCTTGGCTCTGTGACTCCACTTTCTTGTATTAAATAACTTCCCAAACCAAAATCCCAAATTAGATTTTCTTTGGCCTCTGAAGCTCTTTCATCTAGAAGAATATCAGGGATACTTTCTATCTCTGTGCTTGCTTCACTAATGTCTTGGAAGTCATTGTTGTCAAATATAGGGCAATTTACATTGATAGTATTGGACACATATGGCTCTATATGGTGTGTTGCTAATGGTTTTCACTTAATGCTGACCTTGGTCCCATATCTTGTATGAAATAACATGTGAGACCAATCAGAAGATAGATAACCTCCTATCTTGGTTGTAAACTCCCTTGAAAGGCATATAGAAAATAATGTAGGGAGATCTATGACATACATATCAAGGAGGATTGAGAAATTAGGACTAGCATGCAGGATTAGACTGGTATCCTTAGCCACACCTATAGTATTGACTGAGGATCCATCAAGTTGGGTAACCTTCTTTTGGAAGGGCTCATATTTTAGTCCTAACTGGTCAGCTACTTTCTTAGGCATTACAGTGCTAGTAGCTCCACTATCTACCATACAATTATGTACTAAAGATTTTCCAATGATTAAAGATACATAAAAGGGAGGTGGATTTGAGTTCCTACCTTGTGTGGCATTGGCCTTGGAGTTGCTACTTGGAGCCTCCTTTTCTTGATCAGTGTTGACCAACACTGGCTTTGCAGCTTCTTTTGTAGGTTGAGGAGTTGCTACCTCTATCATGGCCTTCTTCAAAATTTTAGATTGTCCTAGAAGAGCCAAAGAGTCCCACATGGACATGGTGACATTCACCTTCTTCATGTTGTTTACAATATTAAATGGTGTCATAGTGTGTACTCTTTATTGTGTATTTGGCATGATGGGCTCTACCTCTTTGGAATGTTGTCCCTCTTTGCTTGCAATGATAGGAGTCTCTTTAGGTTGCTACAGTGGCTTTGTAGATGTAGTAGAATTAGCATTAGAATCTGCCCTCTCCATGTCTTGAGCTCTTCTTTTTGCTCTTGTAAAGGCAACAAAAGAAACCTCATCATTGACTCCATTGAAGTCTGGTTGCTCCCAATTGAAAAGGGAAGTCTCATCATCTTGTGATTCTTGTTGAGGCACTGACCCACTAGATGAAACCTTTGATTAAGCTTGTGAGGCATTTTGAACTATTAGAGCTTGGTTCATCCATCCATTTGAACATGTAGCCTGATTATGAGGCTGATTACAAGGAAAACACCATTCATTATCCATAGCCATATTGTTTTGACTAGGAACCATATCTCTCACTGGATTAGCAGAATTTAGAGGTGCAGGATTATATGGTTGAAATGGTCTTTGATTAAAACTTTATCTTTGCCCTTGATAGCCTCCTTGGTATGGTGGCCTATTTTGTTGATAAGGTTGTCCCTGATTTTGATACTACTGATTAGGACCTTGGCCTTGTGTCTAAAATGGTGGTCTAATTCCTTGACTTTGCTTTTTTAGATTTGTGACCTCCTTAGTCAAGGTCTGCAACAAGTTAGTTATTTCTTCCTGACTGCTTTGCTGTCTATTCTTTATCTCTTGTAACTCTTGAGAGAAACTAGCCCTCAGCTCTTGACCACTAGTACTAGCTTGGAGTGCCAATATGGTGGGAATAGGGGTAAATGGGGGTACTTGGGCAGTTGCAATGGGTTGAAGGTTAGGAAAAATGGGCATTGGAGGCCTTCTAGCAATCATGCCTGCTTGGATTAAACAATTTTCAGCCCTGACAGCTATGTCAAAAGCTTGGGGTAGAGAAGTACCACCCATAGACTAGATCATGATAGAAATTTGACCATTTAGACTTTGTAAATAGTAAAGGAAAGCATGGTTAGCTGATGGTCTCACTGAGACTGGGATTCTATTCCATGTTTTAAGGAATCTACTATTGTAATCTATCATTTTCTCTTGAAGGTCTCTCTTAATAGTTGTTAATTGCTCAACTAGAGACAAACTATCTGATTTATCTTGAAAATGTTTACTTAATGCATCCCCTAACTCATCCCAAGAAGTAATAGAACCAACAGTTAGAGTTATAAACCATTCTAGAGTCTTACCTTTCAAAGAGGCTACTAATAACTTTGTGGCCACATCCTCTTGAGTAATGTTGTGTATGCTGCATATGGTGGTCACATCTCTTATGTGCTCAAAAGCAGTGATCTACCCTTCACTTGTGAAATTAGGTATAATCTTAAGTGCGACCAAAGACACATCATGATGTTGAGAAAAGGCCAATGGGCTGCCTTGGTTAAATGGTGCAAAGGCAAATGGTCTAGCCATTGTAGGAGCTGCGATTTCAAGATTGACAACTATATGAGTTGTATTTGTTGCTTGATTGGAGTCTTCTTCTAGATCTCTGGTTAGAGATCTCCCTCTTCTTCTAGAATGAAAGGGAAAAGGTCTCCTTTTTGAAGTATTAGGAGGTGTAGATTGAACTCTACTTGTAGGGGATGTCCTTTGAGTTGAATTGACTTTGTGACTTCTCCTTGAGGGAAAATCTAAAAATTTAGTAGGCTTTGAGCTTCTAGTCTCAATCTTTCTCATAAAACTTTGAACAAGGTAGCCTGGATCTTTGAAATTAGTGGAGTCGCTAGATATACTTGATAGAATGACTTCTAAAAGCATGCGCTATGCAATCTGCATATTAGAGATAGAATAACTTTGAATTTGAAAAACTTCTAGTCCCACCGGGCATGCCAGAATTGTTATACACTAAGTTTGCACCCTTGTCTCAAGCTCTCGTAGTCTTGATAACCTAGTACAACATGGGAATCATCTCTAGGTTGTGGGACCTATGGTAACTGAGATGAGACCTCTAGGTTCTAGGTTGGTTCCTCTTGGATAATCACCTTAATTTTCTTCTTGACATGAAAGTAAAACTCTTGGAGGGAAAGGCATAGAAGGAATGCTTGTAAGGGAAATGACTTGAAAACAAACTACCTACTAGGTGATGCACCAAAACTAGGGTTTGGATCTCAGTATGTAGGAATGAAATCAATGAAAAGTTTAGGTCTAGTAGGTCACAACTTACTGAATACGCTTGCATAAATATTTTGCAAGAGGGCCTGAGAATAAGACATAACTTATGACCTACAAATAGACATTCACTTCTACAACTCAGTGTAGGATTGAGACAAGACTGTTAAGGGGGCTGAGGTATACCCACAAGAACATCCAAATCAGATCAAACACAGTAACACACAAGATTGCAGAAAGCAAGAGGGATTAGGAACCCTAAAATATCATTGAAAACATGCACATACTTTGATCCAATAAGAGATAATCCAAACAAGGAAGCATAGGGACATGAAGGATTGTCAGAAAATACCTCTGCAATATTTGTATTATCAATGGGAATTTTACAATTGTATAAGCCATAGGGTAGAGTTGATACCACAGATGACCCTTAAGAAAAGATGATTTTCTTCTACAATTGTGAACCTCTCTTTTTATAGAAAAAGTCAATTCTTGAGCTCAAAAGCTCCAAAAATACAGTATATACATCTCAACTACCCATAGGAAGGAGTCAAAACTAACCTAACTAGGGTTATAGATCCACAAAAATATCAAACCATAAAGGTACACTATTGACCCATCATGAAAATCATTGAGAATCGGTCATCAGATCAGATCTTTCTCTTTGCATATTGATCCTGGACTGAGTCCACCTGCAGACATAACAACTTTGACCCATCTACCCACCTACAACTCCACTAAGCCATGAAGGCTTCAAATCCAATCCTGGTATGATACCTGGGTTTAAAATGATTGACCCTGCAAAAGGTGGCGCCAAGCTCATTAAAGCTTCAACAAGACATGGTACCCTATGAAATCTATGGCACCAATGATCAGATTGTCTACTTATCATCTTCTCAACCATCCCTATCCTGAGGAATTCAATTCTAGCTACCCATTTGTCATGCATGGCTACAAAACGCAAACCCTCGCAAACCCTTCCCAGAGAAATATTTAAATTTGAATATCAATAGCTAGCCCAGTCATTTTAAAATGTAGCTATCGATGCCAAATCTTCCTGGTAGATGAACAACTCAAATTAACATGACAGCAATTTATAAACCCTTTGAACGGTCAAAAATCCATCATGGCATGTTTGGAGCAATGAGAATCAAGCTTTTCTGCACGTCAGCATATTTGGACCCACCTCGAGCCTCTCTCCTTTAAGTCATTCAGCGACTACGCGACTGAAGACTTCCTCTAAGCTACAGAATCCTTTCCACCTTCACCAATTTATTTAGAGATTCAGTGAACAAAGCATTCACTGAATCGCTAAGTTGTTTGGAGCACCGCCAAATCATTTTGCGAATGAGCGAACATGTGAAACTCATTTGGACTGCCAAATACTCTATCAAACCTGGGCCCAGACTTGTCACTTGGCAATATTTCATTCACTCTGACAGCTTTGTAGGCAGACACCTTGGCAAGTCCCTCTGACATGGACCCACGAAAGATAAGATCCTAATCTAACGGCGGGTGCAAGATCTCAAAGCCCCAGAATATTCTTTCTACTTTTATGCCAGTCATAGATCCTTATAGACTGGGACCCCTCTGAGAAACAGACCCATGACAGATCTAGTCATCACCATGCTGACCAACCAAATTCGAGCATGTCAGCACATAAGGACCCACCAGAGGAAGCTCTGATACAAACCAAGATCAGTGGCTATCGTAAGATTGTGAGCCCTGACACAAACCCTTGAGAACACACACTAGCCATCAATCCTCTGTAGATTTCAGTGCCTCCTGACCACTGAAAGAGGCCGGTCCCACTGACACATTTCCACCTATATTTGACCTCAGCCAATCACGAGCCGCCAAAATGGATCCATGTAGAATTTGTCTCTGACACAGGACCCACTGACAGAAGCTAGGCGATAAAGTAAGATCTACGGTTGTCTCTATACTACCATGATAAAACATGTGCATCTTGAGCCCCTGTTATAACGATAGGCACAAGATTAAATTGGGACTTAACCCTCCAAAGAAGACAGCCCCACTGACAACCTGCTGAATCAGACATCGCCGACGAATCATGAGGTGCCAAATCAGATGAGGTGGCACCGGTCCCATTGACACATTGGACTCTGTAGGCAAAAGAAATCAATGATCGTCGCAAGATCTGATGGAATCTTTCGGGGCCATAAGATCATGTGACCATTGTTAGATCAAGAATCTTGACTTGGCTGCTTGAACTAAGACTACCAACTTAAACGATAACCACTCATGGAATTGCTGAGTGTTTAGGAGTTAATCACCAGGAATCAGAGACTTGGCGACTGAAGGATTTATAAAGGCACGTGCAAATTGGATGACTTAAGTGACCGAAACAAAGTAACTACAAATTATAACAAGGCCAAAGGGTTTTAAGGCCTTTTTTGGAAATTTTTGGATATAACGGCTACTTTTTGAAACTTTTCAACTGTGGACCAGAGAGATAACAAATTTGTAGAGGCCAGAGAATAGGGGATAAATCCATGAAAATTTCAGGGATGGTAGACAAGATGAAAATAGAGGCCTGGGGATGATTTTCAGCCAAATTTACATGCATAGGGGAATTATGGTAATAGTGGCATTGAAGAAGGTCAAATTATCAAAGGTAATCACCGAGATAAAAACTATCACTCAGACAATTTGTCAATATTTACTAAAGCTTTGTACTATAGACACCTTCACTATTGCAGTCAGTGAGAAGATCAAAGGATTGGAAGTAGAAATACAGTTAAGTACAAATGCAGCTATAACCGAGCCTCATGCTTTCTTAAAGCACATTCACCGAGTTTAGGAACTTTGGCAGTTAATAGCAGATTTGAAGAAAAAAGAAGAGCACATAATAGATCAGGTTACTGAGTTACAGACAAAACTCCTGCCATACTTGAAAATTTTTTAGCACACATTGTCAAAGCCAAACAACTCATTGCAACACTAGAAATTTTGGTGTTAGGCAACATCTTTGATATGCATGCACAAGTCGGTCTTGAGCATATTGTTCTCACCAACTTGAAAGAGGAATGGGAAAACCTCTTGGAGTCAGTGAAGAAAACCCCCCAGCATATTTTTGACAAGATGTGAGTATACTACTTCATTTCTGTATTTGGCATTACTATCAAAAAGGGGGGAAAAAATGTATAAGTCTTTATGCTAAATATGTACATAGATGCTACATATACTACATATTACCGGGAGCATGCACCGAGGGGGAGTACTTGGTACTTAGAAATTTTTTTTGGATATGTATATGTATATGGTGGAAGTATAAGTTATATAGAAAATTTTGTCTATATACATTCGAAGTTATGATACTAATGCCAAAGGGGGAGATTGTTATCTCTAATGAGCATTTAAAGTTTTCATTAGTACATAGATGCTACGTATACTACATATTACTGGGACCATGCACCGAGGGGGAGTACTTAGTACTTAGAAATTTTTTTTGGATGTGTATATGTATATGGTGAAAGTATAAGTTATATAGAAAATTTTGTCTATATACATTCGAAGTTTTGATACTAATGCCAAACTAGTTTTGAGACATTAAGTTTTGATACTAATGCCAAACTAGTATATAAGCTTTACTGACTAGTTTGTCTATATATATGGTCGGTCACTTACATTGAGCTAATCGGTAACTAGAAGCAAGACAAACTAGTCAGTAAAGCTTATATACCGAGTAGTAGAGAGTTTACTAAGCACCGGTAGACATCGACACTGATAGACACTAAACATCGAGTGTTGCAGTATACACTGAGCAGTTTATACAATGTTTACCGAGGATCATAGAAAATGGCATAGTAATATGAAATGGCATATACTTCTATACAAATGGTTACAACGGTTCATAAAACATTTTACCAAGATCGAGGAACATTTAATGTGATGATATTCATTAAATGCAATATATATCTTTTGTAATAGTTGATCTAGGTCATTATTGTACACCGTAGGTCTTAGGGTTATGACTATGTTGTGTAACCTAATTTTGTTAAAGCGGCAAAAACAAAACACTATATATTTGTGTGTTCACATCATTTTTGGTGTGAGCTGATATATGAATCAAGGAGCACTTGAAGAAATTGCCTAACTTCAAGTCTATCAGTTAACAGAGCAGAACTGAGTACAAAGGAATTCAAATTGAGCAGAATCAAAAAAGGCTACCGAGCAGTTCAGAGAAGAGATACATCACAAGTAAGGTGATATTTTATTAGAGCTTATAGATCTATATTAGACAAGTGAGTTGTCAAATAGAAGATAATTACCTATTGCTTTCTGACAATTGTAATAGAGTTTTGGATAAAATCTCTTAATAGAGTAGACTTAACAGTCTTATGTAAATCTTTTAACCAAGTGCACACTTCATTAGTGTTGTTAAAATCATATAACTAGGTAGATCTAGCTGATATGACATGTCACTCCTAACAGGGTGAGATCACTAGAAGTGATCAAAACTTGTAGCCCTAACAGGAAAACCTTTTCTATCTGCAGTAGTGAAGAATTTGTAGGTGTCATCCCTACCGCAGCTTTTACCTTCTAATAAGGGTTTTTGCGTTACCAAAATACTTGTGTCATTTGATTGTCATATTGATTTCACGTTGTTTACTTTCATAAGTTAAATGAATGATTGATTCATCTAGTTAGATTCAAGTTGTTTTGGTTGGTTATTATTGTTTACAGTTATATATCTGAAAGGTTTACAAGTAAAGTTTTTGAAGACACTGATTCACCCCTCCTCTCTCAGTACCTATCTCTCCTAATTCCAAGAGGGGATATGTTGAATTTCCCTATTAGTTCTAGGTTATGGGAGCCTTGCAAAACCCTTGTTTCTTACTCGAGGGTGGGGGAGCTTTTTAAAAACCCTATGTATTGATTTAAGGGGATTGAACCAACTATTGTAAGTAGTTTGAGCTTGGTCCTGTTTGTTTCTTTTGGCTATTGATTGCTTGTAGTTTGGATTGTTATTTTTCTATTACAATTTGATATTTGAGGGTTCTAGATCTCTTTGAAATGTTTTTTCTAGGTTTCATGACACCTTTGAAACTTGTATGTTCCTGAATAAAAAAATGTTATTTAATATGCTATAGCGCTGAATAAGTTATACACAATTTCCAAGAGGCTTCTCTTTAGAATTTGCAATGACTATTACATTGGTTCTACAAATGCATACATTTGGTGAAGCTTATTAAATATAAATTTTTCCTTTGAAAACTATTCGATGCGGGCAAAGAAAATGAATACTCACAACAACATAATTTAGGGTCGACTTATAAAGCACGTGTGAAGACACAATTTTTGGGAAAAAATATATTCTTATTTTTTTATTCCCTTTAGACATGACTTGTTAGATAGAATATGTTTTTAATTAAAACATATCCATGGTTTATGGCTAGTTCAAAACATTTTTTTTTATTTTTTTATTTTAATATTTGAATTAATGATTATTTAAATCATGAAATATAATAGAAATTATATTTTTTTCATTAATAAAACAATAAATATATCCCTCTCTATGGCTAATAGAATGTATACGTCATCTAATAATTCTATATATGTTAATATTTAAGAGATGAAATATGTAATGTGTGATGGAGTAATTCTAAGTCACTATCACAACAAAAATAATGTCTTTCTTGGAAATTCGAGTTCCTCTAGGTTATTTATATTGTGGTTCAACTACTTATAGTTGTGGCTTTGTGCTAGATGATAAAGCTTGGTTTATCACATTCTTCAAACTTTTTTAACATTGATTGTAAACCTATAATGTTGTTATATGGGGCCCTTCTTATCATCAAAATAAGGTATTATTAACCATTTCTTTAGGTCACTGACTTGAAAAATAAGACTGGAATATAGACTTTTGGCTCTTATAAAGACTTTCTCCCATAGCTTTATTTTCTCACTTATTTGCTACTTCAAACTCCATTATTTTACAGATGAAATTTCCCTTGAAACATCATGCAAAGAATTTTTAATGTTTTCCAACATTTGTAGATGACATTTCCCTATTGTCAACTACTTATGGTTGCCTCTTTGTATATATAGATATTGCAAGAATCACTCGATGAAATTTTCGTGTTCTCTAAATAGTTTAATCTTTGATTGTCAACCTATAATGTTCTATACATGTTCCATCTCATCATCATCCTAGCCTATTATTAGCCCTTTTTTTCAGCTTATAAGCATGACAAATAAGATTGAAATTGATAATGTTTCAATTTCTTCAAACTCTATGTACATACTTGAAGAAATTTTCATTTTCATTATCATTAAACGAAATTATTGACTATTGACATTTTTAAAAATTTATAAATTTTCTTCCATAACTTTATTTTCACACTTCTTTGATACTTTCTAATTTCTCAATAGTATTTACCATATAATATTATGACAAAACTTTCTCATATTTTTAAATATACAAATATTACTACTTGACTTTTATAATTTGACCCAGCTCTAGACACATTCTATAATTCAAAAGATTCAAAAGTCCGTCCACTAATAATAAATTAATAAAAATAAATGAACAAAAACTAAATTTGAATACTGCGAAAGGGAGTGACAAGTTAAATGAAATTTACAACAACCTTTCACTTAAGAACACACGACCATTATATTGATTTAGCAAATACATAAATTTGGTTGACCTTTTTAAATATAAATTTATATTCCTTTGACAAGGCAAATACAATGAATATACACCGTGTCCTAATTTAGGGCCGGCTTATAATGCACGTGACCGAACACAATTTGCCCACAAACGGTATTTTGCGACGGCGATAATGATGATGAAGCCCATAGTTTGAAAACAGTTTGCCCACAAACGGTATTTTGCGACGGCGATGATGATGATAAAGCCCATAGTTTGAAAACAGTTTGTCCCCAAACGGTATTTTGCGACGGCGAAGATGATTACAATAACACCCGACGAAGCCAGTAGTTTGAATGCAATTTCCCATTTCTTGCTTGACGATGAATTTTCGGATGAAAGAACGAGTTCTCCTTCGCCAACAGCTACTATTGTTTCTCTGGATCCTTTTCTCAATCCTCTTCTCCACTCAAAATGAAAGGTAATTCGAAAATATCCCACTAGAATAGAATAGTGTGATTTATAACTCCATTAGAAATAGTGGTGGTCGCGATGATTTAGAAATGTTTTTTCTTTCATACTCTTTGATTTAATAGTTAGAGAAATGAACAATAACTCCACAGGTTCCATAAGTCTCAGAAAGAAATTTGTAGATGTGCCATTCTTAGGTAGTTTGATGTCTAAAGTAATTTCAGTTAGGTTTGTAAACAATTATTGGTATTTTCTGCAAATATAATAATCGGTCTTGTCATGGGATCTCATCTTTGAGGAAGTTATTAAACTGTGTTTAAAAAATGACTGTGCCTGTATAGTTTGACTCAAGTGATCAATCTTTACTTGATAGATTGTGTTTTGCAAACTGTGTGCAAATAATTGCTTATCATATATTTTTTCCGTAGAAAACTACAAATACAAGTTGATTTGTGTTTCTATACAGAAAATGAAAGTTTCAGTTATTATTTGTCCAACGTTCAAATAGTTGAGAGATAAATTTGAGGATATTGGTGCACAAGTTTCTACTAGCAATTTAGTTATTGTTACATCAAACAAACTAGTTTGGTTACAAGGGAACTTGCATCTTCTTTTGATGATTTAGAAGGTATTTATACAAGAAGAGAAACAGAAGCAGCATGTGCACAGTCAATTTTAAGCTGCAAATTCAGTAGTAATGGTTAAGGGGAAGAAGCCACCCGGACAGAAAGCAATAAGAAAAACATGTATGCGGTAAAATTTGTGCGAAAGGGTATAAATGTAGGCAATCATTTAAGTCAAATTCCAATCAAAATAAAAATGAAATTTGTGATAATTCATGTCGCAAAGTGTATGAATGGAAGAAAAAAAGAGAGAGGGAGGAGAAATTTAATGGCTTTAACGAAAAACATATGAATATATTATCTTGATTATGAGATAAGGAAATGTAAGATCATTAAAAACCATTATATAAAGGAACAAGGAGAAGCAAGCTTATATGAATTGGTTACATTTGGCAAAAAAATCATCAAGTAATGATATCTATATGTGTTTCGATAGAAGGTACAAGGAATATGGCACATGAGGAAGGTCACTTAAATCTTATAAATATTTTTATCATAGAAACAAATACAATAATTGAAAAATTTAAGAATAAATATATTAGTCGTGATGATTTTATATTACAATAACAATATATTATTGAATTCTATAAGTAAGAGGACGATAAATATTCTTGAACTACAATGCAATTTTATTACATATTATCTACAAGAACTAGGAAAAGTAGATTAATACAAATTGGCTGGATCAGTCCATCAAGTAGTTATATCTATATGTGTTTTGGTACAAAAATTATGGAAGATGTGGTTGTTGGGATGGAAAGACAAGGGACTGAGAGGGGAGGGGTGAATCAGTACCCTCAAAAACTTTAACCGAATAACCAAACTACAATAGTAGTGACTAACTATCCAATTGAATCTATTGTTTGCAACATTCATTCAAATAGCTTTGTAAATGTAAAGTGCATGAAATCAAACAATAAATCAATCATGAAATGTAACACCTAAAATAAGTATTTTGGTTACGCAGAAACCCTTGTTAGAAGGTAAACACTGCGATGGGGATGACACCCACAAATTCTTCACTACTGCAGATAATAAAATATGTCGGTTAAGGCTAGAAGTTGTGATCACTTCTAGTGATCTCACCCTACTAGGAGCAACAATCAGATCGATTAGATCTACCTTGTGAAAGGATTTAAACATCACTACTTGAGTGTGCACTCGGTTAAGAGATTTATAATCATACTGTTAAGTCTACTTTGTTAAGGGATTTGACAAACTTTGTTACAATTATTAGATAATAATAGAAAGTATCTTTAAATGATAGCTATACTTTGTCTGAATCAGATCTATGATATACTAAATAAATATCACCTCTATGTGTAGTAATCTATCATCTGTTCTCCTCAGTAGCCTTGATTGCTTCTGAATAAACTGAATTGAAACTTTGTTTTTGAGAATTGCTCTGTCATGCAAACCTTGTCTAAATTTTGATGTCTTGAAGGCGGCTATTGCTTCAAGATCTCCTTCTTCATCTTGATCGATTCACTTGTCAAAATAATATCAATTATAAATATATAGCAAACTGCTATGACTGCCATAACCTATTTAGGTTTACAACATCTTAGAAAACCAAAGATCTATGGTGTACAAAATTAAGCTAGATCTAACTATTACATAGGAATCATCACAACATTTAATGATTACATCCATAATAAATAAGCTTCGATCTTGGTAAAATGTTTTATGAATCTATGTAACCGTTTGCATAGATAGATGTATCATTCCTGAAAACTATGTCATTTCCTAACTAACTTAGTAAACATAACCTTTTATGTTCGGTGAATACATTGGTGCTTGGTGTGTATACTACTCGGTGCTTACTGATGCTCAGTGCTTGGTTTACTTTGATGCTCAGTAAATATGTTCTGGTGCCTGGTTAAACCTATTTCCTTTTAGCTCTCGGTTCTACATTGTGATTACTCGGTATGAAGGCTTGGTTGATTAACTAACTAGCATAATATAGCTTGTTGTATCATCTTGTATTGACTGATCTAATTGATACTAATGACAACATCTAATGCTCAAATAGAGATAACAATCTCCTTCTTTGGTATTAGTATCAAAACTGTAATGTCTAGAAATTGATAATCTTCAAAATGTTCTAATTCTCCATATATGCATAACATAACTGACTCTTTACACAAAATTACTCAAAACTCAAAACCTACCCCTTGGTGCATCTTCCCGGTATGTATTGTAGTACACTTAACATATAAAAGAACATCTGGCATATAGATTATATTTCCCCATTTTTGAGATTAATGCCAAAAGAAAAATTTGTATTTACATATTGTCAAAAATGTGTTTGTGGGTTTTCATCAAAGAATCTAAGTGGTTTCCCCATTCCTCCTTCAAGTTGGTGAGAGCGATGTGCTCAAGACTGACTTGTGCATGCATATCAAATATGTTCTCCAACATAGAAATCTCTGGTGTTGCAACTAAGGCTTGGAGCTTCACAATGTGTCACTCAATTATTTTGAGGTGGGGAAGTAGCTCACTTGCAGCTCAGTGACTTGGTCACTTATCTTATCTTCCTGCTTCCTCATATCTGGTCTCAACTGCCTAAGTTCTTAAACTTTTAGTATATGCTTATGAAAAGCATCTGGCTTAGTTAGAGACAAATTGGCATTGGCTAGGATATCAACATCTAGCTTCATTATCTTCTCACTGACCTTGGTAGTGAAAGTCTCCACATTGCATAACTTAAATAAAATTTGAACTATTTTTCGAGTAATAGATTGTAACTCGGTGATTAGCTTAGAAACCTTTACTTTGTTTATCGCCACTTCTTGGCTAATCTTCTCTCATTACTTATTTTGGATGTTTGCCTCTACTCTTTCTTCAATTTTATTCTTAGCATCTATGTCCAGGGCTTTTATTTCATTTGTAAGTGTTGCAAGTTGGTCCAAAATGGAGGTATCTTCATTAATTTGGACATCTGGTACAACTTGCTGCAAGATATCTCTTACATTCTCAAGTATCTACTTTCTCTTATTCTCTTTTCGTAGCTTCTTTTGTGCTGCCTTCCTTGTATATAACTCCCCATATTTCCTCAATTCCATGGGTCGAAAGTCCTCAGGTCACAGTCAGGAATTTCAATCACTTCATCAAGTGTGACTGGCCCTTTGCCATACTTTTTCCTCTTCTTCTTGGACTCTTGGGGCAATGATTTAACAAAAGGAACTATATCTTGTACCTCAACACTCAACTAATCCTGCTCGGTAGACATTGAATCTTCCTTCTATGGTTCCTCGGTGACCGGTGTGTCAGTTGACTGAGATGGTGCTTCGGATGCAGTGTCTATTAGAGTGGTATTGATAGGGTTGGGGTCATCTTGTTCCTATGTATCTACCTATTTCTCCTTAGGCATATCTATTTCTACAATATTTGTTGTGCTCGGTGCCTATTCCCCTGATGTATCTATAGGTTGCTCGGGGATTGAGCCTTTGGGTTCTTCTTGTGTAAGTATATCAATAGCTTAAACTAAGATTGGAAGATCACCTAGTATAATACTTATTGTTGGCTCAGTAGGGGATTCCCATTTTTGTTGATCTCCAACAATTGTGACATCCTCATCAGCTTTGATGTCATCAGGATCACCATTTGTAATGTCCTCATTGAGTACATCATTTGAATCATTACTGATTCCCTATATTGTAACTTGTTTGGGTGCATCCTGGATCACATTTATTTCCTTACTAGCATCAGTGATCTCAGGTACCTTGGTATTTGATAACTCAATTGTTTACTTTGGTGCCAAGTCTGTATCATCAGAATGAATGCCTTTTCCTTTTCTCTTGAGCTTCTCATCGAGGATTATGGCCAAAGCCATCTTTTCTAACTCATCTCGGGCTTGAAGTATTGAAGTCCAAATTAATTGACCATTCTCATCAATGTCTTCCATATTTTCATCAAGTATCTGCAGTGCCTGACTCTTTACTAGAAATCTCTTTGAATATATTTTCATCAATTACTCAACTTTAGGAACTATCAGTGTAGGCATTGCCAAAACTAGGGATCATTCCCTCATTCTTTTCTCGGTGTTCAATTCATATGCCCATATCTGTGAAATTATGTCATATATAATGTCTTAGGTACATACTTAGAGAATTCAATTGGTACCTTTCTGAATTTAATCATCATCTGAATTATAGCTTCTTCGATCTTATTCTAGTCTTCGGTTGACAAATTCTCAAACTGACCAATTTCAAGATCACTTAATTCTCCATTTTCAATTATGTCTTCAGCTACTTCATCAATAGAATGATTTTTATTTACAACAACTTTGAATTGCTCAGTATTGTCTTCATCATCATCTATATCATCCTTCCCTCTGATTAATTTTCTTCTTTTCTTCAAACTTTTTTAACATTGATTGTAAACCTATAATGTTGTTATATGGGGCCCTTCTTATCATCAAAATAAGGTATTATTAACCATTTCTTTAGGTCACTGACTTGAAAAATAAGACTGGAATATAGACTTTTGGCTCTTATAAAGACTTTCTCCCATAGCTTTATTTTCTCACTTATTTGCTACTTCAAACTCCATTATTTTACAGATGAAATTTCCCTTGAAACATCATGCAAAGAATTTTTAATGTTTTCCAACATTTGTAGATGACATTTCCCTATTGTCAACTACTTATGGTTGCCTCTTTGTATATATAGATATTGCAAGAATCACTCGATGAAATTTCCATGTTCTCTAAATAGTTTAATCTTTGATTGTCAACCTATAATGTTCTATACATGTTCCGTCTCATCATCATCCTAGCCTATTATTAGCCCTTTTTTTAAGCTTATAAGCATGACAAATAAGATTGAAATTGATAATGTTTCAATTTCTTCAAACTCTATGTACATACTTGAAGAAATTTTCATTTTCATTATCATTAAACGAAATTATTGACTATTGACATTTTTAAAAATTTATAAATTTTCTTCCATAACTTTATTTTCACACTTCTTTGATACTTTCTAATTTCTCAATAGTATTTACCATAAAATATTATGACAAAACTTTCTCATATTTTTAAATATTAAAATATTACTACTTGACTTTTATAATTTGACCCAGCTCTAGACACATTCTATAATTCAAAAGATTCAAAAGTCCGTCCACTAAAAATAAATTAATAAAAATAAATGAACAAAAACTAAATTTGAATACTGCGAAAGGGAGTGACAAGTTAAATGAAATTTACAACAACCTTTCACTTGAGAACACACGACCATTATATTGATTTAGCAAATACATAAATTTGGTTGACCTTTTTAAATATAAATTTATATTCCTTTGACAAGGCAAATACAATGAATATACACCGTGTCCTAATTTAGGGCCGTCTTATAATGCAAGTGACCGAACACAATTTGCCCACAAACGGTATTTTGCGACGGCGATAATGATGATGAAGCCCATAGTTTGAAAACAGTTTGCCCACAAACGGTATTTTGCGACGGCGATGATGATGATAAAGCCCATAGTTTGAAAACAGTTTGCCCACAAACGGTATTTTGCGACGGCGATGATGATTACAATAACACCCGACGAAGCCAGTAGTTTGAATGCAATTTCCCATTTCTTGCTTGACGATGAATTTTCGGATGAAAGAACGAGTTCTCCTTCGCCAACAGCTACTATTGTTTCTCTGGATCCTTTTCTCAGTCCTCTTCTCCACTCAAAATGAAAGGTAATTCGAAAATATCCCACTAGAATAGAATAGTGTGATTTATAACTCCATTAGAAATAGTGGTGGTCGCGATGATTTAGAAATGTTTTTTCTTTCATACTCTTTGATTTAATAGTTAGAGAAATGAACAACAATAACTCCACAGGTTCCATAAGTCTCAGAAAGAAATTTGTAGATGTGCCATTCTTAGGTAGTTTGATGTCTAAAGTAATTTCAGTTAGGTTTGTAAACAATTATTGGTATTTTCTGCAAATATAATAATCGGTCTTGTTATGGGATCTCATCTTTGAGGAAGTTATTAAACTGTGTTTAAAAAATGACTGTGCCTGTATAGTTTGACTCAAGTGATCAATCTTTACTTGATAGATTGTGTTTTGCAAACTGTGTGCAAATAATTGCTTATCATATATTTTTTCCGTAGAAAACTACAAATACAAGTTGATTTGTGTTTCTATACAGAAAATGAAAGTTTCAGTTATTATTTGTCCAACGTTCAAATAGTTGAGAGATAAATTTGAGGATATTGGTGCACAAGTTTCTACTAGCAATTTAATTATTGTTACATCAAACAAACTAGTTTGGTTACAAGGGAACTTGCATCTTCTTTTGATGATTTAGAAGGTATTTATACAAGAAGAGAAACAGAAGCAGCATGTGCACAGTCAATTTTAAGCTGCAAATTCAGTAGTAATGGTTAAGGGGAAGAAGCCACCCGGAAAGAAAGCAATAAGAAAAACATGTATGCGGTAAAATTTGTGCGAAGGGGTATAAATGTAGGCAATCATTTAAGTCAAATTCCAATCAAAATAAAAATGAAATTTGTGATAATTCATGTCGCAAAGTGTATGAATGGAAGAAAAAAGAGAGAGGGAGGAGAAATTTAATGGCTTTAACGAAAAACATATGAATATATTATCTTGATTATGAGATAAGGAAATATAAGATCATTAAAAACCATTATATAAAGGAACAAGGAGAAGCAAGCTTATATGAATTGGTTACATTTGGCAAAAAAAATCATCAAGTAATGATATCTATATGTGCTTCGATAGAAGGTACAAGGAATATGGCACATGAGGAAGGTCACTTAAATCTTATAAATATTTTTATCATAGAAACAAACACAATAATTGAAAATTTTAAGAATAAATATATTAGTCGTGATGATTTTATATTATAAGAACAATCTATTATTGAATTCTATAAGTAAGAGGAAGATAAATATTCTTGAACTACAATGCAATTTTATTACATATTATCTGCAAGAACTAGGAAAAGTAGATTCATACAAATTGGCTAGATCAGTCCATCAAGTAGTTATATCTACATGTGTTTTGGTACAAAAATTATGGAAGATGTGGTTGTGGGGATGGAAAGACAAGGGACTGAGAGGGGAGGGGTGAATCAGTACCCTCAAAAACTTTAACCGAATAACCAAACTACAATAGTAGTGACTAACTATCCAACTGAATCTATTGTTTGCAACATTCATTCAAATAACTTTGTAAATGTAAAGTGCATGAAATCAAACAATAAATCAATCATGAAATGTAACACCTAAAACAAGTATTTTGGTTACGCAGAAACCCTTGTTAGAAGGTAAAAACTGCGGTGGGGATGACACCCACAAATTCTTCACTACTGTAGATAATAAAATATGTCGGTTAAGGCTAGAAGTTGTGATCACTTCTAGTGATCTCACCCTACTAGGAGTAACAATCAGATCGATTAGATCTACCTTGTGAAAGGATTTAAACATCACTACTTGAGTGTGCACTCAGTTAAGAGATTTATAATCATACTATTAAGTCTACTTTGTTAAGGGATTTGACAAACTTTGTTACAATTATTAGATAATAATAATAGAAAGTATCTTTAAATGACAACTATACTTTGCCTGAATCAGATCTATGATATACTGAATAAATATCACCTCTATGTGTAGTAATCTATCATCTGTTCTCCTCAGTAGCCTTGATTGCTTCTGAATAAACTGAATTGAAACTTTGTTTCTAAGAACTGCTCTGTCATGCAAACCTTGTCTAAATTTTGATGTCTTGAAGGCGGCTATTGCTTCAAGATCTCCTTCTTCATCTTGATCGATTCACTTGTCAAAATAATATCAATTATAAATATATAGCAAACTGCTATGACTGCCATAACCTATTTAGGTTTACAACATCTTAGAAAACCAAAGATCTATGGTGTACAAAATTAAGCTAGATCTAACTATTACATAGGAATCATCACAATATTTAATGATTATATCCATAATAAATAAGCTTCAATCTTGGTAAAATGTTTTATGAATCTGTGTAACCATTTGCATAGATAGATGTATCATTCCTGAAAACTATGTCATTTCCTAACTAACTCAGTAAACATAACCTTTTATGTTCGGTGAATACACTGGTGCTTGGTGTGTATACTACTCGGTGCTTACTGATGCTCGGTGCTTGGTTTACTTTGATGCTCAGTAAATATGTTCTAGTGCCTGGTTAAACCTGTTTCCTTTTAGCTCTCGGTTCTACATTGTGATTACTCGGTATGAAGGCTTGGTTGATTAACTAACTAGCATAATGTAGCTTGTTGTATCATCTTTTATTGACTGATCTAATTGATACTAATGACAACATCTAATGCTCAAATAGAGAGAACAATCTCCTCCTTTGGTATTAGTATCAAAATTGTAATGTCTAGAAATTGATAATCTTCAAAATGTTCTAATTCTCCATATATGCATAACATAACTGACTCTTTATACAAAATTACACAAAACTCAAAAACTACCCCTTGGTCCATCTTCCCAGTATGTATTGTAGTACACTTAGCATATAAAAGTACATTTGGCATATACATTATATTTCCCCATTTTTGAGATTAATGCCAAAAGAAAAATTTGTATTTACATATTGTCAAAAATGTGTTTGTGGGTTTTCATCAAAGAATCTAAGTGGTTTTCCCATTCCTCCTTCAAGTTGGTGAGAGCGATGTGCTCAAGACCGACTTGTGCATGCATGTCAAATATGTTCTCCAACATAGAAATCTCTAGTGTTGCAACTAAGGCTTGCAGCTTCATAATCTGTCACTCAATTATTTTGAGGTGGGGAAGTAGCTCTACTTGCAACTCGGTGACTTGGTCATTATCTTATCTTCCTGCTTCCTCATATCTAGTCTCAACTGCCTAAGTTCTTGAACTTTTAGTATATGCTTACGAAAAGCATCTAGCTCAGTTAGAGACAAATTTGCACTGGCTAGGATATCAACATCTAGCTTCATTATCTTCTCACTGACCTCGGTAGTGAAAGTCTCCACATTGCATAACTTAAATAAAATTTGAACTATTTTTCGAGTAATAGATTGTAACTCGGTGATTAGCTTAGAAACCTTTACTTTGTTTATCGCCACTTCTTGGCTAATCTTCTCTCATTACTTATTTTGAATGTTTGCCTCTACTCTTTCTTCAATTTTATTCTCAGCATCTATGTCTGGGGCTTTTATTTCATTTGTAAGTGTTGCAAGTTGGTCCAAAATGGGGGTATCTTCATTAATTTGGACATCTGGTACAACTTGTTGCAAGATATCTCTTACATTCTCAAGTATCTGCTTTCTCTTGTTCTCTTTTCATAGCTTCTTTTGTGCTGCCTTCCTTGTATATAACTCCCCATATTTCCTCAATTCCTCAGGTTGAAAGTCCTCAGGTCACAGTCAGGAATTTCAATCACTTCATCAAGTGTGACTGGCCATTTGCCATACTTTTTCCTCTTCTTCTTGGACTCTTGGGGCAATGATTTAACAAAAGGAACTATATCTTGTACCTCAACACTCAACTAATCCAACTCGGTAGACACTGAATCTTCCTTCTATGGTTCCTCGGTGACCGGTGTGTCGGTTGACTGAGATGGTGCTTCGGATGCAGTGTCTATTAGAGTGGTCTTGACACGCTTGGGGTCATCTTGTTCCTATGTATCTACCTATTTATCCTTAGGCATATCTATTTCTACAATATTTGTTGTGCTTGGTGTCTATTCCCTTGATGTATCTTTAGGTTGCTCGGGGATTGAGCCTTTGGGTTCTTCTTGTGTAAGTATATCAATAGCTTGAACTAAGATTGGAAGATCACCTAGTATAATACTTATTGTTGGCTCAGTAGGGGATTCCCATTTTTGTTGATCTCCAATAATTGTGACATCCTCATCATCTTTGATGTCGTCAGGATCACCATTTGTAATGTCCTCATTGAGTACATCATTTGAATTATTACTAATTCTCTATATTGTAAATTGTTTGGGTGCATCCTGGGTCACATTTATTTCCTTACTAGCATCAGTGATCTTAGGTACCTTGGTATTTGATAACTCAATTGTTTACTTTGGTGCCAAGTCTGCATCATCGGAATGAATGCCTTTTCCTTTTCTCTTGAGCTTCCTGTCGAGGATTATGGCCAAAGCCATCTTTTCTAACTCATCTCGGGCTTGAAGTATTGAAGTCCAAATTAATTGACCATTCTCATCAATGTCTTCCATATTTTCATCAAGTATCTGCAGTGCCTGACTCTTTACTAGAAATCTCTTTGAATATATTTTCATCAATTACTCAACTTTAGGAACTATCAGTGTAGGCATTGCCAAAACTAGGGATCATTCCCTCATTCTTTTCTTGGTGTTCAATTCATATGTCCATTTCTATGAAATTATGTCATATATAATGTCTTAGGTACATACTTAGAGAATTCAATTGGTACCTTTCTGAATTTAATCATCATCTAAATTATAGCTTCTTCGATCTTATTCTAGTCTTCGGTTGACAAATTCTCAAACTGACCAATTTCAAGATCACTTAATTCTCCATTTTCAATTATGTCTTCAGCTACTTCATCAATAGAATGATTTTTATTTACAACTTTGAATTGCTTAGTATTGTCTTCATCATCATCTATATCATCCTTCCCTCTGATTAATTTTCTTCTTTTCTTAGGGGCCTCAGTAGTAGTTTTTGTACCTCTTTTCTTGTAGGTCTTTATTAGTGATGCTACAGTAGGCCTAGATATTTTCACAACTCCTTTCTTCTGTGAAGGTTAAGCTCTAGTTGTTGACCTTGTGCGTGCCCTTGTTTGCACTTTTGCCCGCTTCTTCTTTGGAGTGGGGGAAGGAAAAACTGGTGTAGGGTCAACATCTCCATTAGACTTGGTTTCTTCATCATCATGTGGTTTTTCAGAAATAATTAACTAAACTTTGGTTTTTACCTCAACCAGTATGCTCTTAGATGATTCAACATCATCACCAAATTTCTTTACCAAATTAGTCATCATTTCCTAAATTTCTTTGTTAATTTACCAATAACTAGGTCTGACTTTATCCTCATCTTGGCTTCTTCATAAGTGCCAAACCTAGCAGCTTTAGGGTCCTTAGGCTTAGCCAATAAATCCTTTATTGATCTAGAAGCATAATTAATACTTAACTCATAACCCATAGGTGATAGCCATCTTGTCCTTGGTTCCACAACTTTAATCAAAGTGTAATCTATATCAACTAGAAATAAAATTTCATATTCATATTCTTCCACTAGTTGTCTTGGAATTATTCTCCTTAAATTGTTCAAAGTAACTATCCACTAAACTGTTAAAATTAGCTCCCAAACTGTTAATCAAATTTGTACTCTGGAGTGTAACTGGCTTGTCGGTTGACCAATCTACATTACTGACTAAAGGGAAAATGTTTTTCACATAAAAGAATATGTAAAGTAGTAAGGAACCAAACTTATAGGTGTTGGACTTGGCCAACAGAATAGTCTTCATGTTTTCCTCTACTTGCTTCAAAAGTAGCTCGACAAGGTCCAACTGAGATCCCTTCTTAACTATCTTGTATGCAATGTAAACAGCACCACATGGTACAATGTACAGTCTTCTTGATTGGATATCTTATAACCGATGACATATATACTCCAAGTATTGTCTCAGGGTCTTTGACTGTGCTCACTTTCATTTCTCTACTATCCCATTCAGCTCCAGTGATCTTTTATATTTCAGCTCGGGGTGCATTCCTTATTGCCTTGATTTTGTCAGTAGTTGGGTATCCAGTTACTGCTTTTATGATGTTCTTTGTAATCTTTATGGGCTCATCCAACCATAACTTTCCATCATGATACTAACTCAGAACTATTCTTATCCATTCTTTTCTAAAATTCTTCAAGAAATTTAGGGCATTAACTAGAACTTTAACTTTCAGGTGCTCATGATCAAAGTTCAACCTTTTTTCTTCACAACACAACTTTGGATAAGTTGAAAATATCTCAAAATCTCTAATTTCCCCTATCTTGCAGTGAATGTACAAATGGACATCTTCTACCAGTAAAACCCTAGGTGGTATTCTTGAAAAAGCTCCCACTTTGTCAATTTGTGACTGCCACTTCAGGATGAACTTTGTATTTAGGCTCATTACAAGTAGTAGAAATAATTAGATTAACTTCCTCCTCCCCTGCATACTTGGACTTGTTCACATTTGATGCAGATGCCATAGTTTCTCATTTGGGGTTTTGATAAGAAACAAATGAACATCTCGATGATGATGGTACTTACTCAGAATGATGATGAGATCACTTGGAGTGCTTCAAATCTATGATCAAATGCTCTAAAAATCATTTTCTTGAAATCACTCTAAAAACTCTTTTCTCTTCATAATCGCTATGTGAAAAAATAAACTAAGCTCACCACATATTTATAGCTTTTTTGAATTCTCGCTTAAATATTTTTGCGATAAATGCTTGAACTAATCACAACTCAATGATAACTATCAAACTTGGTGTATACTGCAAAATACCATAAGCTCGGTTAAAATGAAAATTTCCACTCGCTTAACCTTACATAATAGTTACCAACTGGAAACTTCTCACTCGTTATAACATATACCGACTATAAACACTTAAAGCTCAAAACTTGTAAAACCATAATGCATCTCAATTCATGTAGATTTGGTATGTGCACATCTAATATGAGGAATTGTATGATAGATGTAACCAATTTGAATTGTCAGTTCCATACATACCTTTTTCAGCTTAGGCGGAGGTAGCAATATCACCCAATCTAATGGGAAAGGTTTCACCAACTACACTACTTGACTCAGCATTATCATTTGATGCTTTTCTCCACATAGTGTTTCTTATCCTCATGATGTCTTTAATTGTATTTCTACTTTTAAAGACTTATGTTTTTGGTGCTCGGTCTCTGCAATCTTTACTTAGGTGACCAACCTTGTGACAGTGTAAGCATGCCATACCAGTGCTTGTCTAGGTACGAGATCTACCTTCCCATCTCTTCCTCATACAATTAGCTACAATATGTCCATATCTTCCACATGTTCTGTAGTTAACCCATGTGTTATAATCCCAAGTATAGGTATTACTATATCTTCTTATTTGATAGGTCTTGTTCTGTCCTCTTGATGTCCAGACTTGCTTCATCTTTGTTATACATTCTTGTGAGGTGTGTCCATGCATGTTGTAAGTGTGATAGTGTTTCTCCATTTAGGGTTTGTTAGGATTCCTATTCAACTTATGTCTACATTCATATGCTTGATGTCCATACTTGTTACAACTATAACAATGACCATTGAACTTAGGATTGGTTTTACATTTACCTTGTGCTTTACTCTTGCAAACATTTGAAGTGTAGCCTAATATAGTAGTACATCGAAGTCCTCTTTGACTAATCAGAAAATCATCGATCTTCTTGGAACTATCTTTAGCCTTTTTCATCATTTCATTATGTTGCTGTTGGATTCTCACTTCATTTCTTAGTTTTTCATTTTCTTCCCTAAGTACACCAATGTCTTCAAGTTTCCTTGATAACTCATTATTTACTTGGTTGATCTCCTGGCTTACAACAACCATCTGATTTGATATCTTGAAGTGATGCTTGATAAGTCTCAGTATCTCAGATTTCCTAACTTGTAACTATTTAGTCATTTGTCTTCTATCTTCAATAGCCAAATTTCTCTCTTGTTCATCTTGTCTAGCACTATTCATCACATCAATCATTCTTACCATTTGTGCTTCTTGTTTGATCTTCAGGGCTTTAACTTGTTTAGTCAAGTGAAGATTTTTCTCAGATATATCATAAATTACACTTTCAGATATGTCAAATATACTGCATGAAATGGATCCTATATTCTCAAATAGATCATCAATTTCTTCTTCATGGTAATCAGTTTCACATTGCCAAATAGCCATGTCCTTTCTCTGAACCAGTAAATTTTTCAACTCATCCTAACCTTGCTTTTATTGCTCAATGAAGATTTGTATCTGAATCTTTTGATTCTAAATAGTCTTGTCCAACTTGTATTTTTCCATCTTGAGATCTTTCCTCTTCAATGGTTAAAATTCCAAATAAGAGATCTAGCTCTGATACCAATTGTTGGGATGGAAAGACAAGGGGCTGAGAGGGGAGGGGTGATTCAGAACCCTCAAAAACTTTAACTGAATAACCAAACTACAATAGTAGTGACTAACTATCCAACTAAATCTATTGTTTGCAACATTCATTCAAATAACTTTGTAAATGTGAAGTGCATGAAATAAAACAATAAATCAATCATGAAATGTAGCACATAACACAAGTATTTTAGTTATGTAGAAACCCTTGTGAGAAGCTAAGAACTATGGTCAGGATGACACCCACAAATTCTTCACTACTACAAATAATAAAGTATGTCGGTTAAGGCTACAAGTTGTGATCACTTCTAGTGATCTTACCCTATTAGGAGCAACAAACAGATTGATTAGATCTACCTTGTGAAAGGATTTAAACAACACTTCTTGAGTGTGCACTCGGTTAAGAGATTTATAATCAGACTGTTAAGTCTACTCTGTTAAGAGATTTGACAAACTCTGTTACAATGATTAGAGAGTAACAAAAAGTATCTATAAATGAAAACTATACTTTGTCTAAATTAGATCTATGATATACTAAATAAATAACACCTCTATGTGTAGTAATCTGTCATCTGTTCTACTCAGTAGCCTTGATTGCTTCTAAATAAACTGAATTGAATCTTTGTTTCTAATAACTACTCTATCATGCAAACCTTGTCTGAATTATGATGTCTTGAAGGCAAATACTGCTTCAATTTCTCCTTAATCTTGATCGATTCACTTGTCAAAATAACATCAATTACAAATATATATCAAACAGCTATGACTACCATGACCTAATTAGGTTTACAACACCTTAGAAAACCTAAGATCTATGGTGTGCAAAATTAACCTAGATCTAACTATTACATAGGAATCACAACAACATTTAATGATTACATCCATAATAAATAAGCTTCGATCTTGGTAAAATGTTTTATGAATCCATGTAACCATTTTCATAGATAGATGTGCCATTCTTCAATACTATATCATTTGCTGAATAACTTGGTGAACACAAGCTTTTCTATTCGGTGAATACACTGGTGCTCGGTGTGTACAGTGCTTGGTGTTTACTAACACTCGATGTTCGGTTTACTCTGATGATCGTTAAATACTCTTTGGTGCCCGGTTAAACCTGTTTCCTTTTATCTCTCAGTTCTGCCTTGTGATTACTCGGTATGAAGGCTTGTTTGATTAACCAACTAGCATAATGTAGCTTATTGTATCATCTTTTACCGATTATTCTAATTGATACTAATGACAACATCTAATGCTCAAATAGAGATAATAGTGGTATGGATTCTTAAGTCTTAAAACTATCTCATCCATAGAAATAAACACAAAAATTGGAAAGGGTTTTGTTGGCATTTTAGGCCACCCTTTTGTCCGTCAAATATATTTTATTTGAGGGATCCTAAATGGTCCATTCTACTTCTTATTAGCTAATTACCCAAGTTAAAAAGTTCCAATAAATGACTATGTGTTTCCAATTGGGTATTAGACATCAATAGCTAAATTTTCTCTATATCACTTTGACCCTTCATAATCCCAAGACACAAGCCCTAAGTCCTTCAAACTTCTACATTTGGTAAATTTAACTTCAAACCCTAGTGCCCCAAACCCAACTATCTTTATTTCATTTTGTAGATTTTGGATATCGAGGATCAAAGGTTAATCCTATTATTTTATTTTTAAATTATTTTAAGGATAACCTCTTATCCGTAGTGCCCAAGTTCTCTCTTCCCTTCACCTTGCTCATTTTTGTATCAAAAAATAAGGGATGAAGATTTAACATAACCCTTTTCACTAAGAAAGAGTTACAGTGAACCTCCAAAATTGAATCCCAAATTCATCTTACTACCTTGACCCTTTAAGGGTTGGGGATTGGATGTTCGTATAATTTTTTCTACGTAGAAAAGGCTATAATACTTTTTTCATTTATCATGAATCAATCAAGTTTTAAAGGGGATCCAAAACCATTTGCAAATATATTTTAATAGGATATAGAATTCCCAAACTATTGACTACAAGAAAAAGGCATAATCCAATAGTAGCCCTCCCAACGTCACAACTTCAAAAGCCTAAAGAAACTTAGAAGAAGATGCTCCATTTGTACCAACAAAACGCTAAAGTACCACAATTTACATAGGGTTTTGAAAGGCCCCCTCAACATTGGAATGGTTTCAATAGGCTTCCTCAACTTAGCATAAATAAACATAATACGACAACATACTATTTTATTTTTTGAGAAACTTGTATATTTCAACTTCAAGAGGTGTTTATTTTTTAGAACTATTTAATTAGTCATTTAATGTCATTTTCATCATTTATATCTATAATTTCAATAGATGTATTTCTATACCATGTTTGTAGAAAGTGTAACATACATGACTTTGACCACATTGGGTCAATTGTCATGGGCTATATAAAAGTTATCTCTATCTATCTAATGAGACATGGGCATTCTCATAATCATTAAATAATGACATTAGTTCATGAAGGAAATGTTGTTATCTAGCCTTGTTATGACAACCATAATGTTATGTATTTTTGTTACTAATATTTACATGCATTTCATTTCATTTTTCTCCTCTTGCTTATTTTTAACATTTGAGTTACTTAGATTAAGAAATGATCATGAATTTGAGTAGATTGTAAAAAAAAATTCACTCTTACCTTTATGATATTAAATTGTGTCTCTTTGATTTCCTATTATTATTTGAATGTCCAATTTTTCTCAGTATGGTAAGTTATCATTGGTCATGTCATTAATTTTCTATGATATTCTAAGCCTAATGCTATATAATTTTGGTATGTCTTAGCTATGATCATAAAAATATTTTAAAAATTAAAATATATGTCATACTTCAAAAAATAAATAAACCAAAATTTACATAAAATAAACAAGAGTCAATCACAAAACATTATAAAGATCAATACGTTATATTATTTAATGCCAAATATAGAATGATAAAATAGTTTATAATTTTTGATCAAAATAGTCTAATACTAAATAACCAACAATCAAACTACATGCACAAACCACTATGCCGAGGTGAAAGAAACCTACATTGGTATCCAAATAACCTTGACAAAACGTTATTAGAATATTTAGTTAGTGAGAAATTCTCTAAATATAGTCAATTATTTCAAGAACATTCAAAAACCCAGTTAGATGATGAATAGCCTCATTGTTGACAACCTTGATTTGATAATCTTTTGAAGATTATAAAATATACCATGTATATCAGCAAGAAAACAAAGTTGCTAACATTTTTTTGTAAAGTTTGGGGTTAATAGCATGTGTAGGTAGGGAAAAAATGATCAAATGTACATAGAGGTTAAAAATATCATCTTCAATGATAGTCATATGTGTTGAAGCAGAGGTGTTGTATTTAATGATGTTTCATTACCCTCATATCCAACATGATTTTTCTGGACTTTATTAAAAGATGTAAAGGTAGACTTTCTATTGGCAAGATTTATCTACATGCTATAATTGTCAATATTTACACCATATACTTTTTGGGTAATTTTTTCCTCTTCCTCCCTATTTTTTTACTAGTATTTAGATTCTTGTGGACATTTTACCTTCTACAACTATTCTATGGGTATAGATTAGGTCATGTGAGAAGTCACAAAATGACCCCATAGTGTGGGAAAAACTCTCTGAAATAAGAATTCCCCCATATTTAGAGAAATAGCATGGATATGGTCATTTGGTGACAAATTATTCTATAGATGGATGGAAAAATAGAACTCTATATGCTTACAAAGTTCAAATATTTATCACTAAAAACTTAATATCTAAGGTTACATGCATTTTTATTGAGGGAAAGAAGTTTAATAGAAACTAAAAGGCATCAAGTGAAGTTGTTACCATTTTTTAAAAAGGCAAAAAAATGGATAAAGGTCAAGTGCATGATTGAAAATGGTTATGATTAAAAAACCACTAAACCTATTAGGGATGATGTAGCTAAGGTGATAATGATGTACATTATCTTATATGGCTACTTCACTAGTCTTTCTAATTACTATTTTATGTGGTCACACCATTTTACGCATAATTGATTAGTTTTTACTACCTTATTATTTTATTTCCTCCCTTTGTGTCCTATGCTTAGTTAACATATAGAAAAAATTAATTTTCCTATTGTGAATGAAGATCTTATGCTTCTCATAATGGAGTAGGCTGAATTTGTGCATATCTCTCTCAAGCCATCCTAGCCTAAGTGTAAAATTGAATTTTCCTAGAATGTCCATAGGTACTATTTTGATATTACAGATGGCCTAGGGGATTCTCACTCTAATGAAGAAGCTTGGTTTCATATTGGATGTTGTAATAACTTGAAGAAGGAGAAACCTGACTCAAGAAACTCTTGACCGTATGGGTATGAAATAGATGACAATGATTTTGACTATGTTTGTTTTTTCAACTATGTCCTCATCCCTTGCATCCCAAGCCTAGATAAACCCACTAAAGAATACAGTTTCCAAGTTAGCTAAACATCTAAATCTAAAAAGAGAAAAATGGTGAAACAAGGTAAGAAAGGAATTAAATTATCTATGGTAGAAACTTTATAATAAATGTGATGTCAATTTATCCAACACTAAGATGGTTGATGAAGAACCCAACACCAAGGAAATAATAATAAGAAGTGGATATATGGAATCGTGAAGGTATTCCTAATTCTAGGGTATCCCTTGGGTAGATAGAATGAAACTTCCACAAAAAAATCCTTGTGGAAATGGAGAAAGAGACCCATGTAGAAATCAAGAAAAGTACCCCTACTACTAGAATAGGATTTTTTTATTCTAGTTGAAGAGGTGGTTGGTAGTCAAACTAAAATTTTCAATTGGCTTGTGTTTAAAGTATTATTTTTGAAACAAATCATTATTCCCTTAAAATAAAATTTAATGAGCCACATTATAATGTTACTTATGGAATTGACAAGGATAATTCTATGAGGATTATTTTGATAGTTCAAGTGGCCATGAGATGTCAAGACAATGAAGATGGAGCAAGAAGTCAAAATGAAGATGTTGGAGGAGACTATAGGCAAGGTGCACAAGAAAATAAAAATCATGGGCAGAGTTAACGGGAGTGCAAAATTAAAGTATCACTGGTGGCCTCAAAATGTTAAATGAGATGGATGAGGCCTTGGAAGTTAGTGATATAAAAAATGTCACAATCATGCCTTCCACTATTGCTAATACTATTTAAATCAAGAATGATATTGATGAACAACAAAATTTGGGGTGGATTCCTCTACAAGATCATTTTTCTAGGACTTGTAGCCATGCTAAAGGTAAGATAGATTATTCCTACATTATTAACGATGTTATGGATATAAATGAGAACTTTGTTGATAAGATTGTGGAGGCTATAAATATTTTAAAAATATACATTAGTTGTATGGGTTTGGGACCCTTTCTCCCTAATGTTTTATTGTCATTTTTTCTATTGGGGATTCATTTTCTTATTCTCTACTAATGGAAGTTTCTTAATGTACAAGATTTTGGGGTCCCTTCAAAACCTCTTTCACCCTAATAAAAAAATAAATATATGGAGCACATACAAATTAACAATTATTATTCATCAGGTGCATTGAAATTTTTAATATCTCATTAGAACTTCAAGAGTTTCTAATGGAGCATGTATAAACTAACAATTGTGAAACTAACAATATGAAGAAAGATCTCTTAACTTATAAAGAGGCGTTTGGTCAAAATATTAATTTGAATAAGAATGTTCTCTACTTTATTAATACTAAAAATAGAAGAAAACAAAGGATTTCCCAGATATTTGTTTATAGCATTGACTCTTTTCCTCCTACCTATCTTGGTCTGTCTTTGGGTCTTAACACCCTAAATGGGTTCTGGATGAAATTAATTGACAAATTTAACTTTAATTAGCTAGATGGAAGGATGCTTTATTAAGTCAGGATAAGAAAGTTCAATTAACGAAAGCCTTTCTTTAAAAATTGCATATTTATGCTTTAAGTTTACTTACAATCCCATCTACATATGTTGAAACCATTTAATTTTTTAAGAAAAAGGTTTCTTTGGTCTAGAACTAAAGATATTAAGAGGATGGCTCTAGTCTCATGGGTGTTAGTTATTTTCTAGCAAGTCGGAGTGCTAACTGTATGTTTGTAATTGATGACAACATATGGTAAGAAGCATGCATGGAAGCCTGATGGAGAGAGCCTTGAGTATATGTTTTGTTTCCTAGATATGTTATCAGCATGATACCATAGACATAGAGGTTGATTCTGAGTAAAGATAGTAATACAATAGTCTATATTAGTAAGTGTTCCTGACATGTCCCACGAAGAGTTATGTATGTGATTTACAGTATGGTTGTAATGGAGCCATTATCATTTGTATTTATTTAGAAGACATGTTAGTGAAGCTTTGTTCATGGACGCAGAGTCTGATATACAGTACAGGTTGAGTTATGAAGTCTCCAGTTGATAGTCATAGTTTCCTGAGTTTATTTGGTAAATTCGACATTGTTTTTATTGTTGTAGTAGTTTCACGTATCAGCTTGATATGTGTGCTTGGATTAGTGTTTGGAGAAGAGTTAAGAATTCTTGTTTAAGAGTGCATGATGTAATTCAGCATGAGAAGAAAGTATCAGTTGATTTGGTGGAGCAGATAGTGTGAAGCGATGCATCTACTCATATGGAGTTGCGCGGTCCTAATTTGTGTTGTGTGCTTAGTAGAGCCAAATGAGATGTTATTGGAGAATTTTATTGTTTCTCTAATATGATTTCAAGATGGTTCTAATAGGCTAACTTGATTATATCATTTAAAGGAAGATATTTATAAGTAATCATTTTGTGATTGCTAAGCATGGCAGATAGTTGAAAGATAAGAATAGAGCAGAAGGTGCGAAGTGTTGAGCCATCAGCAAAAGGTCTATGTGAAAAAATAGAGAGTATATGCTCTTCATTGGAAATGATCAAGACAGAAGGTCTATACACAGTTCACCAAGATCTAGATATAGTGTGTATTTGTTGAACAAAAGGTTGTAGCCTTCACCCCTTTGAGCAGTGTGCTCCCGGACAGTGTGTCCTCACCCCTAACATGGTTAATTGTAAAAGGCTCCTAATAGGGTCTGACCTTTGACTAGTTCATTGTAATTAATGCATTGTAAAGATCAACTCCTAATAGAGTTGTAAGATCTTCTAACAGGGATCATAATACTCTAGTGCAGTTTATAGTGGGTGCTAATTCCCACCAGGGTTTTTTACCTATTTGGGTTTCCCCATAACCAAAATTTTTGTGTTCTATTAAGTGTTCTCATATTTTGTTTATACTTAATGTTCTTCTATACTTAATTGGATAAAGAATTGAATCTTGTAGATAACTGATTTAACCCTCCCCCCCCCCCCCCCCTCTTAGTTATCTCTTGGGACTATTCCTAACAATTGGTATCAGAGCCAAGTGCCTTGGAGAGAAAGTTTAACATCTTGAGGTTAATCAGATGAAATTATTTAGAAAATAAAGTCTTAAGTTTGATGGAGAGAATTATCTAGATTGGAAGAACAAAATGATGATACACCTGCAATGCATTGCCTTTGAGATTTTTGAAGTAGCTACCAAAGAAGTTCGGATTCCCTCTCTAGCAGATCTTGCAAAGGAAGATGCAACTCTTAAGCAAAAGGAGATGTTCACTCAAAATTCTATTGCCAAAGAAGCCCTTATCATTGCCTTGTATGACAATGAGTTTTCAGAGATCAAGAAAGTTGATAAAGCCTACAAGATATGGATGTATCTAGAAGACAAGTTTGAAGGAGATGTCCAAGCCAAGAATCCACATAGAAAGACATGGATTAATGAAGCAGTTGCAAGAATCTAAAATAATGGTGGAGAGATCTTGGAAGAAGACATAATGGATAAGTTGATGACTACTTTGACATCAGAATATGAGAGAAAGATAAACATCCTAGATGAGACTATGCAATTTTCAAATGACTTCAAAAGAGAGACCTTAATCAGCAAGATTTCATCTTTTGAGATATCAAGTTTGAAGACAGATCCTAAAAGTGAAACAATCTTCAAAGCTTCAGTCCATGGAAAGAAATCCTTAAACACTTCTAGTAATTTCGATGATGACGATGAAGAGAAAGAACTAGATGATTTCATTGCTTTGATTGCTAAGAAAGAAAGGAAAGGAAAAGGAAAATATGAAGGTCAATTACCATTCAAATGCTTTTCATGTAACAAGATTGGTCACTTTGCATCTAAGTGTCCTACTAGAGTCAAGAAGTTCAAAACTAACTACAAGCCTAAGTATAGAATAGAATGTTACTATGTTGGAGATGGAGTATCAGATGAAGAGTCGGAAGAAGATGAAATTGGATTCATTTCTCTTGAAGATGAGGAGAAAATGTTTGATGAAATGGACCTTGAAGATGAAAAGAAAGCACAAGAGTTAGCATTGATTTCACAAGCTGACATCGGGACATATTGGATTATTGACAATGGTTTCTCACATCACATGATAGGAGACAAGGATAGATTTGTACATCTAGATAGATAAAAAGGTAGAATGGTTAGATTTGGAAACAACACTCCTAAGCCTATCATAGGTAGAGGAGCTATCACCTTGGATGGAAAGAACAACACTGCTGATGTTCTTTATGTTCATGGTTTGCAACATAACTTACTAAGTGTTGGATAGTTTCTTGACAAAGGATATCAGTTAGAATTCAAAGAAAAAAAGTGCATCATTAATAACAAGGAAGGAGAAATTATTGCATCAGTTACAAAGACTAAAGGTAATTTTTTTCAACTTAATTCTGAAGCAAGTCATTTTTTTGCTAAAGTAGATGACAAAAGACTATGTCACATCAATTTTGACAACATAGTGAAGATAAGAAATGTAAAGGTAGTAAGAGACCTTCCTATCATTGCAAAACCAATTGATATAATATAAAGGGAATGTGTAATGGAAAGCATGTGAGGAATTCATTCTGAAGCAAGCACAATTTGATAGAAAACAAATTGGGTCTAGTGCATACAGACCCATGTGAGCCAACTCAAGCAAGGTCATACTATGGTGAAAGGTACTTTATTTTGTTTGTTGATGATTATTCTAGAATGATGTGGCTTGCTTTATTAAAGGAAAAATCAAAAGCATTTCAGAAGTTCAAATTATTCAAAGCTAAGCTTGAAAATGAGTCTGGATTAAAGATTAAATGTCTAAGACCATATAGAGGAGGAGAATTCACCTTTGATCGATTTTATGAGTATTGCGAAGAACATGGGATAAAGAGATAGTTGAGTGCTCCTCAAACCCCTCAGCATAATGTGATTGCAGAAAGAAGGAATAGGATCATACTTGACACAATGTGCACCATCATGATTGAAGGAAAGGTCACACACACCTATTGGAAAGATGCGATCAATACTACAGTCTATACAATCAATAGAATTCAATTAAGGCCAGGCGTAGACAAGACACCTTATGAGCTATGGTTTGGGAATCTACCTACAGTCAAATACTTTAGAATCTTTGGAATAAAGTGCTACATCAAGAGAGATGAAGCAATTGGCAAGTTTGATGCAAGAAGTGATGAAGGTATTTTTCTTGGTTACTCTACTAAAAGAAAAGCTTATAGCTGATTTAATTTAAGATTTAAGAAGATCATTGAAAGTTCTCATGTTAAGATTGATGATAAATTTATGATTCAAGAAAGATATCATGATTGTGCACCTATGATTGAAGAAGAACCTAGACCTACCACTAGAGAAACAGTTGTTGATGAAATTTTTGACAACATTGATGTATTATTCAATGACCCTGAAACTAGTGAAGAAGAATCACAGAAGTTGGATAAGAGAGTCACACCTAATGTTCCTAAATTCACATCTAGATATCATTCAAAGGAAGACATCATTGGAGATCAGAACAATAAAGTCATCACAAGATCAAAAGAAAAGAGTTTCACAACAAATGAAGAGGTATGCTTACTATCATAGATTCAACCCTTAAGTGTTGAAGATGCATGTAATGATTCAGATTGGCATGAAGCAATGAAAGAAGAGCTAGATCAGATAATTAAGAATGACACGTGGGAATTGGTCCCTAGGCCTAGTGATAAGAATGTGATTGTAACCAAGTGGATATTTAGAAATAAGATGAATGAAGATGGAACATTGGTAAGAAACAAAGAAAGACTAGTATGTAAAGGATATGTGAAAAGAGAAGGAATTGATTATTCTAATACATTTTCTCATGTAAGTAGATTGGAAGCCATAAAGTTATTTCTAGCCTATGCTACATTCAAAGACTTTAAGGTATACTAGATGGATGTCAAGTCAGGATTCCTAAATGGAGAGTTAAAGGAAGAAGTATGCATAGGGAAGCCTAAAGGATTTACATTATCAAATAGACTTGATATGGTTGCAAATTGAAGAAAGCCCTCTATGGACTTAAGAAAGCCCCTAGAGCTTGGTATGAAAGACTTGATGGTTACTTGACTAAGATTGGATTCAAGAAAGGAGCAACAGATTGCAACTTATTCATAAGAGAAAAATTTGATGGATTATTGTTGGTTTATATATTTGTTGATGACATTATCTTTGGTGGTAATGACAAGCTTAGTGCTGAATTTGCTAAGGAGATGAAGAGGTAATTTTAAATGAGCATGATTAGACCTATCGAGTACTTTTTGGGACTAAATGTGCAACATACAGACAAAGGTATTTTCATTAATCAATCTAAGTATGTGAAAGAGATACTAAAGAAGTTCAAGATGGATGATTGAAAGCCAGTAAGTACCCCTATGATAACAGGATGCAAGCTTTCAAAAGAAGATGATTCAATAGCAGTGGACATGACCTTGTATAAGTCTATGATTGGTAAACTAATCTATCTTACTCAATCTAGACTTGATATTTCCAATGCAGTTGGTATTGTTTGAAGATTTGCAGTAGATCCTAGAACAAGTCATCTCATGGCAGTAAAGAGGATATTCAAGTACTTATTGACTATGGTTTATGGTATCCTAATTCAAAAAATGTAGAACTTCATGTGTATATAGATGCGGATTGGGTAGGATGCATGGATGATAGGAAGAGTACCTTAGGAGGAGTGGTATTTCTTGGAGATAGACTTGTTACTTGGACAAGTAAGAAGCAAAACTTTATTTCTCAGTCCACAGTAGAAGAAGAGTATGTTGCACCAGCATTAAATTGCTCTACAATTGTGTGGATCAAGTAGATGATAAAATATTTTGGTATTTAGATTGATTATCCTATTGTTATTCATTTTGATAACTCTAGCACTATCAATATTTCAAAGATCCCTATGATGCATGCAAAGACAAAACACATTGAGATAAAATATCACTTCCTAAGAGAGAAAGTAGCAAAGAAAGAAGTAAAGTTAGACTATGTGAGCACAAAAGATCAACTAGCAAACATATTCACAAAGCCTTTACCTAAGGATACATTTGAGCATCTTAGGGAGAAGCTAGGAGTAATCCCCTTCCCTGAATCTGATTAGAGATTGTAGTAATGCATCAGTCCTCAGTGACTTATGAAAGGTTGACTACTCTACTTTAGGAGTAGTACCGGTGCTTAACTGTTTGGCACCCTCTGCCATTGATGTCAAAGGGGGAGTAAGTATATAGTCATGAAAAAAAAAATAGTAAGTAATATAGTAGTTGATATTCAGAGCATTCAAAAGTAGATGGAGGATTCTTCCTTAAGGAAGTTTCGATGAGGAAATGGAGAATGTTATAAAATAATGGTAGCAAGGGGGAGTAAGTATTTAGCAAGAAGAAACAAAACAATAAGAGATGGAGGATTCATCCTTGGGGGAGTTTTGTTGAGGAAATGGAGAATATTATAAAATGATTGTACATTTGGATTGGTGGTGTTTTTCATTCCATATATTTCCGTCAATGCCAAAGGGGGAGATTTTTTGAGATTTTCCAGCAAGCTAGAGTGTTGACTATATGTTTCTCATTGATGACAACATATGGTAAGAAGCATGCATGGAAGCTTGATGGAGAGAGCCATGAGTATATTTTTCCTACATATGTTATCAACATGATACCATAGATGCAGAGGTTGATTCTGAGTAAAGACAATAATACAATAGTTTGTATCAGTAAGCATTCTTGATAGGTCCTAGGAAGAGTTCTGTATGTGATTTATAGTATGGTTCTAATAGAGCCTTGCACATTTGTATTTATGTAGAAGACATGTTAGTGAAGCTATTTTCATGGATGGAGAGTCTGATATACAATACATGTTGAGTTATGAAGTCTCCAATTGACAATCATAGTTTCTTGAGTTTATCCGGTAAAGACAACATTATTTTTATTGTTTCAGTAGTTGTTCTTATCAATTTGATATGCATGCTTGGATTCATGTTTGGAGAAGAGTTAATAATGCTTGGTTAAGAGTGCATGATGTAATTCAGCATGAGAAGAAAGTATCCATTGATTTGGTAGAGCCGATAGTGTGAAGCGATGCCTCTACTAATATCGAGTTGCGTGGTTTTAATTTATGTTGCGTGCTTAGTAGAGCCAACTGAGATTTTATTGGAGAATTATATTGTTTCTCTAATATGATTTCAAGATGGTTCTAATGGAAGATATTTGAAAGATAAGAACCAAGGAGAAGGTGCAAAGTGTTGTGCCATCAGCAGAAGGTGTATGTGACAAAATAGAGAGTATATGCTATTCATTGGAACTGATCAAGACAACAGGTCCATGAGCAGTTCACCAAGATCTAGATATAGTGTGCATCTATTGAACAGAAGGTTGCAACCTTCACCTCTTTGAGAAGTATGCTCCTAGATATTGTGTCCTCACCCCTAACAAGGTTAATTGTAAAAGACTCCTAAGAGGGTCTGACCTTTGACCAGGTCACTATACTTATTGCATTGTAAAGATCAACTCCTAATAGGGTTGTAATATCTTCTAACAAGGATCATAATACTCTAGTGTAGTTTATAGTGGGTGCTAATTCCCACCGAGGTTTTTTACCTATTTGGGTTTCCCCATAACCAAAATTGTGGTGTTGTGTTAAGTGTTCTCATATTGTGTTTATACTTAATGTTCTTCTATACTTAATTGGATAAAGAATTTAATCTTGTACATAACTGATTCACACCCCCCCACCTCTTAGTTATCACTTGGGACTATTCCTAACAATGGGAAGTTGTGTGCAAACCAAAAAACATTGGTGATATTGGATTGAGAAGAGAAAATATTTCAATTTAGCACTACTTGCTAAGCATCTTGAAAGGGTGTTCAAAGCTAATGGTGAATGGAATTATATCTAGTGTAATAAATATCCCAATAATATTAACTCCATTTCATGGCTAATTAATAGGTAGGATATTGCTAATAGCTTTGCACTTTGGAACCAAGTATATGGCTCTTTTGATTTATTAAATTATTATTTCAAATAGATTATTCAATCAAGAAGGAGGATACCATTCATGGATGATTTCTATCTTTGACATTTACCTCTTCCATCATCTATCAAGTTGCAAAGTACAATGATAATTGTATTACTAGATAAGGAATGTATGTTTATAGTTATCTCCAACATGGGAATTGGAAGTATTTAAAATTGTGGTCAATAGAAATCTCTTACATCTACAAATTATGTTTAATTTTTTCAATTTCTCATTAAACCATGATTATCAAGATTGGGTTATGAAGGAATTAGAAATCAGAGATAGAAGTTATACATTCAATGATCTTTTCATATTCCGTATAAAATTATATGAAGTATATAATGTAGGTAAATAGTTAACCAATAACTGTTAACTACATACATGAATGGGGATGTGCAGTTGACCTAACTGCAATGTATTATGCATATTATGCCAACATTCCCACCCTTAATACATTGATGATAAAAACACATCAAAAACACTTTTCCCTAGGGATCCCCCCTTAAGGCTTACATAACAAAACATGCTCATTACATAATATGAATACATATATTGAGAAAATCTTCTTTTTGAAGTTACAAATTCTAAATCATGCAAGGCTCCATCAAGTTGTCTTGTGACCCTCAAAAAGGTGTAGCTTCGAGTTGTGTTCTTAAGCTCTCAGTCCTGAACTCTCGAATCACAGTCTTGAATTATTCAACGATGATCCCTAAGAGATGTGATAGATCTCTATCATTGTCTGGTGACTGTGAAAGGGTATAATTCTCGATCATATACTCTGAAGCTCACTTGACAACAATCCATATTGAGCACACTACCAAATCTTGAACCTATCTCCAAAATGAATCTTCACAAGACATACATTCTTCAAATTTGTCAGCATTAGAAAGAAAAACAAAAATGAAAACCAAAACATGCCAAAAATGCTTCTCATGTAGAACACCATCTGAAAGCGAGAAGCTGACTTGAGATGATGAAAATTCCTCCATCTTCCTATGCCACCAACCTCCAAAATGTGAAGGTTCAAAGCACAAGATTGAGATTAATAGGAGACTAGAAATCATTAATGACCTCTCCATCATCTGATGTGTCCTCATTTTGAATGCAGGCAACATTTCCTTCTTCAGATTGTTCTTTGATTTTTCCTTTAAGAACATCACTAGCTCTAGTTCTACAAATCCATGATGTGTGCCCCTTTTTCTTACAATAAAAACATCTATTGTTATTTGACCATTTTTTAGTACTTTGTGAGTATAATGCCTGATCTATTTGATGAGCTTCTTCTATGACTTCCTTTGTCCTATTTTCTTCTGCTAGAAGGGCTGAATCACATCCTCGAGAGTCTAGGAAGTGATTTGACTTTGCGTAAAGACAACATTACTATATCTGGAAGATAAGCTATTTAACAAGATGGCCTTAGCATCATCATGATCATCAATAGGAGCCTTAACAATTGAATTTTGAGAGAAAACTTTGCATTGACAGCTTTTTCTCCAAATAGCTTGTTTAAATTATCCCAAATCTCAACAAAAGTGTTATCTGGATCTATGTGATGAAGCTCAGAATCTACAAGAGCAAGACCAATAATAGCCTTGGCTTTATCATTTCTACCGTTCCACTCCAACAATTTATTTGCATTTGTGGGTTTTTTTTCTATTATGCTTACGATGCCCCATGGGTTTTTATTCATCAATTGCATTTGAATTTTTATTCTCCCTGTATGAAAATTGAAACGAAAGTATTTATCTAACAAAAACTCCATGGCAAACCAATACAATTCAAATCAACAATTTCTAATCAATCTCTCTACACCTCACTCTAATCAAACTCACCAGTATTAACTTAATATTATGTTCACTGATGGTTTTTTTTTTTATACCTTCATCACGGTGTAGACTAAACTTCATTACCATGCGGTCTTCGGCCCATCCAAATGCAAGAACTCTGATTCATCAACTCCCATCATTCGAGTTTCTTTAGAGATGAGATGAGTGTGTCACTCTCAATTTTCACCTTTCCATTCATTGCTTGTCCTGTTTAGCACTCTTTCCAAATCCAATTACTTGGCCATTTTCCACATAATCTCAGAATAAATCCACTTCTCTCCAACTTCTTAACATAGCATATAAAGATCAAACTGATTCAAAGACTCTTGACGCAGAACTATTATGCAAGATTAGGAATGACACAAAATGAAAAAATTCATTGCATAATAGTTTCAAAACCTACAGATGATAACAACGGTTCTTTGATACATTGATATGCATGCTTCATTCATGAATTAACTCAACTCTATGCACACACCGGTTCAAGAAATGGTTTCAAAAGTTCTTTGAAACGGTTCTTTGAACAAAGAAATAGTTCAACTCTGCACACGTTCTCCTCAACTCTGCACACTCTGATCACACTCTCAAACATACCAGCACCTCTGCGCAGGCATGGGTGACATTCTCCTCTACACGGGAAGATATTCAATCCATAGATGCTCTGATACCATATGAAGGAATTAGACATCAAAGATAGAAGTTATACATTCAATGATGTTTTCATATTTCGTATACAATTATATGAAGTATATAACACAGGTAAGTAGTTAACCAATAACTATTAACTGCATACAGGAATGAGGATGTGCAGTTGACCTAACCGTAATGTATTATGTGTATTATGCCAATAGGTTCTAACTTCTTTGAGTAATTACTCTATCTTTTATGATGTCATCTCTTTATAGCATGATAAATAAATCCCCTTGCTAGGCTCGTGCTTGGAATTCCAAATTTATATTGAAGACCAACATATTCTTATGGATTTCCCTCCAAAACAAAATTCTCACTTTGAATAATCTTTGGAAGAGATTCTTTTCTTTAGCCAACAACTGCTTATTATATTGTGAAGATTTGGAGAGTATTTCTCACATTTTTATGAACTATTCCTAAATGCATGTGATTCTTGGAGTCTCTTCTTTGATCTCAGGGTATCCAATGGATGTTTCCAAAATTATTCCATTTTCCCTTCTCCCAATGGATTTCTCCATCCTCCAAATCTACTATTTCTCTTCTTTCAAACATTTCTCTTCCACACCTTGTGTGGTATATTTTAAAATAAAGGAGAAATAGGGTATTCTATGAGGAATTTTTACCACCTTTGGTTGTATTTTCTAAATATAAAAAGATCATTCTTGATGATTTTCACCTTTTTTACAACAGAAAAACTTATGAAAATTTTTATCTTTTTGAAAGAGAATCTCCTAATGTTTAGTTGTAGAATCGTGGTTGTGATACTTTTCTTCCTATTAGTCCCTCGAGGATCTAGTCACCGAGAAAATTATTTGGAAATTCCTCTTGTTGGTTTGATTAAAATTAATTTTCATGGGGAAACTAAGGGTAACCCTAGGCCAACAAGGTGTGGGAGAGGGCTGAGGAATGAATATTGTGGATTTTTAGTAGCAGTGATACTCCTCTTAGGAAGCTAGATTAATCAAATTGTTGAAGATGTTGCTTCCTACCATGGCCTTAAACTAGCTAAAGAAATAAATTTCTCCAAGGTGTGGATCGTAGGAGACTCTAATAATATCATTCACTATTTGAATAGAAACCAATTTCTCTCATAGACAATAAAACATGGGATAGAGGAATCTAAGAATATAATCAACTTGTTCTATGAATTTAAGATCTCTCATATTTATTGAGAGGGTAATTCTTTAGAAGATTACTTTACTAATTTGGAGGTCTGAAGTGATCATGAGTTAAAGTGGTAAATGTAGGGCCCCCTTCCCAATGATGGCTTAGAAATGATTAATTTGGAAAGGATGCATGTATAGGATCCTCACTAGAAGTTTAATTGATGATTTATATTAATTTTAGAATCATTTGGATGTCCTTCTCACACTCTTTTTGTGTATGTATAGCACTTTTATTCTATTTTATTTTGGATTCAATCTTTTGGAAAGCTATCATTTTGAATTACAGTTAAGAAACCATTTATAGAAACAATATGTGAGGTGATAGAAAATGTCTCAAACCCTTGAAATGTGAATAGGAAAAGAAATACCTCAGTTCAAAGAATCTTATTTAAGGGAGGGGTTATTCCTTGTATTGAACATCTCCATGGCTTTAATCCCAATATCACTAAAATATTTATCGATAATTGGAAGAATGGGACAATTTATATATTTGGGTAAAAGTGATAAGTTACTGAAGAACTTATTGCCACTATTACTAGTCTTCCTAGGGAGGGAAATAAATTCTTCAAGAGTAGAAAGTATTTTTATAATGTTGTGGAGAGTTTTTCCAAGTATGGTGAAGGGAAGACTCTATTCAAGAAGAAAAAGAGTGGATATGTATTTAGTTCCATCAAAAAGCTTTGGGTGGTGGTGTTGAAGGTAATCCTTCAGTATTTTTACCTTGATGAAAGATTCACTATTTTTTATGGCCATCATCTTGAATTTCTTAATCATTTAAGCCATTAAATGTGCATTTTATTTTGATTTTATCTCCTCTCTTCTCTATCAGCTAGCATTAAGGATCATGGAAAAAAAAACCCTAAAAAATTGGTATTACATGAGGGTCTGATCTTATTAATTATGGAGTACTATAAATCGAACCCTTCCCCAACTAGATTGAAAAATAGGACATCTCAAGTTTCTTTGGATAAGGAGGAAGAAACAAATCAAGAGGAATTTGATAGTTTATATTTTGAAAGGTATGAATCAGAGAGTGAAGATGATTTGGAGCTAGTTTCCCTCAACAAGGAGGGACTTGTCCCTATATAGTCCAAGAAGAAAGAACCGACCAAGACCAATCCCAAAATGGAAACCCTATAATGATTCTTACCATCACATTTAATTGTTTGACGTGGTCCCAAATAATAAATAGCGGGCCCTTGATTCTTGTAGGGAGCTTCATCCCTCAAATTCCCCATGATCTCCATTTTGAGTCTCCTCTCCTCAATTTTGAGCATGATAATCCCCTTGATATTATGGCTATTTCTTGTAATGCTATATTCAAATCCTTTTGAATGAGGAAGTGGATGTTCCAAGAAATTAATCAGATCAACATAAAGGTAAGGGCTATATAGAACTTGTTAGAGAAAAAAATATATCCGATTGGATGAAAATGAGGGTAAAGATCTGGTTGCCTCTTTGAAAAAAGAAATAAAGGATATTGAAACTATGAGGATGAATTTCAAGGGAAGGATTGTTTCCTTAGAGAAAAAATTTGAAAGTATTAATGATAATCTTTGTACCCTCATCACTTTTAGTCACAAGGTATCTAAAATTAAAATGAAGAACATTAGTGTAATGGTAAACAAGTTTGAAAAACTTAGCCAAAATAGTTGCATCTAGCCTATTGTTTTCTAGTTTATTATTAATTTAGATTTTTACACAACATATATAAAGCCTATTAAATTAATTACAAATGAAGCCATTTATAACCTCAAACCCAGAATTTATGTAGGATACATCAAAGACATTGTTATCTTCAAACAGGAATAAGATGACCATTATTATTCCACTCCTAAAACCACTAACCTATATAAATGTGTCTCCATAACTCCCCCTAAATAAACAAACTAGTGAGGTTTCATAATTTTTAACTCCCCTACATCTTGAAAACCTAGATGTCAGCTATGAAAATGTTAGAAGAGCTAATGATAAAACTAATATTATCCCTAACCTCAATGGAGTAAAATCCTTTGAGTGTCGAGATTGTCCTAATTCTTTCTCAAAGCTTAGAGAAGGTAACACCCCTGTGGAAATAGAACACCTTGTAGAGACCCATACCTAGAGTCATACTATTCATCAACATGTAGAACCACTCATAAATTTAGATTGTGAGGAAGGGAAAATAGTAAAAGAAGCCATGGAAAACTTTTTAAAATGACAATATAGTTAATTCATTACTTCAAATAGACTTGACAATATTGGTAATCAGGGAACCAAACATAGAATTCAATAAAGATATTATAATGAGGGAGACATGATTAAACATAGAAAACATACAAGAATGTGTTGAAAATATGTATAAGGAAATCATGGAGAAAGTCATAGGAGATTTTGTTGTGGAGATTGTGAATGAGGAATGGACTGAGGCTACTTTTCCTATAGCCCTTAATGATAGTGAAAACTTACAGTGCCAAACTAAAATAATTAAGAAAGTTGAATCAAACATGACCCTTCTAGGTGATATGATGAAATAATTCATATCTGGCCATATTGAGATTGGCGAGTTATTTTCATATTGGCAGAAACTAGAAAATATCCTCTAAAATACCTATTACAATTGAAGTGTCAATTTACAATGATTTAGGTATTCATATAGAAGGGGTCACAAATACTACTTGTGGAGAAGGAATTGTGGAGGATCTTCTAAGCACTATTATTTTAGAAACCTTCTATAATAATAGTTGAAAAATACCCATTTCAAATGACATTTATGCTGAAGAAAACTATGACAGAAATTTTTTTGAGAAACAAGATAATGAAGTTATGATCACTGAAATACTTAGAGGAAAACTTGATAGAAATGAAAAACTAGAAGTGGAACAATATGAAGATGGAAAAATTAAAAAACACACACAATCGAACCCAGAAATGCACATGTAGTGTAAATTAGAATAGTGTTAAGGAAATTTCACCCTCTTCTTATAAAATCATAGAACAAAATATCATAAAAAGTCAAAAACAAGATGCAAGTGTAAATGAACATACAAATATCAATTAAAAAGAAGGAAATTAGATCCCTAAGGAGCTTGAGGTTTTATATGACTCAAAGAATAGTGAAAATAAAGAAGATTTTTATGAGGATAAAGACAACGTGGGTGAGGAATTGTTACACAATTTTTTTAGGAATATTAAATAAGAATTTAGATAATGATAAATATAATGATAAAATTATTGAAAAGATTTTCATGAATAATGACATTAACAATAATGAAAATATAGGGATTTATTCAACTCTTATGAGTTTGGATAGTCCTAATTGCATGAAAGTTCAAAAAAAGAGAGGAAGAAAGTCAACTTCTAAATAAGGAAAGTTGATGGGGAATCTGAAAATCAATCTAAACTAGCTACCTTATTACAAGTAGGGAAGGGGAAGTACCTTCCCACAACATAATGAGTCTCACTTCGTAGAATTTTAGGGGGCTTGAATGCCCCTAACAAACATATTATACTCAAAAACTGTCTAAATACAATATAAATGTAAATCCTATTAATTCAAGAAACCAAATTAAATGAAGAAGAAATGGTTAAATTTAGAAGGAAACTAGGCATTTGGAAATTAGATAGCATTAATATGGAAACTACATCTGGGGGACTAGAAATCCTTTGGGACCACAGAAAAATCAAGTTTGACTGTGAAATTAAAGAAAATAATTGGATGGGTGGTTGGGTGCATAGCATAAAGAGCTCTTTATCATTATATCTAATTAACATTTATAGATAAATTACAACTATTGGTACTTGAAAAAATTATGGGTAGAAATTGGTAACTCTTGTAATTCTCATAAAAATATAAATTATATATTCAAGTGAGAGTTTACTATGATCTCTTATATAAATGAAAAAGGGGTGGAATTCAATATGAATCACAATCATTTAAGGAATTTTCACATGGAATAACAGACGAGAAGGAACCAACAATATAGAAAAAAAGGTTAGAAAATTTTATGTTTTCTGGAGACCTAGTCTCCCTTAATCACAGTTTGACCGCTTCTATATTATCCCTCTTGGGATCTGGCGATTTTCTAATTATATTAGACATTTTACAAGAAATTAAACCAGCTAGGAATCTATTTAAATTTGAGAATATGTGGTTTTAGGATAGAAATTGTTTAGAGCTCCTTGAACAATTGTGGAAGGAAGAGAACTTTGAAGGATCTAAAATATTTTATTTTGTGTCGAAATTAAAATCATTAAAAGTTAAGATCCTACACTGGAATAAAACTCATTTTAAAAACATCTTTGAAGAAAATATAGAAGTAGAAAATAATATTCAATATTTGATCGAAGCTATAATAAGGGATGGTATGGACAATAATAAATACTTCAGAGAGAAAGAGCTACTTAATAAATATGAAGAATTATTATCAAAGGAAGAAACCTTTTGGAAACAAAAATTAAGGGAAAATTGGCTATTCGATGGTGATAGGAATTCTAATTCTTTTCATAATAGCATCAAACAAAGGAGGAATATTAATAGAATAATCAAAATTAAAAAATGAAAATGGAATCACAATTGATAACCCTACAAACTTAACAAAAGAATTTGTTAAATTTTATCAAAAAGCTTTAAATAATTAGGCATTTTTGGATTTAAAAGCATAACAAACAATATTGGAAATCATTCCTAAACTTAGTACCGAAGAAGATAACAAAATTCTTAACAAAAATTTCACAATAGAAAAAATTAGAACAACCCTATACCAATTACACATGTAGATAAAGAACAGGGTCCAAATTGTTTCCAGGTTGGTTTCTTTAAAAAATGTTGGCACTTTCTTCGTATCGACTTATGGGAGGCTGTAGAGAATACTAAAAAGGCTAGGAATATATTAAGAGAAATTAATGATGCCTTCTTGACACTAACTCCAAAGAAAGTTAAGGAAGAAGAATTAGGTGATTTTAGACCAATAACATTATGCAATACTATTTATAAAATCCCTTCTAAAGCCCTTGCAAATAGACTCAAAATTCTATTACCTCCAATAATTTCGAAAGAAAAATTGGATTTGTACTAGGAAGATCAATTTTTTATGGAAATTTAATAGTGCAAGAAATAATCTATTTAGTACAAAAAAAAAAAACCTAGTATGATCATCAAATTAGATATACAAAAGGAAACTGACAAAGTAGAGTGGAGATTTTTATATAAATGTTTGGAATCATTTGGATTTTCCAAGATATGGATCAATGTCATCTTTAATTGCATTTCGACCACCAAAATTTCTATTCTTTTAAATGGTTCTATAGAAGGGTTTTTTTAATATCCCTAGGGGACTAAGGCAAGGGGATCCCATCTCACCTTTCCTCTTTGTTATTATGGTTGATTCCTTTAGAAGATTGTTTTTCCATGCAAATTAGATGGGTCGAATAATTTGAATTAAAATCATTGAAGAGGTGCCCAATGTTATTTACCAACCATTTTTTGATTACACCCTTCTTCCTACAAAGAGTTCTAAAATAAAAGCTATGGATTATAAGGCAATATTGAATTTTTATATGAAAGCATCGCCCGAAAAATTATTAATGGAGACAAATCTAAAATCTTCTTTCTTATTACTAATAAAAAACTAGAAGATAAAATTTATCAATTCTTGGGCTTCAAGAAAGGTACTTTTTCATGTAGATACTTAGGAATGCACACTGATAAAGCTAGCAAATCCATAAATACATGGGATCCCCTAATAATTAAACTTGATTGTAAAATGAGCAACTAGAAAGGCAAGTGGCTTTCAAATGTTGCTAAAGGCACCTTGATCAAATATGTAGTGTCTATTGTTACTACTTATCAAATGTCTTGTATGCCCCCTTCAAATAATGGCAAAGACAAAATGGAAAAGAAAAAGAAAAACTTTCTTTAGCAAGGAGTTTCCACTAATAAAAAAAAAAATAGCTCTAGTTAGCTAGGAAAAAATTAGTATGCCTCTTAATGTCGTTGGGTTAGGTATAAAAAAGACCAAATGGAAGAATATGGCATTAGGAGAAAAAGTTGTGTGGAAGATCCAAAAGGAACTGCAAAGAAGTGGGTAAAAATTATTACTTATAAATAATTAAATATTAATGATCCTTTTAGTATGTTTAAAATAAAAGGCCCTCCCAAAAGTTCAAGATCATGGAATTCCATAATGAATTGTAGAGACATTATTAGTCAAAAACTCATGTGGTACATAGGATCAAGCAATAGAGCTTTATTTTTCAAGGACTCTTGGGGAAAATATGCACCTTTGAAAGAAACAATTTCTTTAAATACTAAGGAGATTTTATCAGACCTATGGGGTAATATACGCAGTAACTACATTGTTTTCCCTTAGGGTGATCTGAATCTAGGATGAGAATGGAAATCTTTAGATAACACCCTTTTATCTGATGAAGAAAAAATAGAATTAAGTAATACCCTTAAAACTAGATATATTATCCCTAAAATAAGGGAGGATAATCTTATATGGATTAGATCCTCCACTAGATCATACACGGTTAAGGATGGTATGACTCTCTAGTCAAGGCCCAACAATGGAAAGAATCAAAATTACCTATTCATTTGTGTTGGGATAAAGTATACCTTTGAAAAGCAAGGATGTTATTTTTGATGGCCTTACAGAAAAGGATTATTACCACTCAATAGTTTAGGAAAATAGGTTTTGAGGGACCCTCTCAATGTATAATTTGTGAAAAGAAGGAAGAAATAGTAGAACATATCCTCTTAAATTGTCCCTTTTCTCAAAATTGTTGGCAATGGTTGTTTAAAAAACTTCACTTGCAATCAGCCATGGAAAATAGTCTAGTAGACCATCTTAAAGATTGGCCAATCATTAACAAGAAAAATTTATATAATATCATCTGGAAGGTGGCTCCTTCTACAATAGTTTGGGAAATTTTTAAAGAACGTAACCATATAATCTTTCAAAAAAAGAAGATGAATAAGGAATCTCTTCAAAATAAGGGAGAAGCCAGTATAGTAGAAATAGTTAATAATAGATTAAGAAATAAAAGTCAAATAGAAGGCTCATTCTATTATAGGGACAATGAAATGAGAAAAGAGTGGCATGGAATCATCATACCAATTTGCAATATGGTAAAGTAAGTAAAGATAGTGTTAAAGATAGAGAAAATTGTAGATGGACTCTTCCTCAACAATATTGGTATAAAGTTATATTTTTATGGTACATCTTGTAAAAATTTATGATCTATCAGAATTGCATGTGTAGTTCACAAATGGAATGATGCTATTTGTGGAAAAATAGAGAAACCAATTGGGAACACTACAAATAACATTGCAAAAATTGAAGGTCCTGTAGAAGGGATTATTTTATGTAAAAACTTATGTATAAACAATCTAGAGATTGAAGGAGATTCATAGATTATTATAAACTCTATAAGAATAGCTAATACTCCAAATTGGAAACTAAATAGAAGACTAGAAAGAGAAGTAGAACTAATTAATTATTTTAACCTCACAAAATTTAACCATTTATATCAAGAAGGAAATAAAATTGCAAATGAGTTGGCTAATATGGGAGCTGATGGAATAACAATTCAAGTTAAAGAACCTAAGTTTTTATTGTAGAGGAAATAAACAATAACATCTACATAAGGTAATAATTAGAAAGATGACATTGCAAAACAAAATAACTCCAAGCCAACCCTACAAATTAGGAAACCTATTGTTGTAGATTTAGATAAGGATTGAGACATTTTATGTTTAGCACATGTGTGTGTGTGCACACACACACATACATATTCGAAAGCGAAAGCTAAATTGATCTTGGAGGATGGAGAAGAAGAAGATGACATCATTATTATTAAGCGTAAATAAGTTTTGAAAGATCATGTAACTTAGTATTTTACTTTATATTTTTTTGTAGATATCTTATGTTTAAACTTGTAGCTAGTAGATAGTTATCTCTGAACCCCTAGTTTGCTATATTATACTTCATCAATTTTATAAAATGTGTGGATACATCCTACTGAAACCAGAAGTTTACTAATACTAGAAACCTAGTAGATGCTCATTATCTTATATTAATTATATGTTCATGTTTGTTCTATTACTATTTTGTGTTAATCCTTTGTGCTAGAAGTGACTAATATAATATTGAGATATAGAATTTGATAAAGTAAGTCATGGAATTCCATTTAAAGATTTAAATTTATTTGTTGAAAAGAGTCAATTATGAAATAACATTTTACAATTTTCAATCCTCTAAAAGAGAGATAATTAGTTTAGTTGACAAATTCATCTACTAAGATTTATTTGACTACATTTGATATACAAAACTTGAAAGTTTATTGGGTATTGCACAAGGCATTGTTAAATTATTAACAATATTAGAGCTCATATACCTTTATTTCTAAGAAACCTAAATTAGGCATAAGAGGAAATCTAAAAAGGATATCTTAAGAATGGTTGTATGGGTATATCTCTTTAGACTATAGATGTGAAGGAATGGATGTTTATCTCCTTTAGGATCCAATATGGATGACTAACTATACTTAAATAATTTAATAATATAGGCTTACGTACTTAAAACTAGATTAATGGTGAAGCATAAAAATAAAAAACATGATAGTAGGGTAACAATAACTTGAGGGGAAGAATGATTCCACCTTCCCCTTTATTATTGTAGCCTTAACAATCTCTTATCTTGGAAACATCACAAAAATAGATAGAAGAAAACTCTTGATTGATTCCAAGATACCATATGTATAAGATTACAATAACTATAAGGGATTATAGTCTTATTAATAAGAGCTGGAATAAACTTCTCTCATAATTTATTTTAGCCTTACTAGGCTTATGCTTTCACTATAACCATTTGCAAGCATAGGTGATCATATCATTTCATTTTGTATCATTAAAATGATTATTACTTTCATTTATCTCTGAATATGTATAAGGTTTTGTGCCAACTCTTTAGTTTGTAAAGGGCAGCGAGCCTCAACCATTTGATTTATGTAGATGAATGTTTGTGTCTTACTTATGAAATAAAAAGTTCACTTTGATAAAATAGTGTTCTTTGCATTATGGTCACTCCCTTGTAACTAATCCACTGAAGAAAATTCTAATAAGTCAATCTACTACTAATAAATCTAATAAGTCTTCCAATATCAAGGTTACTGCAAAGACATTATAGGAGGTATATATATGTTTATTATAAGAGGAAGATATTAGGAACTAAGCTCACAGTTCAGTGGTAAGGAAATGTATGATTTTGTTATAGATGCAATTAGGAGTTATTTATAATAATTGTTTACATCTTCCTTTTAAAATGGTAAAATCGATGTTGCTAAAAAATATTATTTTCTATTTCATTACATATATGAATATATACAGACACACAAGATACATATACATATACACACAGACACACATATATTCAAAGATAAATTAATATAAGATTTCTAATTCTCTAATTTAAGGTTTATCCATGTTTCATATGATTAGAGGTTGGTTTAGATATTTAAATATAAGGGCTATAAAGACTTATCGTACATTCGGCCTTTGAGTAGTAACTATTTGAAATATAATGGCCATCAAGTCTGATTTATGCAACTAACATTTAATATTTTAATCATTTCAATTCTACTCATAATTATATCTATCTTGAATTTCCAATGAAGTGATCTCAACTATTAAAATTGATGAATGCAGGTTCGAGAAACATTCAGCATCAAATGATAGGAATAAAGTGGTTCAATTCAAATAGCATGGGATAAAGAGGGAAGCACATTATTGTTAAGAATCTTATTAAGATCAATCAAATATAATTATCCATCAGTACTTGTAATATAAACCAATTGAGGTTCTCATATTAAGATGTATCAGTTATGTAAATGAGGGGATACCCTCATTCATATCTTGTGTTTTCATATTCTTGACTTTTGTCTTGGGTAAGATTGGAGGTGTTTTTCTCCATTCTTTCTTGCTAGTGCCACAAAAAAACCAAAATACTTATGTAATTTTATTTATTGATTAATAAAAATCTTATAGGCCTAGGTGTATTATCGATTAAAAAAAAAGTTTCTAAAGAAAATATTTGATACTTATATTTTATATACAAAACATGAGATTTGCAAGTTTTTTTTTGCATGTCTATTAGACATCATTACACTTATTGTATCTGGAACTCTTTGATCTCAATGCAGCCATTAGTAAGATGTTGAATGCCAAAAAAGACATGGAGGCAACTCTGTTGGAGTTTGCCTAGTTTCTAGTTGCTTTGTTTTTTCTATTTTTTCCTATGTTTCTATTGCTAGAGGGGTTTCGAGTCCCCCCAAATCCTATTTTTACCAATATTCAAAAACATTATGCTTATTGTACAATAGCTTTTCATATCATGAAACCTAAATTCTCTAAAATAGATCTTACTACTATAAATTTTTTCATAAAAGATTTGAAACCAATATCCATTGCATGGCCTCTAAATAGATGCTCTTTAAATATAAACCTAGTCATTTTATTAATCTATTTCTAAAAAAATAGAAATATCTAAAAGAAATAATACAAACATTTAAAAAAAAGTAACGAGAAAATTATGAAAGAAGTAAAACCAATTTTCTTTTAATCAAAAAATGATATCTTAATATTTATTTCTTCAAATTCATTAATTCATTCTACATTCATATACAAAATTAGATAGATTGTTAGATTGGAATTTGACTTATGTACACGAGTTTTACCTTCTACATAATTTTATCATTGCTTTCTTTTGGGTGGCTTCTTCTTATTTACTATTAATAACATCTTTACAGCCTAAAATTGACCATCCAAATGGTTCCTCCTTTGCTCTCCTATTATAATACCCACTAAATTGTCAAAAGAAGATGCAATTTCCTCTTTTCAGAAGTGCAAATCAATTTGTATTTGTAAATTTCTACAGAGAAAATCTATCACCAACAATTATTTGAAGACAATTTTCCACACACAATCTATCAAGAAAAGAGAGATCACTTGAATCAAACTTTACAGGCACAGTCAATTTCTAAACACCACAGCATGGAAGGTTTATCTACAAATGAAGCGGCTATACATACAAAGTTCAAAAACTTCCTCAAAGGTGTGATCCAATAAATTATTTAGTATTACAGACAAGACCAACAAACTTTTACAAACCTAACTAAAATTACTCTCCACGTCAAACTAACTAATGCTGGCACATATACAAATGACACTTATTCAACCTGTGGACTTGCAGTTGTTCATTCCTCTAACTATTAAATCAAAGACTATAAAAAAAGTTAAAAATTTCAAAATCATCAAGCTCTGTACAATTTCTAATAGAATTCTGGATCACTCCGTTTCATTTGAGGGGGAAATTTCAGATTTATCATTCCTTTTCCTACTCTTTTTTTCTGTGTCAAGAGAAAGATTAATAAAACGATCCACATAATCTCCGAAATGAAGGTTGTTAGGGAAGTTGAGAATAGCCTTGGAAAGCCATATGGTCATATGCGGCTGCAGCTTTTTCATATATATATATATATGAAACAGATTTATACTCTATTGATTTGAAAATATAGAGGAAAGAAAGGGGTATAAAAATAAATGATAAAATACTCTATCAAACTTTGACATGATGTTCTAATCAATTTGTGTGTATCTATAACAAGATCACCCATGAAAATCAATACACAAGACATGTTTTCTGTCAAAAAAAAAGAGCCCTCATGGACCAATAAATGAGAATGGAATCAACCTCCACTTCAGAGCCTCTAGGAAATGTTTTATATGCCTCCTTGGCAGGTTTGAGACTCAAGATGTGGCTGTTAAAAGATTTTTTTAAGTATTTATGAGAGTTATCTATCAGACATAACAAATTAAATCTTATTCAAGGGTATGGGATTGAGCATCATAGCATCGTGAAAGAATGAACCCCAAAGTTTAAGTGTTGAAAGGAAGGATAGAAGAAGTGGAAGGAGAATGATCATGGGTTATGATTTGCTTATGACTTTTTCTATTTGGAAAATGTTATAAGGAATTTCCCACCTATAATTTCTAAAAAGGTCAAGATGGAGGGAGAAATTGGGAATTGTGATTTGAGGATTTTCTTTTAACTCTTTTCTAGTGGTAAGGGTTATGATAAATCCTCAAGTCCTATTTTATGAAATAAAAATAACAAAGGTGAAGAGAATGGGGAATTTAGGCATTAAGGATTTGGGATCAACATTAAAATTTACTAATTCAACAAAAATATTATGGTTAACCTCTAATGGCCAATGTCCAAAAAATAGGCAAAAAGAAAGGAAGATAGCTAGGCTTCATGCATTGGGGTTCCATGTTAACTTTTACAATTTCCAAAGTCCAAAAGACTTGGAGAAAGGGAAGAAAAGAAAGCCAAAAAAGGGGGGCTCAAGTCTAGGGAATGTGAAGGGTGAAGTAATAAGCAGAAAAGGGGAAGATTGATGCTCAATCCTTAATTAGGAATACACAACCATTTCTTGGAGCTTTTAACTTGGGTAGTAAGGAGTACATTGGTCCATTTAGAATCTTGCAAATTAAATATGTTTGATGGACCATAAGGTTTTCCTAAAATGGTAACGCAACCGTTTCCTCTATTATGTTTGTTTTCTATAGATACATGATTTAGAAGATTTAAGTGACAATAATACATTTGCCATAATTATTCTACTAAAATATATGTAAATATCATTATTTTATAGCAAAATTATGACAACTAATATGTTTATTCTTGAAAATTGAAACCTCTTCCATGATTGTGTTTCTTTCTATAAAAAAAATGATATATAAGATTCAAGTGACCATACCTCATGTGCCATAGTTCTTTTACGACTCATTTTCTTGTTCCTTTAGATAATACTTCTTAGTGATCATGCATGTTCTTAATGGAGAAACATATCTTCATTAATTCAATTGTTGAACCTAGATTTAAAATTGCTAAAGAAAATGTTAGATACTTATATTTTGTAGACAAAAGATGAAATTTGCAAGATTTTTTACAAACAATATTACACTTATTGTACAATAATTTTCATATCATGAAACCTAAATTCTCTAAAACAGATCTTACTACCATAAATTTTTTTATAAAAGACATCAAATCAATATCCATTGCAAAACCTATAAATACATACTCTTAGAAATATAAACCTAACAATTCTTTTAGTCCATTTCTTTAAAATAATAGAAATATCTAAAAGAAATAATACAATCTATCAAGAAAAGAGAGATTACCTGTATCAAACTTTATAGGCACAGTCAATTTGTAAAGACCACAACATGAAAGGTTTATCTACAAATGAAGCGGCTATACATACAAAGTTCAAAAACTTCCTCAAAGGTGTGATCCAATAAATTATTTACCATTACAGACAAGACCAGCAAATTTTTACAAACCTAACTAAAATTACTCTCCACGTCAAACTAACTAATGCTGGCACATCTACAAATGACACTTATTCAACCTGTGGACTTACAGTTGTTCATTCTTCTAACTATTAAATCAAAGAGTATTAAAAAAGTTAAATATTTCAAAATCATCAAGCTCTGTACAATTTCTAATAGAGATGTGGATCAGTCCGTTTCATTTGAGTGGGAAATTTCAGATTTATCTTTCCTTTTCGTACTCTTTTTTCCGTGTCAAGAGAAACATTAATAAAAGGATCCACATACTCTCCGAACTGAAGGTTGTTAGGGAAGTTGAGAATAGCTTTTGGAAAGCTACACAGTCATATGCCGCTGCAGCTTTTTCAGATACACATATACATACGCGTATACATTTGCACTTACATATATAAATATATACATATCTGCACAGATACATACGCCTATACATTTGCACATACATATATAAATATATATCTACACATCTACACAGAGAGATATAAAAAAGAATGACAATTTGAAGATATATTGGAGAAAGAAAGGGGTATAAAAATAAATGATAAAATACTCCATTGACATGATGATCTAATCAATTTGTATGTATCTATAACAAGATCACCCATGAAAATCCATACATAGGACATGTTGTTTTAAGAAAAAGGAGACCTCATGGACCAATAAATAAGAATGGAATCAACCTCCACTTCAGAGCCTCTACAAAATGTATTATATGCCCCTTGAGCTCTAAAACTGAAGATGTAGCAATTAAAAGATCTGTTTAAGTATTTATGAGGGTTATCTATCAAACATGCCAAACTAAAACAGATTCAAGTGTATGGGATTGAGCATCAGAAAATGTTCATCACTCCAAATAGCAAAGTGAAAGAAGGAACCCCAAATCTTGAGAGTTGAAAGGAAGGATAGAAGAAGTGGACGGGAAAAGATGATGGGGTTATGATTTCCTTATGACCTTTTCTATTTGGGAAATTTTATAAGGATTTTTCTACCGATAATTTCTAAAAGGTTCAAGATGGTAGGAGAAATTGGGGATTGGGATTTGGGGATTTTCTTTAACTCTTTTCTAGTGGTAAGGGTTATGATAAATCATCGAGCTCTATTTTATGAAATAAAAATAATAAAGGTGAAGGGAAGTGAGAATTCGGGCATTAAGGATTGGGGATCAACATTAAAATTTACTAATTTAATAAAAATATTATGGTTAACTTCTAATTGCCAATGTCCAAAAACTAGGCAAAAAGAAACTAAGATAGCTAGGTTGCGGGCATTGGGGTTCCATGTTAACTTTCTAAACTCCCAAAGTCCAAAAGACTTGCAAAAAAGGGAAAAAAGAAAGAAAAATATGGGCCTCAAGTCTAGGGAATGTGAATGGTGGAAGAAATAAGGAGAAAAGGGCAAGATTGATGTTCAATCCTCAATTGGAGGCACACAACAATTTCTTGGAGCTTTTAACTTGGGTAGTAAGGAGTAAAATGGTCCATTTAGGATCTTCCAAATTAAATATGTTTGATTGACCATAACAGTTTCTTAATATGATAACACCACCCTTTCCCCTATTATGTTTCTTTCTATAGATAAATGATTTAGAAGGTTTAAGTGACCGTAACATATTCGTTCATAAGCCTTGATAAGAAATGATGTCAAGTGATTCCTTCTTCACACACACACACACACACACACACACACACACACACATTTGGAGACCCATATATAAATATAAACATACATACATAGCCACACACACATAGAAAGAGAGAGGTTCAATAACCTATTTATATATGTTTAGATATTAAGGAAGACCATGTGTAATGAGGGGAAGGAAGTATAACTTCACATACACTTACAATAGAGAGGAATGCCAACTTGAAAATATATTGGGGAAGGAAAGGGGGTATAAGAACAAATGCTAAAACACTCCATCATACCTTGACATGATGATCTAATCAATTTGTCTGTATCTATAACAAGATCAACCATGAAAATCCATACATAGGATATCTATTTTTTTTTTAAAAAGAAGCCCTCATGGACCAATAAATGAGAATGAAATTAACCTCCACTTCAGAGCCTCTACAAAATGTATTATAAGCCCCCTTGCTAGCTTTGAGACTCAAGATGTGGTAGTTAAAAGATTTGTTTAAGTATTTATGAGGGTTATCTATCAAGCATACCAAATTAAATCCGATTCAAGGGTATGGGATTGAGCATCAAACATTGTTCATCATTCCAAATAGAAAAGTGAATGAAGTAACCCAAAAGTTTGAGGGGTTAAAGGAAGGATAGAAGAAGTGAAAGGGGAATGATGATGGGGTTTATGATTTCCTTATGACCTTTTCTCTTTGGAAAATGTTATAAGGAATTTCCTAGCTATAATCTCCAAATGGCTCAAGATGAAGGGAGAAATTGGGGATTAGGATTTGAGGATTTTCTTTAACTCTTTTCTAGTGGTAAGGGATATGATAAATCCTCAATCCCTATTTTATGAAATGAAAATAAAAAAGGTGAAGGGAAGCAAGAATTTAGGCGTTATGGATTTGGGATCAACATTAAAGTTTACTAGTTTACAAAAATATTATGGTTAACCTTTAATCATCAATGTCCAAAAACTAGGCAAAACAAAAGAAAGATAGCTAGCCTTCACGCATTGGGATTCCAAGTTAACTTTCACAATTCCCAAAGTCCAAAAGACTTGGGGAAAGGGAAGAAAAGAAAGAAAGAAAGAAAAAGAAGGGCTCAAGTCTAGGGAATGTGAAGGGTGAAGTAATAAGGAGAAAAGGGGAAGATTGATACTCAATCCTCAATTAGGAACACACAACCATTTCTTGGAGCTTTTAACTTGGGTGGTAAGGAGTAAAATGGTCCTTTTAGGATCTTGCAAATTAAATATGTTTGATGGACCATAAGGGTTTCCTGAAATGATAACACAACCCTTTCCCCTAATATATTTCTTTCTATAGAAACATGATTTAGAAGATTTAAGTGGCCATAATACATGTGCCATAATTCTTCTACTAAAATATATGTAGATATGATTATTTTATGGTGTCATTGAGATATAGACACTTTGTATAAACATAAATTTTCTAGTTCCTTTGGATCATATGTTAAAAATTAATTATTTTGCATAATAACGTACACCTAAATTTATTTGACTCATGTTTACATAGGGAAACACATACATGGATCAATTCAAGAATATTGTCCTTCCTTTTACTTACCCTTTTGAAAATTCACTCATATGTTGTTCTCCTACTGCAAAATTATCTCAACTAATATGTTTAATCTGGAAACCTTTTCAATGATTGTACTTTGTTCTAAAAAAAATGATATATAATATTCAAGTGACCATACCTCATTTGTCATAGTTCTTCTACGAAACACATATAGATATCATTACTTGAGGATGTTCTACAAAGGTAGCTAATTTGTATAAACCTCATTTTCTTGTTCCTTTAGATAATATTTTTAGTGATTGTACATGTTCATAATGGAGAAACATATCTTCATGAATTCAGTTGTTGAACCTAGATTTAAAGTTGCTAAATAAAATATTCATAGACAAAACATAAAATTTACAGAAATTTTTTACAGATAACATTACACTTATTGTACAATAATTTTTTTTTATCATGAAACCTAAATTCTCTATGACTGATCTTAACTAATATGCATTGCATGGCCTATAACTACATGCTCTTTAAATATAAACCTAACCATTCTATTAATCTATTTTAAAAAACAGAAACATCTAAAAGAAATAATACAATCTATCAAGAAAAGAGAGATCACTTGAATAAAACTTTACAGGCACAGTCGATTTCTAAACAGCACAGCATGAAAGGTTTATCTACAAATCAAGCGGCTATACATACAAAGTTCAACAACTTCCTCAAAGATGTTATCCAACAAATTATTTAGCATTACAGACAAGACCAACAAATTTTTACAAACCTAACTGAAATTACTCTCAACATCAAACTAACTACTGGAACATCTACCAATGAGACTTATTCAACCTTTGGAATTACAGTTGTTCATTCCTCTATCTATTAAATCAGAGAGTATAAAAAAAGTTAAAAATTTCACAATCATCAAGCTCTCTACAATTTCTAATAGAGTTCTGGATCACTCCGTTTCATTTGAGTGGTAAATTTCAGATTTATCTTTCCTTTTCCTACTCTTTTTTCCTGTGTCAAGACAAAGATTGATAAAAGGATCCACATACTCTCCGAGCTGAAGGTTGTTAGGGAAGTTGAGAATAGCCTTTGAACCGCGCAGTTGGAAAGCCGCACGGTCATATGCCGCTGCACCTTCTTCGGCTGTACTGAAGCTGCCAAGCCAGAGTCTGGAGCCCTTCTTTCTAGGGTTTCGAATCTCCGCAGCATATTTCCGGCGAGCTTTGATGAACCTCACTCCCCTGTAATGCCTTTTGCGATCATTCCTAGAAACAGAAACAATAGTTTCAGTTGGCGAGGCAGAATTCATCGTCTGATCGGAGATTTCATCGTCAAGTAAGAAATGGGCAATTGCATTCAAACTACGGGCTTCATCGGCTGTTATTGTACTCATTATTGCCGTTTACAAAATACAATTTGTGGAGAAATTGTGTTTGGTCGCACCCTTTATAAGCCGGCCCTAAATTAGGGAACGGTCTATGTGCATTGTATTTGCCTACTTCCAATGCTTTTCAAAGGAAAGATGAATTCATATTTGAGAGGTGAATGTAATCATTATGAGTTCTAAAGTGAAGGTTCCGTGTTGATGCCTATAGCATGTTTAAATATTGTTTTGTTTAATTATTTATTATTTATCTATTAGTGTATGGACTTGTGTGTATATTGAATCATAATAAGTGTCAAATTTGAGGTTGGGATTCTCGAAGGTGGGGTTAAATTATAAAAATAAAGTAGTCAATGTTTTAATATTTAAAAATATATTAAATTATTTGTATAATATTTTATGTTGAATATTATTTAAAAATTAATAGTTTAATGTATCAAAGAAGAGTGAGAATAGAATTAAGAGAGAAAAATTACAGTAAAATTAAAAAATGTTAATGGTCAATATAGTTTGGTTTAACCATTCATAATTATTAAAAAAAAAAATCTTGAGATAAGCATAGGGTCTAAAGAAATCAAAACATCATCAATTTTTAGTCTTATTTGTCACCCCTATACACTAAAAAAAAGGGCTAATATTAGGTTAACATGATAGTGAGAAGGGACCCATATAAGAACATTATAAAGTCATCAAGTGATTCCTTCATCATCTCATATAAAGAGACATTGACCATAAGTAGTTGACAATAGGGACATGCCATCTCTAAATAGTAAAAAACATCACAAATTTTTTATATAATGTTTCAATGGAAATTCCATTTATAAAAAAATAGAATTTGAAGTAGCAAATAAGTGTGAAAATAAAGTTATGAAAGAAAATTTATAAAAGGGCTAAGAGTCAATAACTTTATTTAATCATAGATAGATAGATATAGATCTAGATATAGATATAGATCATAGATCTAGATCTAGATGCATATCTACATATATAAAAGAAGGGACTCATATAACAACCTTGTAAGTTTAAAATCAATGTTAAAAATGTTTAAAGAATGTGATAAACTTAGTGAAGAATTCCTATACAATCTACCACAAATTTACAACATATATTTTACTAAATTTTATATTATAGTTTGATTTATTTTAGACTATTTATTTTGATGTAGCCAATTTTACATAGTTTATTTGTATTATTTTTCATAAAAATTATTTAGATTTTATATCTATAGAAACCATCTATGAGAAAATCTAAAAGAAAAAAATAGTAATCTAAAATTTTCAACCAATTTAAACAAGTGCCACATAGTGGCAAAGTACTTGCCTTAATAATAATAATAATAATAATAATAATAATAATAATAATAATAATAATAATAATAATAATAATAATAATAATAATAATAATAATAATAATAATAATAATAATAATAATAATAATAATAATAATAATAATAATAATTTTCTAAATTGTATTATGGCTATTTCATACAAATATAATTAGATTGATTAATTGATTAGGAGTTTGATATTAAGTTAATAATGATAAGTTAAAGGTAAACAAATATCAATTGTTCTAGTATAATTGGTATTAATCACAATGTGATTAATATTATAGCTATTTGATATAATAGGTGATGTTTTACAAATTTAAGATATTTAATTATCATAGTTTAAATCAAATTAATAAAAATAAAAGAAAATTAATCCTTGAATATATATAATTAAAAAAATCAATAAAATTATTTTTCTTAAATATAATTATTAATTTTTTAAATAAAATAATTTATACATAAATAATCAATACAATATATTATAAGATATTTAAAAAAATATAACTATAAATCAAAATTTAAATACTTCACATAAATTATTAATCTAATATAATATAATTTCCTATTTTAAAATAATAATTGTTAAAATCAAAATAAATTACATCATTTAATTAACAATGAACAATTTTAATAATATTTTATATAATGAAAATGTTGAATTATTTTAAGGGCATGGTAAAGCATTTGCCCCTATAATATTGCCTCAAAAATTGGTAGTGCTTCTACAAAATCTGTGTATAAGAGGCTAAATTTTTAAGCCAATAGAAGAGCTCAAAATTAATTTTGTTGAATTATAAACATAAAAAATGTGCATGTATACTATACAAATTATTAATTTTGTAACAAATTTGATAAAAATAATAATTTTAATTGGTAGAAATGTGATTTTTTAATCACTAGTTAATAGAAGAAATCCAAAAATGGATACAATAGTACTTGCCTAGCCTATCGGCAAGTACTAATAATAATATATAAGAATAGAATATCTATAATTTTTATATAATGTATAAGATTATCATTATAAAGAATAAAATTTATCTTTAATATATTTAATTAAACAAATATTTGAGAGGCTATTTGATTAGTTTTTAAAATTTCAAAGCAAATGAAATTACCTATTCATTTAATATATAATTATGATCAATAACTTAGATGCATATGTAGTTAAACAAAAAAACTACCAATGATTTATTATCATATGATTAATAAAAAATATTTAATATTAACAAGATTTAGAAATGAATTTTAAAAATAGATATTATTTTATCTATATATTTAAATAAATAAAATTAATTTTGAAGCTTATAACATCAAATAAATAACCACAACATATATACAAGAACTCTATTATAAAAAGATATTATAATTTTTTATAAAATATTTTTAAAACTAGATAATTTTTTATTTGTATAAATCATTTAGAATTATATTAACATTTTACTCTTACTTGACTTAGTTTTGTCAACATATAATTTACTAATTTTTATGTTATGCTTTATCAAAATTTTACATGTTTATTTTTTATCTTTATTTTAGTATTATATATTTCTCTCTATTTTTAATTATTTATGAGGAAATTCAATAGAAAATATAATATTTTGGACTATCATTGGACTAAACAAAATTTATCTTTGTCAATTATGATAAATGAATCTACAAATTAAAAATCAAAATAATAAAGAAACCTTATAATAAGTGCGTATTAGTACTTGTGGGTAGGCTAATCATTTTTTGAATTGTTCATCATAACTAGTGATTAAATAAAACACTTTAAACCAATTACACATATGTTAAACAACAAATTAGACCTTATGGTGCTATGAATTTTTCTAAATATATTTATTTAAATCACTCAATAATAAGATGGGGCATCTTAGGGATGTTTCATATTTAAAAATTATTAAAAAATTTTCTAATTATTGAAGTGTTTTTAAATTAAGTAATTAATAAATAAAATATAGTTCATTCTTGTTATTTAACTGTTAAATGTTGAAAAGTATTGTTAGATTTAATATAATAATATCATAATATTACTATTATTATTTTAATTGTGCACTTATTATCAAAATTATCTCTTACTAAAAATTAATTAGTTGGCTTACATAATTAACAGTAAAATTAAGTATAAGTAAAACTAATTTATAATTCAAGTTAATTACAATTTATATTTTATAATTGTTTAAAAAAAATAAAAATAAAATATTACAACTATAATTATAAAAATAAATTAATTACTTTATATATAAATTAAAATTAAAATTAAAATTAATTATAAATCTAAAGGCAAGTACTAGCCATTATGTGGCACTTGTTATAAAATGTAACTACAAATGTTACAACTTTTAAAATAACCAAAAGAACAAAAATTTGAAACAAAATCATTTCATTATTATGGTAAGGTTGATGCATATGTAAGAAACATCCATTGCTATGAATTCTATTTTAAAAAACAAATTAAACAGATAAAATTCAATCCACCTTCCTAGCAAAATGACCATCATTATTACTTAATAAACATGTAATTTCAAGTAGACAATGCAACCAATTGCACCAATGATCATCAATAGACACTAAGCACATAGCTTAATAGAGAAGATGGATTGATTGAAAATACTTGATGTAAGATATATATGTATATAAAGATATAAAGATAGGCAATGAGATGACTTTTGCATTCAAATTAGAAAGTTACAGGAAAACAAAAAAAAATATGAATAAGGACTCCAAAAATAACAATTTTCTAACAATACATTTTATTAGTTAAATTATAGAACTTATATATTTTACTAATGATAAAGAAAGTAAGAAAAAATTACTGATTTAAATAAAAGAAAATAGTACTATTTCTATCATATTTCATAACTAAAATAATCATTTTATGGATCATTATATCCATAAATTAATTAATTAAGAAAGGGAGATGGTTTTGAACTAGCTATAAACCATTGCAAAAATTCTTAACTCGAAACATATTCTACACACAAGAGAATACATTTTGTCCGAAATAGTGTTTAGTCACATGCTTTACAAGTCGGCCCTAACTTAGGCAGCCGTGCGCATTCATCTTATTTGCCCTTTTCGAAACCTTTTCAAAGGAAAAAAATATTTTTAAAAAGCTTCAAGAAATCTATGCATATGATGTAATTTTTGTAAATGGTACATAACCTATTCTTGGGATACCGTATTAAAATATGGCTTTCGTTAATTGATTTTTATTTTATTGAAAACTTTTGGTTGATGAAGTTTATTATATATTAAATTATTTTAAGTATTAAATTTAAAGTTTGGGATTTTAGAGAGTGAGGTTGAATTATAAGAGCAAAGTACTTTTATTTTAACATTAGAAAATATAATAATATTTTATACATAATATTTTGGTGTAAATATTATCTAGAAAATAATAAAATTTAAAATATTAAATTAATATGATTTTTATTAATTTATTTTTGATTTTTTTTTAGGCTTTTAATAGATGGAGTTTATTATATATTAAATTATTTTAAATATTAAATTTAAAGTTGAGATTTTAGAGAGTGAGGTTCAATTATAAGAGCAAAGAATTTTTATTTTAACATTGGAATATATAATATTTTATATAAATAATTATCTAGAAAATAATAAAATGTAAATTATTAAATAAGTTTGAAAATAAAATTATGAGAGACAATTTAAAGTAGAATTAAAATTGTCAATGGTGAGTAGTTTGACTAATTTTTTTATAGTTATTAAAATGAAAACAATTCAAAAAAAGATCTTTACTTTTTGGTCTTATTTGTCATACATGTTAGCTAAAAAAAGTGTTGAAAACAACTTAATATAATGTTGATGGGACCCATATAAAGAAATTACGGTTTGACTATCAAAATTAAAATATTTGGAAAACATCATAAACGAATTAGGTAGTTGATAATAGAGACATATCATCTAAAATTACTCATAAAATAATAATTTATTTTCGTAATGTTGTAAGCAAAATGTCATTTATAAAATAATAAATTTTGAAGTAGCAAATAATTTTGAAAACAAAATTAGGAAGAAAATTTATCAAAGCATTAAAAATTGTCTAGAGTTAATACTTTTTTTAGCTTAGTTTAATTATTAAGACATATCATCTAAAATTACTAATAAAATAATAATTTATTTTCATAATGTTGTAAGGAAAATGTCATCTATAAAATAATAAATTTTGAAGTAGCAAATAATTTTGAAAACAAAATTAGGAAGAAAATTTATCAAAGCATTAAAAATTGTCTAGAGTTAATACTTTGTTTAGCTTAGTTTAATTATTAAGACATATCATCTAAAATTACTAATAAAATAATAATTTATTTTCATAATGTTGTAAGGAAAATATCATCTATAAAATAATAAATTTTGAAGTAGCAAATAATTTTGAAAACAAAATTAGGAAGAAAATTTATCAAAGCACTAAAAATTGTCTAGAGTTAATACTTTGTTTAGCTTAGTTTAATTATTAAATTAAAATTTTCTTGAAGTACACATAAGATCTTAAATAAAGATACATCATCAAAGTTGAAAATATTTAGAAAAAATAAAAAACCTTGAAATGATTCTTTCATCATCTAACATATAAGTAGTTGAAGCACAATAGTTAAAACTTTCAAAAATTATATTGCTACATAATAAAAAAAATTTATTGCTCTATGATGACTTAGAATTACTCATCACAAGTCACACCTTTCCCAACTCACACTTTAATATGCAAATGCTATTACACAAAAATATGTTCCATTATTCATAGATGAAAAAAAAAAAGTTTCATAATTGAATTAATTATTGTTTACGTCATATATGAAAAATTAAATAATAATTATATTTAAAAAATATATCAAATTCATTTGAAATAGAAAAATATTTCAAACGTTACTGTATGATTCCCCCACTTATGCCTTATTACATGTGAATGAGTTGGGTCTAAAGAGAATACAAAAGTGTGAAAGCATTTTGATTTCTATGGATAAAAAGATAAATATGTTAAATTGAATTTTGTTAGTGACAAGATGAGGAGAGTTTGTAAATTATAAGTAAATTGGTATTACTTTAACCTTATTTCATGTGAATGAGTTATTTTTTTTCTATAAAGAAAATAAATATATGTAAAAAGGATCTTGGTTAGAGACATGATAAGGAAGGGAGAGTTTTCAAATTCTAATTAACTTAGTATGTTTCTAATAGAGATGCACTATGAATTTATAGTCAAGGTAAAGTATGACATTAAAAGTTTCTATAATAACTTTATAAAGTCTTAAGGATAAGTATTTTATAAAATTTATACAAAATTTTGATTGAAATAAAATATTAAAATATTAGTTTTACATGTGATATTTTATATATAATATTCTACAAAGTATTAAATATGAATTTTCTTAGAAAGTGATGTTAAAATTGAAAAAAAAATTAATGTAGTGGAACTCCCTACTCTAACTTTGAGAGGAGGGATTTGATTTTTTTTAAATCTTTACAATAGTTTAAAAATATATAATAGAAATAAATATAAATAGAATACACACCAGAACACAATTATTTATATGGGAAAAAATTCTAGGAGAGAAAACCTAGACTCTAAAAGAAATCCAATATATGATGGAGAAATCAACAGTAAAAAATAATATAAATAGAGAGAATTTCTCAAAGAAGAGAGGGGGGTGAATCAATATGTATAAAAACTTAATAAATTATTAGTTACTCATCCCATTCATCTCATGTGTTGAAGAAAATAACAAAATAATAATGATGAATGCACATAAAACTAATATTTTTGCATAGAGAATCCAATGAGGGAAATATCATGATGAGAATAAAACTCACTTTATGAAGGACTAATTACAATGTTTTAGGATAGAGCCAAGGTGCACAACCTTAGGTAAAGATACATAATACTTTCAAATCATTAAATATCACCTTCTTGAGGGAAAGATATAATATAATTAAGGACAAAATGTGATGCTAATTTAACTAAATAGATGTGGATTATCTTTAATTTTTACTATAGTTGATTGTTCATTATATTTCTCACACAATAAAACTAGATTTAATCTATGTTTTTTCTTCCCATAACTACCTTTACAGAATCTTGTATAGAACCATATATCACATTAGAACTCTTACTATTATCTATGAGGGATTTCAACATTTATATATCCACCACAACATAGAATAGCATCCATTATTTTGATGTAATAAGATATATAATGTAAGACCCATTGAAATAGTTATCTTGAAACACAATATCTAAAGCATGTTGAAGAAAAATAAGGCATGTGAAGCATGACACCATATTGGTAACCCTCCCTTCACATCTAAAAATATTTCCATGAACTCTACATGCTACCGCATAGACCAAAACAACTCAAGTCAACTCCAAATGATAACATTGATTGCACATGTCAGGCCAACAAGTTCAAATAGAGATGTAGACCTTGTTAACTAAACAAAATAAAAATTTATCCTCATCTAACCCCAAAAAGTTAATATATGAAAATTGAAACATCAGACTATAAATAAAGCATCTCTGATAGAGATATAAACTATTATTGCAGGCTGTCTAGATTCAGATTTACTTACTAATATAATAGTTTGACTATCTTTGGTTTGTTGAAGAGAGAGTGACTATTGGGACTGTATATGCCTTTTGATAGATATCAGTCCTCAATGATTGCTCTATGTTATATATGCAGAGAGTTATGTCCCCTTAGAGACATGACCCTACGTGGCCAAAGGCCATGTACAGTCATGTCCCTACATGGGTATAACTGATAACTGATCAGTGCATAACAAATACAATTAGTTTGCTTTCAATTGGTGGTAGTAAAAAATATATTCAAGAGCCCCGATAACACAATAGTCTCTTTTTCTTATTAATATTACAATGCATAAAACAATGTTCATGTAAATCATGAACTCAAATGCTCAGTATCACTTTGACTGATGCTATACATCAACACTCCCTCTTATCAAGGGATAAGTGACAAAAACTTTATGAGATATCAGTATTAAGGATATATATACACAACACATTATCTGACTTTAACACTCTGAAATAGTAACTTGTCAAATAACTACAATCACCATGTTATGAACACTATCATAACATATATTATGATCTCTAATTGTCCAAAACAATATCTAGAGTAATCATAATGCATTCATTATCAATGACTTCTGGCATATCTGGAACAAAACTATCATAATAACATGCCTATCATTTGTAAGATTGTCACCTTACAATGATTACCTTCTGAATATATATGTCCATGAAAGATCGTCACCTTTCATTACATATCTGATGCAACTAAACAACCATAGAAGCATAAACACATATAAATTGAAATTTAAATTCAATATTCAATATTACAATTTAATCATACCAAGTTTTCCTCTCAAGTATTCCAATTTCACTTTGGCAAGAGGCTTGGTAAAAACATATGTTGTTTTCTCATTTGTACGTATGTACTCTAGTTTGATAACATCTCGATCTACCATATCTCTAATGTAATGATAAGGTTTTTCAATATGCTTAGATCGATTGTGAAAAACTGGATTAGCTGAAAGCTTGATACAACTCTGATTATCATAGTGAATGATAGTTGGCTTTAGAGTCTTCTTAAACAAATCAACTAGTAATTTTTGTAACCATACAACTTCTCTAGCTCCCATGGAGGAGGTTATATATTTTGCTTCATTAGAGCTTAATGCAACTAAGGATTGTTTTCTGTTGAACCAAGAAATCATCCCAGATCCAAGACTGAAGCAACATCCAATAGTAATTTTATGTTCAGTAGAGTTGCCTGCACAATCAGAATCTGAATATCCATGAAGATTGATTTTGACTTGATCATATCTAAGTCCCATACTAACTACACCTCTTAGATATCTTAAGATATGTTTGGATGCCATTAGATGTATCTTCTTTGGTGTACACATGAACTGACTTAAGGTATTAGTAGCATAACATATATCAGGATGAGTTTTCACCAAGTACATTAAAGATCCAATGATCTACCTATAGTAAGAAGGATCGGTAGATTCATATTCAATCATATCATCCTTTAGCTTATGTAGGTTGACTTCCATAGGAGTATTAACTGGTTTACAATCCATCATTCCAAATTTTGTCAAAATATCAATAGTATATTTTCCCTGATTTAGGAAAATGTAGTTCCCCTTTTTCCAAACTTCTAGTCCTAGGAAGTAGTGGAGAAGACCTAGATCTTTCATATCAAACTCTGATGTTAGTTCTTGTTTGCATTTGTTTATAAGATGTTCTTCACCTGTTATCAACAAATCATCAACATATAACACAAGAATAGTCATGTCATCACCATCTATTTTGAAGTAGAAGTTAGGATCAACTTCATTTTTAGAATACCCTAACTTTGTTAGATAGCTATCTATTCTTTCATACCATTCCCTGGGACCCTATTTAAGACCATATAGTTCTTTCTTTAGCTTACACACACAGGAATTTCTGTCATGAGTGATGAACCCTTCTGGTTTCTCAATATAAACTTCTTCTTCAATTTTATCATTTAAGAATGCTATTTTAACATCCATTTGATGAACTTTCCATCCTTTGGATGCTACAATTGCCAAGATAGTCCTAACAAATGTGTACCTAACAACTAGAGAAAAAGTTTCTTCATAATTGATACCTTCCTTTTGTGAGAACCTGCATGCTACAAATTTGGCTTTGTATTTTTCAATGCTGTCATCGGGTGCATGCTTGATTTTGTAAAGCCACTTAGAAGAAACAACTAATTTGTTCTTAGGTTTGGGTACAACATCCCATACATCAATTTTTAGTATTGAATTATATTCTTCAATCATTGCTTCTTTCCAAGGTTTTCTTGATAAGGCTTCTTCAACATTTGAAGGTTCTGTTTTGATAAGTTCAGTTAATAGTGCCACATAACATGACTAGTTTCTTATTTTCTTTCTTTCTCTAATTACTTCATCAGGTTCAGCATGATTCTCTTCTATCATTTTCCTAGCCCAAAGTGGCCTCTTTTTGTTGTTAGCATTTTCAATATTCTCTGAATTTGAGATAGTAGGTGAAGGAGGTTCAATATCATTCTCCCTCTCATTTTCTACTGGGTGATCTTCATCTAATTCATTGGAAGGTTCTGTATATGGTTCATCAATGTTATTAGAAAGATTGAAGGCAATATCTTCCTCAAATTTAACATCTCTACTAATCTCAATTGTTCTTTGACTCGGAGCATAGATCCTATAGCCTTTGGTTGTTTCATTGTATCCAATGAGTATTCCCTTCTTTCCAAATGGTTCTAGTTTTTTTCTTTTCTCTTTAGGAATATGAATATAAACAGGACACCCAAATATTCTTAGATGACTTAAATCTAGTTTGATACTCGAAAATACTTCTTCAGGAGTGGTGTTTTCTAATATTGAGTGAGGACATCTATTTTGAATATAAACTGTAGTGTTAGATGCTTCAGCCCAAAAAGAAGTATGAAGATTTTGGTCATGCATCATTTCTCTAGCTGATTCAATAATTGATCTATTTTTACATTATGCAACTCCATTCTGTTAAGGATTATATGGTAGAGAAAACTCCCTCTTAATCCCAACAGTAATGCAAAAATATTTGAAAATATCAGAGATGTATTCACCATGATTGTCTAATCTTAGAGTTTTTATTTTTTGTCCAGACTGATTTTCAACTAGAGCTTTGAATTCTTTGAATTTTGATAATAATTCAATTGATTCCTTTTGTTTAAGGAAGTAGATCCAAGTTCTTCTAGAATAGTCATTAATAAAAATTACATAATAGAGACACCCATTTAGGGAAGGTACAGACATGGGACCACATAGGTCTATGTGAATAAGTTCAAGTATAGATATTGATTTGTGAATGCTTTTAGGAAAGGATTTCTTGGTGTTTTTGCCTAGGGCGCATCCTTTGCAAATGCCTAAGAGATCATATTTGAGACTAGGTAATCCTTTTACAATTTTCCCTATTGATGACAATGCACGAAAATGAAGGTGACCTAGTCTCCTATGCCAAATTTTGGTAGAATTTGATGTTTCATGACTTAGGGCTAAATTTTATTGATTGCAAAGTTTATATAAACTTCCATCTCTAAATCCAATAGATATATCATTCTTGATGTTGGAGTTCTTTGGCCAAGATAGAACTCTATCCTCTTGAAAGGTGATTATGTATCCTTGATCATCAAGACTAGAGATAGAGACCAAATTTCTTTTTATACCAGGTTAGACCACAAATAGAGACATGGCTCTCTTGAAATTATTTATGTTGTCAAACACCGTCACTGTATCTATTTCACATCATCCAAGACAATGAAACATCTTTTGTCCTCTAATTCCTAGTGTATTAATTCAGTTGCCCGCACATCACTTACACCAAGTCCACTGATGTGGGAGGCTATTTATAAACTAATCTAGGAGGCCAGGTCACATTTTAAACTAATCTCTTGAAATTTTTAGGATCATAGACACTTCCCCCATTTTATGATTTTTTCACAGACATAGAAACCCCTTTTGCAATTCATAATGCAACAAGATGATTCACAAAACAACAGACCTAACTGGATGATTAAATTGGGTTCACAAAAACCCAAACCCAGAAGATGATTTTGAATTCCACCTATTGGGTGGGAAGGTGGTGCAACCCATTTTAGGGCCTAAACTGGATTTTGATCTTGAAACCTGGATTGCACTTTAGCCTCCCAAATGGTGGATTTACTAAAAAAGAGGAAGTCCCACCACCAATTCCGCCCCAATTCCAGTAAATAAATGAGGCCTTATTGAATTGCAAGCACATGCAATTTTGATACACATGAAGGTGGCTAAGAGTGTTGAGGCATCATTCATCAAGGAGATGCAATTCATGTAAGTGGGAAATCGATAGTCCTGTTTAGATATTAGATGCTTCAGGGAGATCCTGAGGGAAGGAAGTTTGATTTTGATGGCTAGGACAACTTCATTTCCATACACAAGGGAAAAGGAAGTGGATCCAATAGGGGTACAAATGGAAGTGTGGTAGGCCAAAAGAGTTGGATTCATCTATAGGTGTCAATTATGACTAGCATGATTGACTATCTTTTTGAGGATTTTGAGGATATTTTTGTTAGTAGCCTCTTCTTGATCATGACCTTCCAGTAAATACTTGGTGGAACAATGTTGGGTTATGCCAAATTTCCTACAAAGCTCAGTAACATCCTTATTTTTGAAAGGGGTGACATTATTAGTATTAATATCTTGTGGGATTCCATAGTGACAAATGATGTAATTCAAGATGAACTTGGAAATCTCCTTGCCTATAGTATAAGTGAGGGGTATATCTTCAACACATTTAGTGAAGTATTCAATAGCATCAAGGATATATTTGTGGCCATTAGAATAATTATAGAATATTAGTCCTAGAAGGTCAAAACCCCATCGTCAGAAGAGATAGGGTGTGATGGTGGGATGGAGTTCTTGAGTGGGGGCATGTATCAAATCGTCATCTTGTTAACAAGGAACACATTTATTCACAAAGTGGCATGCATATTGTTCCATAGTTTCCCAGTAGTATCCATTATACATAAATCTTTTAGCCAAAGTAAGTCCACTGGAATGAGCCCCATAGATTCCTTGACGTACTTCTTATGAGGTCATTTTTTCTTCCTCTAAATTCAAACATCTAAGAAGAGTTCCATCAAAGTTTTTTTGGAAAAGGGTGTTGCTAAGGATACTGTAATGGGAGGCTTTGTGGATGAAGGTTTTACATTGATTAGTGGTAAGGGTAACTGGGATGATCTCATTAAAAAGGTAGGAATAAATGTCTCAGTACCAAGGGGAATCAGGACCAATGATTTCACACACCATCCCAAACTCTTGTTGTTCATAGACATGGACCATAAGATTCTCAACAAGAAACTAGCACCTCTGACTATTTTCTAGCATATTTTTCAAAGAGGCAATGGTAGCCATTGCATCAACCACTTTGTTATTAGCTCTTGGGATTTTTTAAAAGGTGATTTTTGTGAAGTGTTCTTTTAGATCCTCAACCATGAGGCGATAAGGAAGTACCTTATCATCCTTTATTTGAAACTCATCATTAAATTGTTTGATAAAGAATTGAGAGTCACTAAAGACAAGCAAGTCAGAGATCTTCTAGAGAATATCTTGACATAGTCCGACTACCAGAGCCTTGTATTCTAAAATGTTGTTTGTGCAAGGAAATGTAAGCTTATAAGACTTAGGAATGAGACCCCCTTGTGGTGTCACAAACAAGAATCTTTCCCTCGATCCTTTCTATGTATAAGATCCATCAAAATAAGTTTTCCATTTAATTCTTGAGGTGATAGTCATGACTGATTCATCTAGAAAATATGTAACAATAGGATGATCACCTTGAATAGGAGCTTTTTCTAATTGGTCTTTGATTAATTTTCCTTTGATAGCCTTTTTATCTACATAAAAAATGTTAAACTCACTCACGCTCATGACCCATTTTGTTCTACATCCAATGAGAGAATCTTTTGACAAGAGGTACTTAATAGGGCCAAGTACCTTAGCAATTATTTGTGTCTTATTGTTAAGCATGCAATGTTGCAAGTTCTACGTGCAAAAGGCCAGAGCCAAACATTCTCACTCGATAGTGGTATAATTCAATTCATAACCAAAAAGTGTTCTACTAAGGTAATAGATAGTGCTCTCTTTTCCATTATTATCTACCTATGCAAGAAGGGCACCTAGTGCAATTGATGTAGCTGATATATAAATAATTAGAGGCCAGCCTAGAGCAGGTAGGACCAACACTGCTGGGTTAGCTAGATATTGTTTTAACTACTCAGATTCCTTTTGACAAAGATAATCTCATAGTAGCTTATTATCTTAACATAAGAGATGTGAAAATGGATTCACCTTATCTTCCAACTGAGATATGAATCTACGAATAAACCAAAGTCAGTCTTGTAAACTACAAAGTTTCTTCAATGTAAATTTGGGGGTGGTATATCCAAGATGGCTTTCACCTTCTTAGTATCTACCTCAATCCCTCTTTGAGACATGATGTACCTAAAAAATTTACCTGACTTAATGCCAAAGGCACATTTCTTAGGATTTAACTATACATTTTACTTCTCCAATCTTTAAGAGATTGTGGTAAGGATGGTTATATATGATTCTTGTGAGTTTGACTTCCCAACAAAATCATCCACATAATCTTCCATAATGACATGAAGGAGATCATGAAAGATTGTTTTCATAGCTCTCTGATAGGTAGCTCTTGCATTCTTAAGATAGAAAGGCATTACTTGATATCAATATGTACCCTAGTGAGTAGTAAAACTGGTCTTGTGTTGATCCTTGGTTGTTATTCAATTTGATTGTATTAAGATAAACTTCTTAGAATAACTGCGAGGGGGGTGAATCAGTTATCCAGTGTCCCAAAACAAAATGTATAATCCAAAACAAATTCTTCAACTTCTGCTACTCGGTAAACATAAAATAATTTTACTGTCCATGCTTTTACCAATTATCAGTCTAAAAATTATAGTAGTTATGGATCAAATCTAACATGTAATATGCAAAGTATGATAACAAACAAATATCACAATCAACACGTAACATAAGAGATTTAATGTGGAAACCCTGTGAAGGGAAAAACCACCTAGGACTAGCAACCCAAAAATGTTCACTCTTTCGAAATGAGGTTAGTGAAGACTCAACCTTGTTAAAGGTTACAAACACACTGTTAGGTGTGACCTTGTTAGAGGATTTTAGACCAGAAGTTATCGTCCAACCAACAGTCACTCTGGGCTTGACAGGATAACAATGTTCACTCTATGAATGAAACATAAAAAGACTTTCTTAGTCCACTCGGTTAAGAGATTTGACTATGTACAATGGTTAAATATGTAATAGTAGATGACCTGCCTTGATACAACTTTAATTGTAGTTTACAGATCAATATTTAGCTTATTCAAATCTTTCTAATCAATATATCACTTCAGATTCAATACTATATCAACTTACTGCTCATCAGTAATTACTCGTTGTAGCTCAGTAACTATTATGTATTTCGGTTCTCACTAACTAGTATGATCAGAATGCATGAAAACTTGTTCACGTGATAATTCTACAATATCTTCTTCTTTCGATGTTGTTTCAACAATGAAACCAATGTCTCTTATATAGATGAGTAAATCATTTTCTTTTTATCCATCAAATTTTGCCACTTAATCTCATTCATTGATTTTTCCGCTTTAACCTTCTTCGACTGATGTGTCAGTAACACGTTTCAATCTACTCCATTAGATCTTCCTTGAATTATGTTAGCCGTCAATCTTCATAAAAAACCCTATCTGTTACCTCAATTTCATACACTTTCCAGCTCATTAATTTATCAGCTAAGCTAATCATTTAATTCCTTTCTATTCTTCTTGGTTAACAAAGAAATGCGTCGGTGAACACAAGCTCAATTAACACTATGCTCAGTATACACTATACTCCATTGGTGTATACTGGAATGCTTCATTTACCGACAACATTTCTTTGTGTCTTTTAGCTCTATTCTTCATCATAGATGAATGCAACATAATAAAGTTGATATCATCAAATCATAGACTCATCAACAAGTTGCTCAGTGTATTCCTTATCCTCATCTGACATATACATCTTCCTCATGTAGATATTTATGTTCTTCATCTCTTTCACCTTTCTTCAGATGTATCGATATAGTAATTTACAAGATAAGTACTATCAAGATAGTTGACATCAATGACAACATAATATATATTTAATTATCTTTCATATCTAATCACCAACTCCTCAGTGATCTTTAATCACAGATTCTTCATTCAAGTTATAAGTCAGTTGTAGTTCATCAATCTCTCCCTTTGGCATTGATGGCAACTCAAGTAATATGAAGTGTACCATACACATACCAAACATGTATTCTACAACTCTATGAACAAATGTTGTACAAGCTCTCCCTAGCTTAATATGTTTAATCACTACGTTACTAAACAACATTATAAAATAAAGCTTTGTCATTTTGTAGATATGATCTTTTCAGCTCTTCTGTTCCTACTTTTGTTCTCTATAACTGATCTTCAATGTTTTATTTCTTTTAGATTATCTCTCCCTTTGATAGTTCTCAATGGTGCATGTTTAAATTTTCTATCATATTATTTGTCTCTCCCTTTGACAACGATGCCAAAGAAAAAAATAAATAATCAGCTCTGCAGTAGCTAAGTAACTCTCTATTGTCCAATATAGTCTCTGTATCTCTGTATATTGATATCCCAATCTATTTTAGTTCTTCAAACTTAATCACAACCTTGAACATTATCCAAAGTGTGAACTATGTTGCATCAGCATGTGTGATCTTCTGATAAGTTTAAGCTGATGCAACATCCAGATCACATTAGTGACTGGTAGATAGGGGATGGACCCCAAGTCTAGTCCTCAAGTATTCAAATGTGTCCTTCGGTAGAGGCTTTGTAAAGATATCTGCAAGCTATTCTTTAGATGCAAAAAATTCTAACTTCACTTGCTTCTCTTGCACTTGTTCTCTTAAGTAGTGATACTTAATTGATATATGCTTTCTCTTAGAGTGCATCACTAGATTCTTTGAAATATTAATAGCACTGGTATTGTCATTGTTAGGATAATAAGCAGAAAATGCAAATATTAACAAACAAGAGAGAACACAATAACACAGAATTTAATGTGGTTCACCCAATTCCTGGGCTACGTCCACCAACAACGAGTCCAATATCTTTATTATTATCCAACTATTACAATCTAAAACCTGCAACTCAATGCCACCTCAGGAAGCTACAATAATCCATCATACAATGAATCTCAAACCCTAAGCCCTTTTACAAGTATTTTTGACATAAAAAAATTAGGGAAAAAATACTCTGACTAATAGAAAATAGATGGCTGCCCCTTGACCCCATCAGGGGCTTTGCCCCTTGACCCTGCCTGGGGCACTGCCCCAGGACCCCATAAGGGGCTCTGCCCCTTGACCCCGTGGATAAGTTTGATTAGGCTCCACATACATAACAATCTCCCACTTGGAAACTAATCAGACTCCACAACAATATCCTCCCACTTGGAGACTAATCGACCAAAACCTGTAGCTTCCACTAGAATAATGAAACCATCCTGGACTCAGCTGTTCTTTCATTCTGTGCAGTCTAGAAGACCAACTGAAGCTGAATAGGAATTCAACTTCTCCCTTGTCACTTCCTTTGTAAACATATCTGCTGGATTATCATCTGTATGTATCTTCTCCAACCTTAACTGTCCATCATCCAATACTGACCGAATGAAATAATATCACAATTGTATGTGCTTTGTTTTTTAGTGCAAAATAGAATTCTTTGCAAGATGAATGCCACTCTGACTATCTAAATACAAATAATTATCTATCTATGGATGTCCCAATTCTTCCATGAAGAATTGGAGCCATATCATCTCCTTGGCTGCCTCTATAGCAGCAACATACTCTGCCTCTATAGTGGATAAAGCATTCACCTTTTGTAACTGAGAAATCCAACTCAGTGCTATCCCACCAATAGTAAATACATAACCTGTAGTACTTCATCTGGTATCAATATCTCCTACCAAATCTAAGTCAACATAACCATGAATAGTAGTAAATGAGCCCCCAAAGTGTAAACACGTATTAGATGTACCTCTCAAATATCTGAGAATCCATTTGACTGCATTCCAATGCTCAATCCCAGGGTGACTCATATACCGGCTAACGACTCCCACTGCATGTGTAACATCTGGCCTAGTACATACCATAACATACATTAAGCTCCCTACAGCTGAAGCATAAGGTATCTTGGACATTCTTACCTCTTCTTCTGGTGTCTTTGGACACATTTCTTTAGTCAATTTCAAATGACCATGAAAAGGTCTAGTGATAGCTTTGGCATCTTTCATGTAGAATCTCCGCAACACCTTCTCAACATAATCAGCCTGAGATAGAGTTAATTTTCTATTCTTCCTATCTCTGCAAATTTTCATGCCAAGGATTTTCTTTGCTGCCCCAAAATCCTTCATAGAAAAATATTTTTCTAACTGTTGTTTGAACCCCTTAATATGATCCATGTTAGATCCAGCTAGAAGCATATCATCAACATATAAACATAGAATAATGTAGCTGTCATTATTTAACCTCTTGAAATAAACACAATGGTTAGAATTACATCGAGTGTATCCATTCTCAAGCATAAAAGTATCAAATTTAATATACCATTGCCGAGGTGCTTGCTTCAGGCCATATAAACTTTTATGCAATTTGCACACTAAACTCTCCTTACCCTTGACCTCATATCCCTGTGGCTATACCATATATATTTCTTCATTCAAATCACCATGAAGAAAGGTTGTTTTAACATCAAGCTACTCTAAATGCAAATCTTCAATAGCCACAATACTTAAAACAGTATGAATAGAAGTCATTTTAACAACTAGAGAAAAAATGTCATCAAAATCAATACCATGTTTCTATGCAAATCCTTTTACGACTAATCTGGCTTTAAATATTTTCTTACCTCCATCTTCTTCTTTCAACCTGTAAACCCATTTATTCTGCAAAGCCCATTTTCCTATAGGTAACTAACATAAATCCCATGTTTGATTTTGCAGAAAAGAGTCCATTTCATCTGTCATTGCAGACTCTCACTGAAGTTTTGTATCCACCTGCATAGCTTCATTATAACATTCAGGTTCACCAACATCAGTTAACAAGATAGAATACAAAGAAGGTGAAAATCTATCTGGAGGTCTACTTAGCCTTGTTGATCGTCTAACATTCACTAGGGTGTGTGGTATTTGTTTTTGCTGTTGTTACGGGGCATAAGGAACTACTGGAACGTTATCATTTTGATGCAGGAGCATCCTGGGTGTAAGAGCAATCTTGCATCACCCAAAAATATTTCTATTTTTGTATTCAATAAGGGCTATCTTGTGCAGAGTTGCCATTTGTGGAAACTTTCTATTTTTAGTAAGTTGGTCTTACGATCTTAGAATGTCTGATTTTACATGTGGAGGTTCATCTTAGTCATATCAGCCTGCCAGCAAAGTTTCATGGCTAGATCAGGTCTAGTTTTGAAGATATTGAAGATTTTTGGTATTGACAGCAGGGTACAAAAACTTCAAACTCAGTTTTGAAGGCTTTAGAGGACCCGGATGAGGTTGAAAATTTGGGTAACAAGCGCTTGCGCCAATTTGGCTTGTAGAGCACTTCGTGGCGTTTCTGAAATGGGGTTATAATAGTCAATCGGGTCAACTGGTGATGACTTATGGTCTCCGGAAGTTGGGTCACCTGAAATGGCAGAAAATAATTTTCCTTCAAAATTTCTATTCATGTTTCAAAGGTTATTTTGAGCTGACTTTGATGTAATAAATTGAAAATAAAATAATTCTAAGTTTGGTCGGCCCTTAGGGCTAAATTTCTGGAACCTTCTCGGGTGGTGGAAATTGCCTATATAAAGAAGGCCCGTAGTGTTGTCTGGGGCAGTTCTGGGTAGTAGATCTAGGTATTGATTCAAGGCTTTGTCCTACAGAATATTGTAAGGGAATGCCCATGTGGCTTTGCATATTGTAATTCTGAAAGTTTGTAATTCCACATTTGTGGAGATAATAAAAAGCCAATTTTTTGTTCTTGCATATTGTTGTTGTTGTTTCTCTATTTCTATTATGTGCTTGTGGTATTAAGGGGAGCACCCTTCATCACATTTGGAATATCATCCAGCACTACATAATCATTTTCTTTCTTCTCATGCAGCTGCAACAGATCTTTGTACAATACTTTCTCATTGAATATGACATCCTCGCTTCTTACAATTTTATGATTTTCAAAATCCCAAAGCCTATAACCAAATTCATCAATGCCATATCCAACAAATATACATTTCTTTGGCTTAGCTTCCAACTTGGTTCTATTTTCAGAATCTCTAAGTGTAAAAGCTTCATAACCAAAGGTTTTGAGAAAAGAATAACTCACCTTCTTACCGATCCATGCTTCCTCTGGAATACCATAGTCCAAAGGAGTAGAGGGGCCTCTATTGATTAAATAAACAATAGTGTTCAAAGCCTCTACCCACATATTTTTGGGTAGCCTAGCTTGCAACCTCATACTCCTTGCACGCTCCATTATTGTCCTATTCATGCATTCAGCCACTCCATTTTCTTGTGGAGTCCTTGGTACAATTTTTTGTCTACGAATACTAGTAGAGGCACAATAATCTTCAAATTCTTTTTTGCAATACTCACCGCCATTATCAGATCTGAGACATTTTAATCTTTTTCTAGTCTCATTTTCAACCAAGCTTTTTCATTTCTTAAAAGTTTCAAATACATCAGATTTCTGTCTAATGAAATATATCCATACTTTCCTAGTTGCATCATCAATGAATGTAACATAATACTGAGAGCCACCAAGGGAGGATACCTAAGCTGGACCCCATACATCTATATGCACAAGTTCTAATTTTTTATCTTTCTTTTCCTTCCCACTCTTTACAAAACTGACTCTCTTTTGCTTTCCATACACACAACTTTCACAAAAATCCATATTAACACATTTCAAACCTGGTAGAGCTTTCTTTGAATGAAATAATTTCATACCTTTTTCACTCATGTGCCCAAGTCTGTTATGCCACAACGCTGTTTCAAAATCTCTAGCTACTGTCTCTTGTTCTACTTGCTCAACTACAACAACTGTTCCTGAACATTCATTTTTCTCTAAAATAATTAAAGTAGAGGGAACATTATGACCTGTACAAAGATATAAGGTAAATACTTTGACACCTTTTGCTACTACTAAGAAACCTTTTGAAACCTTCCAATTTTTATCATTAAAAGTAACTGTGCAACCCTCATCAGTGACTTGCCCTGCTAAAATTAAATTTCTACTTAGCCTTGGAACATGTCTTACCTCTTGTAGTAGCCAATGATTCCCATTATGCAACTTAATCTTGATTTTTCCTTTTCCAACAATTTGACAGGGTTCATTATCTCCCAAATAAACTAGCCCGAAATCCCCTTGGACATAATCAACAAAATAATCTCTATGGGGTGTAGCATGAAATGAAGCCCCTGAATCTAACACCCATGAATCATCAACATTTTCTAAAGACAAAAGCAAAGCATCCTCTTTAGATTTGTTACTTACCACATTTTCCTCCTTGTTTCCATCATTTTTGTCTCATTAATCTTTCTTCTTAGACCAACAATCTTTCTTCTTATGACCTAGTTTTCCATAGTACCAGCAATCATTTGGCCCTTTGGATTTAGACCTCTTTCCCTTTGATTTGCCTCTTGATTTCCCATGATTTCTAAAGTTGTTTCCTCTATCTCTTGTTCTACCTCTACTTTTTGCATTCAATACACTACCCGATGTGGATGCCCTTGAGCTTTTCCTATGAATTTTCTCACTCAATATAACACCAATAAAATCATCAAAATTTAAGATATTTGAACCAAAAATAGAATTACTAACAACCATTACCAAGCCATTCCAGGTTTCTGGCAAAGAACACAAAATCAAGAGAGCCTTAACCTCATCATCAAAAGTAATTTTAACTGAGGCTAACTGACTTGTAACTATATTAAACTCATTCAAATGATCAACAACTGATCCACCTTCTACCATTTTCATATTAAATAAACGCTTCATAAGAAATACCTTGTTTGAAGCTAAAGGCTTTTCATACAACTTCGCTAGGGTGTCCATCATATCTTTAGCTTTTGTTGCTCCAGTAATATTGAATGCCACCGATTGTGCCAGGCATAAATGAATACTCACCAGTGCCTTCCTATCCAAAATATCCCAATCTTCCTGAGACATTGCTACCTCTTTCTTGGCTATTCCCTCTAATGGCTGCCATAAATCCTTCTGATAGAGATAGTCCTCCATTTGCATCTTCCATAACTGGAAGTTCTTCCCATTAAACTTTTGAACCTTTAGCCTACCCTCGTCAACCATTTCTCCCACTTAACTGAGAGACTCTCCCAATAACTCGTGAGACCTTCTTTAGAGAATAGATGAAAGAATGAATGAAATAACCTCACTCTGATACCACTTGTTAGGATAATAAGTAGAAAATGCAAATATTAACAAACAAGAGAGAACACAATAACACAGAATTTAACGTGGTTCACCCAATCCCTGAGCTACATCCACCAACAATGAGTCCAATATCTTTATTATTATCTAGTGATTACAATCTAAAACCTGCAACTCAATACTGCTATAGGAAGCTACAATAATCTTTCATACAATGAATCTCAAACCCTAAGCCCTTTTACAAGTATTTTTGACATAACGAAATTAGGGCAAAAATACTCCAACCAATAGAAAATAGATGGCTTCCCCTTGACCCCATTAAGGGCTCTACCCCTTGACCCCACCTAGGGCACTGCCCTAGGACCCTGAATGGGGCTCTGCCCCTTGACCCCATGGATAAGTCTGATTAGGCTCCACATACATAACAGTCACAATATATAATCACCGGGTCAGTGATTACCTCAATCATTCCTTCCAACACTTGCTTGATATATGCAAAGTTTGAGCAATTAGTAGAAGTAGAAACATACTCTACTTCGGCTATAGAATGAGAAATACAAGCCTTCTTTTTACTTGTCTAGGTTACAAGTCTTTCACCAAAGAAGAATGCTCCTCTGATGGTTCTTTTTTTGTCATCCACATTTCCAGCCCAATCAACATCAGTATAGACCTTCAGTTAAAACTTACCTTCCTTAGGATACCATAATCCATAATTCTCTATCTTTTTTAGGTATCTTAAGATTCTTTTAGTAGCAATCATGTGTGATTATCTAGGGTTAGCAGAAAATCTAGCAACAATTCCCACAACATGTGCTATATCTGGTCTACTGTGAACTACATACATTAGCTTACCAATCATGGATTGGTAAAGTGTCTAGTTTACCTCTATAGTTTCATCTTCCTTTGTTAATTTACATCCAGTAGCCATCAGTGTTCCCACAAGTTTAGCATCTTCCATGAAAAATATCTTCAAGACTTCCTTTATGTACTTAGATTGTGAGATAAATATCCCATCATTCTGTTGAATCACTTGTAGTCCTAGAAAGAACTTAATCTCTCTAAACATAGACATCTCAAACTCTTTTCTCATCTCATCAGAAAAATATTTACATACATGATCTTGACCTCCACAAATAATATCATCAAAAAATATCTCAGCAATAATAATAGTGCCATCAGTATCACCTTTCATGTACAAATTGATGTTCTCACTAGTTCTTACAAATCCAATACTTAACAAGTAAGTATGCAGCCTTTCATAATAGGATCTCAGTGCTTTCTTAAAACCATATAAAGCTTTATGTAATCTACATACCATGTCTTTGTTATCTGGATCAACAAATCCTTCAGGTTGTTCTATGTAGACTTCTTCAAGTATACCATTTAGAAATGCTGACTTCACATCCATTTGATAAACTCTGAATTTCTTGTGTATAGCATATGCAAGTAGCATTCTAACTCCTTCCAATCTAGAAATAGGTGCAAATGTCCCACCATAGTCAATGCCTTCTTCCTATGCATATCCCTTGCATACCAATCTAGCTTTATTTCTTGTCACCTCACCATTTTCATTCAGTTTGTTCCTGCATATCCACTTAGTACCGATAACATTTTTATCTTTATGTCAGGGTACTAAGGACCAAGTTTTTTTCTTCTCTATTTTTTCTATTTCCTCTTTCATTGCATTAACCCATTCTTCATTCTCTAATGCAACTTTCACATTTTTTGGTTCAAATTCACAAACTAGACATGTACCTTGTCTTGCTTTGCTTCTTGTCTGTCTCCAATAATTTGTGTCTTAGGATGATATCTTCTGACAAAACTAGCTAGTACTCAGTTTCTTCTTTCTTTTTCATCTTGTTCAGGTTCTTGTGTTTTCTCGGTAGCTCCATCTTGTTCATCAATTTCCCTTTCCTGTTCCTTGGGGTTATTTTCCTGTTGACAGGTTATCATAGGTTGTGACTTCGGTAGATAATTAGGATTTTCAATGTAAGTGAATCTACCATAGTCTTCTAGTTCCTTTCTACTTTCTTTTGTGTTCTTGTCATCAAAGTCATCAACATGGACAGTAGTACTTTCGATTATCTTATTTGTAACCTTATTCAGACATTTGTATGCTTTACTCTTAGTAGAATATCCTAAGAATATTCCCTCATCACCTTTAAAATCAAATTTCCCATTTCTCTCATCTTTTAGAATAAAACATTTACTTCTAAAAATCTTGAAATAACTTACAGTAGGTTTGTGTCCAAACCATAGCTTATAGGGTGTCCAGTTGGTGTCCTTCTTTAGTTGTACTTGGTTAAGCACATATATAGTTGTACTAATAGCTTCCCTCCAGTATATCTGAGAAATATTCTTTTGCAACATTAGTGTTCTTGCACAGTCAATAATTGACCTGTTCCTTCTTTCAGCAATCCCATTCTACTGAGGTGTTCTCGGTGCAGAGACCTATCTTTTGATACCATGCTCATTACAAAAATTAGTAAATTCATTAGAGATAAATTCACCTCCTCTATTATATCTTAAGAATTTTAATTCTTTTCGAGTCTCTTTTTCTACCTTTGCCTTATACCACTTAAACATCTTAAATTCTTCAAATTTTTCTTTTAAGAACATAACTATCATCAGTCTAGTATAGTCATCAACAAAAAGAATAAAGTATCTATCACCATAATAACTCTAAGTTCTCATAGGAGCATATAGGTCGATATGAACCAACTCAAGTATCTTCTTTATTGAGTAATCTTTTCTTTTAAAACTAGACTTGGTCATCTTACCTTTCTAACATTCATGACACATAGCATGATCCGGTTTTGACAAGTTAGGAAACCCTCTAAATCTTTTCTTCTTACTAATATTAATCATGTTATCAAAGTTCACATTGCATAACCTCTTATGCCGCAACCATGCATCTTCATCCTTCATTAATAAACAAGAAGACTGATCGATATCAAGATAAAATAAATTACCTCTGGATTGGGTACCATTTTTGACAAGTCTTCCTCCATCATAATAGATTTTTACCTTTCTACTCTCAAAAGAAATTCAGTGGCTTGAATTATTTAGCTATGCCACACTTAAAAAATTATAGTTTAGTCCATCTACCCAGTATGCATTTTCACATTTTATTCTATCATTAATCATCAATGAACCTTTACCTCTTACCATATAGGGTGCATCATTTCCCATCCTAACAAATCCTTCATCGTATTCATCAAGTAGATCAAATTTCTCTACATCACCAGTCATATGATGTGTACAACCACTGTCTATGATCCATGTATCATTTCTACTTACTTTAGAGATCGGTGCTATTTCTTCATGTTTCTCTTCTTCCTCTGAGTCATCTTTCATAGAAACAAATACTACTTCTACATCATCGTCAGCATCAAATTTAGATTCAATATCTTCAGCTATGTAACATACCTTTATCACTTTATCATATCTATCTCCATTATCTCTGTTGTTGTGTCGGTTAACTCTTCTCCCATAGCTTCCTTCAGATCGGTCTTTGGATCTATCATCATCTTTCTTATTCGGACATCTAGTAGCGATGTGGCCAACTTCTTTACAATTAAAGCATGCCAAAGGTAGCTTACCTCTATACCTTCCTTTACCTTTGGGTAATCTTCTGGCCATAAGAGCTTCAAGCTCATCAAGTTCTCCATCGGTATCACTATCACTATCATTATTCTTATTATTCCTGCTACTAGGTTTACCAATCTTCAAAGAAGACATGAAAGTGGATTCAATAGATGGTACAACACCATTGTCAAAGATATTCAATTCAAAGGTTGTAAGCTTACCGATCAGTGTGTCAAGAGTAAGGTTGGATGTAGCTCTTGTTTCATGAATTGCAGAGATCTTGATTGCATAAACTTGCAGTAAAGTTCTGAGAATCTTGCTTATCACTATTTCATCCTCAATAATTTCATCTAATGCTCTAATAGCATTTACTACCTCTTTTAGTCTATTTGTCTATTGCACAATGTTCTCACCTTCCTTCATCTTCATATCATCAAAATGACCTCTTCAGATTTCTGATTTGGCTCTTTTAACATTCCAATCTTCACTGTATATTAGAGTTAGTTTATCCCACATGGCTTTGGCAGTAGTGCATCCCTTAATGTCTTCAAATTCAGCATCGGTACATGTAGCAGCAAGTTCCATCATAGTAATATTGTGTTCATGCCTGTCTTTCAGTTGATCAAGGGTCAGGGGACCTAGTGTCAGTTCAATGTAGCCATTCTGCATCAGTTCTAGTGCTAAGTTCCCAATTCTAGATATGTGCAACTTCATTCGGATTTTCCATATTGTGAAGTTCTCTTTATTCAACTTTGGAACTTCCCTCTTATACATCTTGAGATCTTTGTGCTGGACTCCTTAAAACTCTATTCTAAGAAACCACAGCTCTGATACCAATTGTTAGAATAACTGAGAGCGGGGTGAATCAGTTATCTAGTGTCCCAAAACAAAATGTATAATCCAAAACAAATTCTTCAACTTCCACTACTCGGTAAACATAAAATACTTTTACTGTTTGTGCTTTTACCGATTATCAGTCTAAAACTTATAGTAGTTACCGATCAAATCTAACATGTAATATGCAAAGTATGATGATAAACAAATATCACAATCAACACATAACACAAGAGATTTAACGTGGAAACCTTGTGAAGGGAAAAACCACCTGCAACCAGCAACCCAAAAATGTTCACTCTTCTGAAGTGAGGTTGGTGAAGACCCAACCATGTTAAAGGTTACAAACACACTGTTAGGTGTGACCTTGTTAGAGGATTTTAGACCAGAAATTATCATCCAACTAGTAGTCATTCTGGGGTTAATAGGATAAAAATGTTCACTCTATGAATGAAACATAAAAATACTTTCTTAGTCCACTCGATTAAGAGATTTAAATGTGTACAATGGTTAAATATGTAATAGTAGATGATCTACCTTGATACAACTTCAATTACAATTTATAGATCAATATTCATCTCATTCAAATCTTTTTGATTAATATATCACTTCAGATTCAATACTATATCAACTTATTGTTTGTCGGTAATTACTCTCTATAGCTCGATAATTGTTCTGCAGTTCGGTTCTCACTAACCAGTATGATCAGAATGTATGAAATTTTTTTCACGTGATAATTCTGTAGTATCTTCTTCTTGCAGTGTTGTTTCAACAATGAAACCAATGTCGCTTATATAGACGAGTAAATCATTTTCTTTTTGTCCATCAGATTTTGCTGCTTAATCTCATTCATTGATTTTTTTGCTTTAACCTTCTTCGACTTATGTGTCAGTAACATGTTTCAATCTGCTCAATTAGATCTTCCTTGAATTATGTTAGCCATCAATCTTCATAACAAACCTTATCTGTTACCTTGATTTAATACACTTTCCAGGTCATCAATTTATCAGCTAAGCTAATCATTTAATTCATTTATGTTCTCCTTGGTTAACAAAGAAATGTGTCAGTGAACACATGCTCAATTAACACTATGCTCAGTATACACTAAACTTTGTCGATGTATACTGGAATGGTTCATTTACTGATAACACTTCTTTGTCTTTCAGCTCTATTCTTCATCGTAGATGAATGCAACATAATAAAGTTGATATCATCAAGTCATAGACTCATCAACAAGTTACTCAGTGTATTCCTTATCCTCATCTGACATATACATCTTCCTCATGTAGATATTTCTCTTCTTCATCTCTTTCACCTTTCTTTAGATGTATCGGTATAGTAACTTAAAAGATAAGTATTGTCAAGCTAGTTGACATCAATGACAACATAATATGGATTTAATCATCTTGCATATCTAATCAACAACTCCTCAGTGATCTTTAATCATGGATTCTTCATTCAGGTTCTAAATCAATTGTAGTTCATCAAAACCATCCATAAGAGATAGCATCTCATGTTTGGTAGTCAAATCCACTATAATATCAATGTTGGGAAATGCAAAATCATCCTTAGATAATGCCAAATGGAGATATCTAAAGTTAGTATGAATTATTATTCCCTAGAACTTTTACCCATGGGTACAATCTTAGATACCCTTTCTAGATAATCTATAGGTCATATAATCAGGATCAAGCATTTTTTGCAACTCTTCTTTAACTGGCAAGACAACTTGAGGATGCATCTTTCTTAATTTTTTCTTAACAATTTTGATCTTAGGATCCACTACAAGATGATGTAATACTAGATCGAGATCCAAACCCAACATATCATTATAGGATCATGAAAAATTTATTTGTGTCTTGCAAAGAAACTTAATCATAACTTTCCTTTCTTTTTCATTGACTGATGTTTCCATATATGTGATCTTAGGATTTTCTATAGTGCCAAGATTGACCTCTATTATATCTTCATTAGGATAGATGATTTTTCTAGTGGTAGTGACATGAAGAAAAAGTCAACTTCTCCCTCCTCTATCACCTCAAAAAGGTTTTCACTAGAGTATGTGTCCTTTATTTTCTCTTTTTCTTCACCCAAAGATGCTCCATAGAGGTTTTCACCAGAGGGTGTTTTACTTTATTTTTTATTTTTATTTTCATTTTCACTTTTGTGACTAAGAGATTTGATTTGGCTATCAAAGTGGGCTTTCTCATTATAGATTATGTTATGCTTGTAATCTTTTTTGGTATAATTGAATATTCACTAATTATGCTTTACTTAAGTTTACTTAGGATAATGCATTTGCATATTAGTTTTCATTAAGACACCTAGGTTAGGATAAATTCCACTTTAGGTGGTGATAATTGTCATCTCATACCTCTTTGTGTATGAGATCCATCTTTACCGCTCTTATCACATTATTATCCTCTCATTGTTGCACATACTTTGATGTACAATGGAGGATGATACACCTTTGGTGGACATGTGATTCCACATAGTGTGGTCAATAGCTTATCATCTCCTTATCATGTAGTCTTATTGAATTTCCTATATATTTAGACACTCCTAGTTTATATTCAATTCAATTAGCTATAATCAATTATTTGATCATTTTTCCTAATAATCCCCCCATAGGAAGGAAATAAGGAGACATGATATCCCCCCCATAATGAATAATCTCCTCTGTGGATGGTGAGTGCTTGAAGGAAAAATATAGTCCAATACCTACAAATAACATTTCTCCCCTTAGGAAGTAGATGCACCAAGTATAGATACAAGAATGCTTCCAATTGTGGATAGGAAGTAAGAAGGGGAATCCAAATGAAGTATGATGTCTCTGAAGTATGCTCACATGTCACCATGTCCTTGGTTGATGAAGATTCCATGGACCAGTCAAGAACAAGACCAATAGAAGGTGACAAACAAGGAACCAATGGTAACTGATCCATGTATTAATGTGGATCAAACTCCAAAGACAAAGATGCCTCCTCAAATGAAGAATTAGAAAGAGAAGAAAGGAATCCCATCCTTAATGTAGAATGTACACCCATGATAGATGCACTTGGATCAATGTAGAAATTGCACAAAGATAATTGAATGATGTTCCACCCCTTAGGAGGAAAAATTTCATAGACCTGTATCACTGAATCCTCCCCAATCTCTAGGAAGAATCCTTAAAATGTATGATGTCATTGGAAACTAAATAGGAATCTCCAACACATGAGAATTATCAACCTAAACCATGCAATGTGACATCTCAAGTGTATTTTGAGACTCATGAAAACCAATCTCCAAAGACTCAAATGTCTTCTTTGAAGATAAAGAGACCTCCAACTGTTGCATCAAAGTATCCACAATCATGTCACCCTTGAAAGAATGATCAAGTAGAGAATGAAGATGAGGGTCAGAATATTACCTCATAGCAACTAAAGAAGGATCATCCTCACCATAGAGAATATGAATATCATCAATAGTGTCTCCCAAATCTGAAATGTAGGACTCCACAAACAAACCTGCATTGTCTGTCAAGTAGTCATCCCATGCAATTAAGTTTGGAAGACAATGCATATCCTATTGTAAAGAATCACCTAAACCCATGGTTGTATGTGTCCAAGCATCATCAGGAGCAAGAGTAGAAGTAGTCTCAATAGGAGAAGTAGGAGCTACAACTGGAGGTTCTAGACCTTTTGGGAGTGAAGAAACATGAGGATCTCCATACATTTCCCAAAGAAAAGTCCAAAGATCAGGAATGGTCTCTTTCTTATCTTCAACATCATCAAGGGAATCCATAAAATCCATATCCATATTTTAATAGATAACATTACAAACTTTTGAGTAATAATCCCAATCGAAAGGACTTTTCAGTCTATACTCATACAAATAGGGCAACAAGTTATGCTCACTAAGATGAGAAATAACCAATTCACTTGATTTCTTATAGTTTACTCTTTTCAACCTAATTAAACCATCCATGATGCACTTCTCAAATGAAACAATGAGATCAAAAAATCAATGCAACCCCCAAAATGCAATGAACCAAAGAAACCCCCAAAATAGATGATTTTGGAACTTTATATATAGTGACTATACAATTTCCACTTGTCAAAATGAACCAAAGTGGACTTCTTATTTTGATGATTACTATATACACTAAAAAATGGCTTCCTTAATTAATTAAATATTTATTATTTAATTGATATTAACTTGATAAATTAATTAAATATTTATTATTTAATTTATAATTATTTCCTCTATTTATTAAATAGATTATTCAATTTATTTAGTAAATTCACTATAGTCTATTCCTCTATCCTAAGTCTTCTAATTAGTCTTATTAAAGTGATTTAATTAAATATACAATCACCTAAATATGAATAAGTCCCCTAGTCCACCTCACCTACCTAGTCACCTGACACATCACTTTGGCTAAAATAAATAATTATTATTAATTATTTATTGGTAATTATCCTGACCCACACATGTCCTATTCTTAAGGGCTATGTGGCCTCATAGGACTTGGTCTCATGACCACATGTCCTTTCTTAAACCAAGTCAAGAGACATGCCCTACTCCTAAGGGACTTCTCAAGCCACCTCTAAGGGTCAAAGGTGACTCATGGGACACTTGTACCAAGAGTCCTCATGAGAAAAAAGTCCTTCCCTCTTCCTCTCTTTGGTATTTTTGAGAAACTTGACATGTGTCTTTCCCTTCCACCTTGTTCTCCTCCATGTCAATGTGAGAGGAACATCATTTCTATTCTTCCTCTCACATTCTAACTACATCCCCCTTTCTCTCAACTCTTTCAACCAAGTCAATCCTAGCCCTAGGATCTTCCACCTTTCATTCTCCATCATAGGATTGTGCCACCTAGGCTTAGATCCTCCAAAAATCTATAAAAGGAGCCTAATTTCCCCCTTGTAAGCTAATAGTGAATAGGCAATCAAGAATTTTCAAGCATTCAAGCTATTGGTTGTCCTTTTGGTTTCAACTTGTAGGTTTACACTATGATTGATAATTTAATGTCATTGACTCTATCACCACTCCAAAGTTTGCAAGTAAAAGGGCCAATTAACAAGGCTCAAAGAGATCCTCCTACACTTTGAGCCTAAATTCTTAGGCGGGTGTACCCTTGATTCAATTCTTGAAAGGAATCACTAACTAATAGACAATTATACCCCTTACTAATTGATTAAAGATTTTATCATTTAAAATTTGGGTGTGTGATCGATGATGATGGACTGCTTCCAAAGAATAGATCAGTGCCTTAACCCAAGGCAAAGAGTCACTTGATAACATATATCAACTAAAATCTTAACTCAAACACGCATGAACTCAAACTAAGTTCTTTTCCTATTACTCCCCTCACTCCCAACTTTGATCATCAAATTCCAATCCAACAAGGAACCCACTGAAATCACCCTAAAGGCTTTAATCCCAACTTTGTTAGAAACTCCAAGCTGATCTCACAATACTCTTTGTTTACCATATGCTAATCCACCTTATGACATTAACACATATGAGTTCACAATCAAAACAAGAAGACAATCATCAATTTGAGATAGGAATTTAGGTGTATTCTTATTAACTTCAAAATCAATACATTACCAAAATGACAAATGCTAGGAATAAAACACAAAATCCAAGCTCTCCTTGTTCAGTATAATACCATCAACAACCAGGGACCAAACATAAAGTTTTGGAACACTTACAAAATAAAAAATACAATAATATATACCCCCTAGTCATCCTAAAATCCCAAAAAAGGATGCAACAAGCTACAGATGACTAGGGTTAGGGTTTCACCCTCTAGACCAACTAGAAATAGTAAAAAAATTATTACAGGGATGGAAACTCAGGTGATTAGAACAATCAGATCCAAGAATGATCTCAATTTATGAAGAATCTCAAAGTACTGTACCAGAGATCATTAATCTACCATGCTAAACAATTTGATTATTCACCTACAACATACCTTGAGCAAGTGACCACCTACATTTTCAATGTATAAACCTTCTGCAATTAATCATTAGACACCCTAGACCACTCTACAATAGTCAAAATAACCAATTCTACCAAATCCAGCTGCAAAAGCACTCAACTTCGGTCCTTTCTATCACTGAAAACCCTCAGAAAATTCAAATCCTGGTAAAATGGTTACTTTCATGGTGCCAGCAGAGAATCGGCGGTCGATATTCAAACCTTGAGAAACTTTAAAATCTTTCCATTAGATTCGATTATTTTTCCTGGGCCCGTGCGCTTTACATTGCTTTAAGTAAAATTGACGATCATCGTTATACCGTGATGCTAAAAGTTGAGCATCTTACCTTAGTGTTATAATGACAACCACATGATCTTCAGGGACCTAGAGGCACTTTACTTCCTTTGAAAACCACAGCCCCACTGACAACATCCAGCTTGTCACCCTGCCGACCAATCAAAAACCTTACACGTCAGAACCTTTTGACGACCGGGTCCACCGAGCGGTCTTCATGTTAGATTCAAAATCAACGACCATCGCATGATTGCAAAGGGGAAGAATATTCCTTGTGATCATGCAACAGCCACAAGATCTTCAAGTGACTGACACTTGGGCCCGCTGACAGATGTCCGCTCAATCAAAAGATGCCACATCATAAAAACCAGGCCCATCTCTGAACTCATCTTTAAGGACCAAGACCCATCAGCTACCACATTGTGTGAATTCAACCAATCAAAACATCTGTGTCAGTGTGATCTGGCAGCAAAGGACCCACCTATCTATCATCCCATAGCGCTAGAAGAATCAATAGTCGTCGCATGATCGCAAGGCCTGGAAAGATTCCATGTGATCATGCGACAACCACACGACCAAAAGAACTTGCAAGCTGTCGGGCCGCGCTGATGACATCCAACTCACCACCTCGTGACCCATAGCTAGCTGCCACCTTAGCAATAAATGACCAAAGATAGGCCCGCTGGGACAAATGTCCGCTTGTCACATGTTCACATGGGGAAGAAAGATTCCATGTGAACATATGACAGCCACAAGTTCTTAAAAGGCTGGTACTTTGGAAAATAAATCTTTACAGACTTAGGCATAGGGAAATATTAAAAGGGGCCCTGAAAACAAACCTTAGTCGCATGATCGCAAAGCATGAAAATGGCCTATGCAATGATGCAACAAACTGCTTAAATAGAACAAGGGATCACAACCTTTTAGTACATGGGTTATAAAGCTTTTAAGTGGCCCAAAAAGTAATGACAAATTAGAACAGGACCGGGGTAAGTTAGGGTTTAAGGCAGAGACCAGGGAAATGGTTGCAGAGACTAAAGGGAAAGACCAAAAGCCATGAAAATTTTAACAGGTGCTAATAGTGTCTCTAGTTGGGGATGCATGCCTCCTGTAGGCATAGCAAGGATTCAGATCTCTGAGAAAAGAAGACCATCCACAACAAAAACAAGGGACCTCAAAAACTAGCAATCAAACCAGGGAGACAGGAAGCGAAACAAACACAATAGGAAAGGGAAAGATATACAAAGTGTACATTTTAAAAAAAACCTACAGCATCCAACTTGAGTTAGTCTTTGCCTTTGTCAAAAATTTGGTTTTCATTTCTTCCTTCATGAGGCACACCAGATATTTTATTTTCAATTGTTTCACCAAGTGTGTCAATATTTCCAACCAGCCTATTAGGTAGAACAAAGTAACTATCTTCATAGTGCATGTAAGAATTTTTAGCACTCCCTTAATTTTGCTCATTATAAAAAAAAGACTCATCATACCTATGAACAGTACCATCAGATAAAAACCTATTATTTTCTACTAATTCATGTATGCTATCAATTGGAAACACAAAAACTCATACTCTACCTACTGAAAGGCTTCACTTATACCCTGACCTTGCATTTCCACAGGTGCAACCGGCTGGAACTCAAATGAATAGTCAAACTCATGTTCACAAATGTGATTATTACCAAATTCTGCAACTATTCCACAACCTTCTGATGAACATGATGCAACATCATCACTTAAAACTTTATCACAGATGGAAAAAGAGGAACATCCTGATTCAAATGAATCTAAAATCTCCACATGTCCCTCAAACAAAGGATTGACAACTTCATGCAATACACCTTGTTGAACATGATGACAAAATATGGGCTGATAATCATCAAACTCTTCATTATATAAAGCATTGGGGAACACTTTAAGTTCACTACCCATTTCAACCTCATGGAGACTTACATCATATGAAGAAAAGTTAGAACAACATGAAGATTCATAGTCATCATCACCTACCAAGCATGTAGTATCCATGATTATGTCCTTGTTATCCAAAAGAGACCCATCAGATAACACTTTGTCCCAATCTTCATATTCTGCCTCATTGATATCATAATGAATTATTGTTTCTTTGTCTTCATACCTTAAGGATGAATCACCCTCAACATCTTCACTATCCAAATAATGTTCACTCCCATCATCACTTTCTTCTTCCCATGTTGCATCTGACTCATATGAAGACACCACAACCTCACTGTCTTCATCACTCCAATTATCAACACTTAAGGACATAACCCCAAGTGCATCATCAAGCCCAAGGCTATCATCACTAAGTATCCAATCTCTGACACATTGATGTGTTTGACCAACTAGTTGACTCATGAAAACAAAGATCCAAGAATAAACCAATGAACTTAGATTCTTAAAACTCAACATCATCAAGAAGGTCATTATATACATCCCAAAATCTATCATAGAAAAGAGATATGAGTAGATCCTTTCTACATCCTACTTTCAATCTCATCAATGACATGCAATCCCTAAGGATGCCTTGCTCAAGGAAAGCAAGCTCCTCCTCAAGCTTACCCATCAAACTTAATTCAATACTCCCATACAATTTTGTAGAGCTGCAACTGAAAACTTGAAGTATGCAAACCTCTACTCACACCTTATCCTTTTCTTAGTGCTTGATGACTTATAAAGGAAATATCTAGACCTTGAAAAGTACCTGAGAGTTTTGTAGCAGAAGACTTTGTTAACTAGAAGGCAGGGCAGATCTAGACCTCACCCTGAAGCTCCATCAGATTCTTTGCTCTGTAGAGTCACCACCTCCTTGGAGACGAAAGTAATGCCCTTGTTCTTATTTCTTTTTCCAATCAACAAAAAACTCCACCAAGTAAACATGCACTGTTTATCAGATGATGCATTAATGAAAGAGAGAAATCAGAGCCACCACTCAACACATAGTGAGAAGATGTAGCAAATGCCTTTTTGTTTATTTGACTCTATGATCTTTAACCAAGACTCTCGGATGATCCAGCCAAGAAAGGAAGTTTACTGTCCTTTACTTCTTCCCTAGCAGAGTCACCATTTTTTTGGTTGTCCTTTTGGTTTCAACTTGTAGGTTTACACTATGATTGACAATTTAATGTCATTGACTCTATCACCACTCCAAAGTCTGCAAGTAAAAGGGCCAATTAACAAGGATCAAAGAGATCCTCCTACACTTTGAGACTAAATGCTCAGGTGGGTGTACCCTTGATTCACTTCTTGAAAGGAATCACTAACTAATAGACAATTATACCCCTTACTAATTGATTAAAGATTTTATCATTTAAATGTGGGTGTGTGATTGATGATGATGGACTACTTCCAAAGAATAGATCAGTGCCTTAACCCAGGGCAAAGTGTCAATTGATAACATATATCAACTAAAATCTTAACTCAAACACACATGAACTCAGAGTAAGTGCTTTTCCTATTACTCCCCTCACTCCCAAACCTGATCATCAAATTCCAATCCAACAATGAACCCACTCAAATCACCCTAAAGGCTTTAATCCCAACTTTGTTAAGAACTCCAAGCTGATATCACAATACTCTTTGTTTACCATATGCTAATCCACCTTATGACATTAACATATCTAAGTTCACAATCAAAACAAGAAGACAATCATCAATTTAAGATAGGAATTCAAGTGTATTCTTATTAACTTCAAAATCAATACATTACCAAAATGACAAATGCTAGGAACAAAACAAAAATTCCAAGCTCTCCTTGTTCAGTATAATACCATCAACAACTAGGGATGAAAATGAAAGTTTTGGAACCCTTACAAAATAAAAAATACAACAATATATACTCCCTAGTGATCTTGAAATCCCAAAAAAGGATGCAACAAGCTACGAATGACTAGGGTTAGGGTTTCACCCACTAGACTAACTAGAAACAATCAAAAATATATTACAGGGATGGAAACCTAGGCAATTAGAGCAATCAGATCCAAGAATGAAATCAATTTATGAAGAATCTCAGAGTACTATACTAGAGATCATGAATCTACCATGCTAAACAAACTAATTATTCACCTGCAACATACCTCGAGCAAGTGACCACCTACATTTTCAATGTATAAATCTTCTACAATTAATCATCAGACACCCTGGACCACTCTGCAACAGTTGACAAAATCAATTCTACCAAATCTATCCACAAAAGAATTAAATTTTGGTCCTTTCTATCACTGAAAACCCTCAAAAAATTCAAATCCTATTAAAATGGTTACTTTCATGGTGCCAGTAGAGAATTGGTGGTCGATATTCAAACCTTGATCAACTTTAAAACCCCACCATTAGATTCGATTACTTTTCCTGAGCCCACTCACTTTACATTGCTTTAAGTAAAATTGATAGTCATCATTATACCATGATGCTAAAAGTTGAGCATCTTACCTTAGTGGTATAATGACAACCACATGATCTTCACAGACCTACAGGCACTTTACTTCCTTTGAAAATTGTGGCCCCACTGACAAAATCCACCTTGTCACCCTAATGACCAATCAAAAACCTTACACGCCAGCACCTTCTAACGACTGGGTCCACTGAGTGATCTTCATGTTAGATTCCAAATCAACGGTCATCTCATGATCGCAAAGGGGAAGAATATTCCTTGCAGTCATGTGACAACAACAAGATCTTCAAGCGACTGACACTCGGGCCTGTTGACATATGTCCGCTCAATCAGAAGATGCCACATCATAAAAATTGGCCCCATCTCTGAACTCATATTTAAGGACCAAGACCTGTCAGCTACCACATCATGTGAAGTCAACCAATCAAAAAATCCATGTCAGTGTGATCTGGCAGCAGAGGACCCACCTATCTATCATCCCGTAGTGATGGAAGAATCAACAGTTGTCGCATGATCACAAGGCTTGGAAAGATTCTATGCGATCATGCGACAACCACAAGATCAAAAGAACCTACAAGTTGTCGGGCCCCGTTGATGACATCCAACTCACCACCTCGTGACCAATAACCAGCCACCACCTCAGTAATAAATGACCAAAGATGGGCCCACCGGGATAGATGTCTGCTTGTTGCATGTTCACATGGGGAAGACAGATTCCATGTGAATATATGATAGCCACAAGTTCCTAAAAGGCTGGTACTTAAGAAAATAAATCTCGAGAGACTTAGGCATAGGGAAATATTAAAAGGAGCCCCGACAACAAAGCTTAGTCACATGATCGTAAAGTGTGAAAATGGCCTATGTGATCATGCGACAAACTACTTAAATAGAACAAGGGGTCACAACCTTTTAGCACATGGGTTATTAAGATTTTAAGTGGCCCAAAAAGTAATGACAAATTAGAACAGGCCCAGGGTAAGTTAGGGTTTAAGGCAGAGAGCAGGGAAATGGTTGCAGAGACCAAAGGGAAAGACTAGAAGCCATGAAAATTTTAACAGGTGCTAACATAAGCATCTTCAAGAAATCAAGCATTTCAAGAGCATTCAAGCATAAGTATCCATATTATCATCATTTGCATTCCATTCATTAGTTGCATAATCAAGCTTTTAGCTATTTTGCATTCATCATCAAATCTCCACACTTTGGTGACATCTTGGAAAAAAGGCTTCATTTGAAAATTTGAGAGCTCAACATCCTCAAGAAATCAAGGCTAGGAGGACAATGGAGACAAGATACATGGTAAGTGAAGGTAAAATGTTATTTTAGCTTCATTTTGATCGTATTCTTCCTTGTAGTTTTCTTATTAGTTTGATTTATTAATCTTAAAGTAGTTAATTTATCATTTAGAATACTATTCACCTAATTTTGCATACATTTTTGGCACCCACCGTGGGGCCTTCCACACGTTTTTAACATTTTAATTTGTAGTTTTTCATGTGCAGTCATTTCCAAGTTTTCCCTGCACATTAATTCATGATTCCTGGGCATCCATTCATCTATTCTGCGCATCCATTTCTGATCAAACTTGTCACTTTTCTCCTTTTTTTTAGTTTTCAGCTTCTGGTGAACACTTTCACATCCATCACTCTATTCTGTGCATTTATATTTCTATTGTGCATTTGTTAATTCTATGCATCGGTTTCATAATTCTACACATTTATTCACTGTTGCTACACATCTATTATTTAAAGTAGTTAAATTAAATTTTCTGATTTATTTTGATTTTAGCTAATCTTTTTTAACAAATTTCTTGTCATTCTTATAGTTTTCAAGGCTATTTTGTCGGACGTTCTTTTGAAGACCTCATTGCTAAAATCCCTAACAATTTTTTTGCAGGTCTTTAAGGGGTTTTGCAAAATAAACTGTAACCTCATTTGGGCTTGAAATACGACATGTTTTTAAATTTCCATGTGTCTTCTTTAGCATAGTTAAGTGTCTGTTGCATCTTTCTTAATAGCTATTTTTAATCCCAAAATTATAACAACATATCATCTCCCCTCACCATTCGTGGACCATGGGTGTAAGAGAAACTATTATAATTTTTAAAGGGTGGTCTTTGGTGGGAAAGATGTACTCACCCGAAGGAATGACCCAACTGGTAATAGGCTAAAGCAAAGCCCTTCCAAACTGGTATATAAAAAATGCTAGTGTGATTAGTCTCACATTAGACAGGTTTGAATTCATTGTGGCAACCAAAATCTCCTCTAGTACCCCAGTGGTGCATTAAAGTTCTACTTAATAGAGGTGAAAGCCTTGCTTTGAAAGGACTGGGAGAGCCCCCTTAATTGCTAAAATGACTTGATCACAACCACCTAAATGGATGTCCTTATTAAATACTTTTTTTTTAGTGGCTAAAAACCTTCTATTTGCTAGCTCAAGGGGTCACCCAAGCCTATGAAGACACCCAACATTACTCATGGTTCATAGTAGAGATAGCAATTCTTTGGGAAGTAATGACCCATTGAATTCGAAACTTGGTGTGCTTGATAAGTGAGTGCATTGTAAGGAGGAGCCCATGCCTCCAAGTTCCTAGGCTATCCGTTGTGGATTTGCATGGCTGAATTTTATTATCCTAGTGGGGATTCAATAGATATTGTGCTTGCCAACCTTAGGATTGTAAGCGTGTTTGTGCATTCATACTAGAAAAATTAGATTAAAATCATTTATGTCTTGTGTGTGTGTGTGTTTATGCATTTTTCATTTGCCAAAAACTAGAACATTAGAAAATCAAAACAAAATTCAAAATCTTGCAGTTCCAATCCATCAAAAACAAAATCTTGCGTTTTCATCAAATTTTCTTGCGCATCCGTTATACTATTCTGCGCATTTGTTACTTTTCCCATGCATCAGTTCCAAATTATTGCGCATTTGATTCATTTGGCTGCACATTCATCAAACTATCCTGTGCATTTATTGCTGCACATTAACAACAACGAGCATTTCCACAATCTTTGAAAATTTCACAATCACTTTTTCAGATACCCATTTTCATCCTTAGTAAGATTCTGGAAAAACATTCGAGCTACACAGACCCTAATTTTTAGTTTGACCATTTTCATCAATTTTCATCATCCTTCCTTCACCAAAAGTCATCAAATCATTTCTTCTAATCCTCTAAAAGTCCAATTTTAGTGTTGAAACATTACCTTATCTATCAGATTTTGATCTTTGTGAGTTTATCCTATTAGGATCTATCAGCCTCAATCAAACTTACTTAGGTTACTATCTCTCGATTTTTCTTTGTCATATCATAGTGAAATCTATACTTCCTATTGACCCAGATTTTATCAAGTTGGCTCATCACTTTTCAAGACTTTTCAAACATCTTTTTTATCAAACACTCTTTCCATATCTTTTCATCAAACATCTTTCATCCCACAAATCAGTTTTCACATTTTTATGGTTCAAACTTGATCTCAGAAACTAAAACAACCCATTGATTCAGAATCCCTAGACAAAATGGAAGGAAGCAAAAGCAATGAAGAAAATCCTTGGTCTGTAATTCCTATGAAAACTTCACTTTTTACATCTGAAGAGGAACCCACAGATCAAGAACTTAGGGATGCTACACAAGATCCTAGATTTTATCATGTCATGGAAAGACTCCTAGACCTAGATAGAGAGATGTATTTCCTCATGCTTGCTCAAAAAGGAGCCAAACTACCAAGTGATTTTGATATTTCTCATCTTAGAGAACCAACTATTGTAAACAATCAAGAAATGCCTAGTAGTTCTCAAGATACTCATGGAGCAAAGGAAATCAAGCAACAATCCTATGCTTCTCAAAATGATCAATAGAACCATGCTTCCCAAAACAATGCTTCCCAAAAAAATGTTTCCCAAAACACTCAAGGAAACATGTTATCTTTGGATCCCATTCTACAACAAATCTAGATGCTTCAACAAAAAATTCGTGACATCCAAGCTAGATCATCAACTAAGAAGTATTCCTTGGATGATATATGTCCTTATCCTTTTGATAAGAATTTAGCAATGATTCCATTCCCTCTTCATTTTGAGGTACCAAAATTTGACAAATACAAAGGGAATTTAGATCCACATGACCACATTCATGAGTTTTGTGCTGCTTGTATTGAAGTCACTCACAATGACACTTATCTTATGCGACTATTTCCATGAAGTTTAGGAGGACAAGCCATGGAATGGTTCTCCAAACTATCCCCAGGCATCAAATCTTTCAATGAGCTTCTTGACAAATTTGTGACTCATTATTCATATAACATCAAACATGAAGTCACTATGCTTGATCTTTGCAATGCACATCAAAAGAATGGAGAACCCTTCATTACTTTTTTGCAAAGATGGCATCAATTGTATGCCAAATATCCACAAACAATTCCTAAACAAGAAAAGATGGATATCTTTGTGCATAACCTTACACAAGAAATGAGTTATAGGTTACAATTGCAATGTCCACCAAACTTCAATAAGCTCATAGAAAATGACATCAAGATTGAGGAAGCCATGGTCAGAAAAGATGAGATAAAACTTTATTCCAAAGATAATGTTGGGTCCTCAAATTCCAATCCCAACAACTACAACAATGACAAATCAAAATTTTGGAATAAAAAAAAAAACATTGTCAATGATGGGATCATTGATAATTGTAATGTCAAACCAACACAACTCCTAAATCTCACAAGTCAGGCCAATGCTACTCAAGGTACATACAAAAATCAATCAGAAAATCCAAATACCAATAAAGATTCATCTAAACCAAGATTGCCTTTTATGTCCCCTTGAAGAAATTTTACTCCTTTAGAGGAATCTCTTGAATCAACATTACATAAGTTAATCACAAAGAAACTCATTACGCTTCCTAAAATGAAAGACTTTGAACCTAGAGTAAAACCTTCTTGGTGGAATGTGAATGATTATTGTGAGTTTCATAGAGGAAAAGGACATAAAACCAATGACTGCCTAAGACTCAAAAATGTAGTTCAAGACTTAATTGAAAGTGGTGAAATTGGTGTTGACAGACATACCTCAAATGAATCACATACGGCTTTCAAAGATCCACTTCCTGAGCATGAAAAAGGAGGTTCTTCCAACACTAAGGGTGACAATCAAGCCAATTATAATTCTACTCCCTATAGATATGTTGGTAACATTTTTGAATGTCATCCTTCTAAGTATTATGCCAATGTTATTACCATAAAAGAAAAATCAGAGAGTCAACCAGTCCATGTTACTACTCATGCTCAATCCAAGGTTACTCTCCAAGGAGTCCCATCTAAACCAAATGCACCTCAAAATAAGTCTATTTATGTTCCAACGTCTACACTAAATATTTCCAACTAGTTCAATCTTTTGGAACAACTCAAGAAAACACCTGCCCAGATATCCATCTTAGAGCTTTTACATCTATCCCCATCTCATAAAGATATCCTTGAAAAAGTTCTCTTAGAGACCCAGGTCCCCAAAAATCTAGATCATGATCAATTTCAAGCTATGGTGGGACATTTAACAACCCCACATTACCTATCCTTCACTAAAAATGATGATTTAGCTATTACCCAACCGTACAATGCTCCCCTACATATCAAAGTCCTTGTACAGAGTCACAAAATCAAGTGAGTATTAATAGATGGAGGATCTGGCTTGAACATATGCACATTGAAACTAGTCCTTGCATTGGGATTTTCTAAAAATGATGTAGATCCAAAGAAAAAAATAACAATAAAATCTTATGATGAAGAAGAGATGTCATCCAAGGGATTTTTTTTTCTTCCTATCAGAGTTGATCCTATAATCAAAGATGTACCTTGCCAAGTTCTTGACATGGATCTTGCTTACAACATTCTATTGGAAAGACCATGGATTCATTCAATGCAAGATGTGCCATCAATTTATCATCAGTGCTTGAAATTCCCTCATAATGGTCAAGATATCACTATCAAAGGAGATACTAATCCTTTCTAGTATTGTAACATAGTAAAGACATCTAATTCTTTGGTACCTTATAATCATACTGGATCTTATACAACTACACCCAATGATCCTAGTAATATAGCATCAACTTCTAAATCAAATGCGATCAAGATAGACATAAAAGAATGAAGTATGGGAGAGTACACTTTAGGTCAAGCTCTTTGCATCATAGAGTTACCTTTATCTCCTAGATCATATGGTAGATCTTTTATCACTAAACAACAATCAGAACCCCCTTCAACACTTGTTTATGACACATTTATAAGTGGGGGTATAATATCCAAAGAGGCAGCTAAGCATAATGCTAATCATTTTCTTAAGTCATAGAAGAATGAAGAAGATATCAAACATGAATATATATCCCCTGATGTCTATGGTAAAGGGTATACTTTTCTTCAAAAGATGGGATACCAAGGTGCTGGACCTATAGGATTACAAAGAGAAGGGGTTATCAAATCAATTTTTCAAAATCCAAACTATCAAAGAGACACTATAGGATGAGGATACAAAGGAGAAGGACCAAAAGAACCAAAAGGAAAAGTAACAATCACACCTTTTCATGAGATATCTAAAGCTCCTACCTTACAATTCAAAAAGCACAGTATGTATGTAGATCTAGAGAAACAAAGGATAGCACAAAGACTCATTGATAGAATTGGGGATAGTGATGATTATGAATGGGATTCATTATCTGATTGTACTAAAGAGATAGGAGTTGATGTTGTCCATCACCATAGTAATGATTACCATGAGGGAGAGATTTCAAAGACTGACTCACTAAGATTAGTCCCACGTGATACTACTTTTGTCGATTGTGAGGAAAGTGAGCTTTATCTTGCAATAAATGAATCGGATGAGAGTATGGAAATAGACCTCACTAATACCATCATAAACCTTGACAAATTTTCCATCAATACCATCTCTACCTTTGAGAAAGACCTGAATGATCCAATGCCCCTTGTACATCCTGACCTTATCGATTGGGATTCTCCCGATCATCCAGAACTTGATGTTTTCCATAATGATGATGCAATCATTGACTATCTTGGAATCAAGGATCATTTACCACCAGGGGATCACAACTTAGGATTTCTGATAGAACTCAATGACATGCCCTACTTTGGTGAGAGTGCCAATCCTTCTAGTCATAAAAATATAAAAATAATCAATAGATCTAATGGTGAAAACCACTCAGTGGCAGTATTAGATCCCAAAGTAGTAAAAAGAAAAGATACATCTAATGGTGAAAACCACTCTAAGGCATCTGATAATGGAAGCATTGACACTCTTCCCAATTATCTATATCAAGAACAATTTTCTATTCTTATAGAACCAACAGTACCTCTTAACATTGGAATAGAGTCTCCACACATCTTCAAAGTAGCAGCATCATTGACAGAATTAGACAAAGAAGCTTTTGCAAAAATTTTCAAAGAAAGACAAATCAACTTTGCTTTGTCCTATGCTAATATGCCTGGGCTAGACCCTAATCTCATTATGCATCATTTATGTATCAGACTAGGTGTAAAACTAGTTAAGCAGAAGCTCTGCAAGATGCACCCGCACATTGCACTAATGGTTAAAGCAGAATTGAAGAAGCTCCTAGATGTTGGATTCATTCATGCTATCAATTATGCTGAGTGGATTTCAAATATTGTCGCCATGTCCAAACCCGACAAGTCTATCCGGATTTGTATTGATTTTCAAGATCTTAATAAAGCTTGTCCAAAAGATGACTTTCCTCTGCCAAATATTGACATTATTGTTGATCTGATAGCTGGGGATGAGATGTTATCATTAATGGATAGTTTTTCTAGCTATAAACAAATCAAGATTGCACCAGAAGACCAGGAAAAGACTATTTTTACTTGTCCATGGGGTACATACTACTGGAATGTGATGCCATTTGGCATCAAAAATGGTGGAGCATGTTAGCACGTGCAAAATGTTTCATGGCTCTAGCCCTTTTCTCCTGGTCTTTGTAGTTATTTTTAGGTCCCTGCCTTTAGCCCTAGTTCAAATTTTTGAAAATATAGCCATTGCATACAAAAACCCTTTGTTTTTACCCTGGCCTTGTTATAATTTCATGTTACTTTTCGTGGGTCACTTAGGGTCCTAATTCACCCATGCTTTATATTTTGGGTTGGCCCCATTTAAATTTTTCCTAAGTCTTTACCCCGGTGGCCTTTAATATTTTCCTATAGTTCCCTGCCAAAATATTTTCCCTAAGTCATGCTTTAATATTTTTCTAGGTTTTGGCAGCCTTTATTTTCCCTGGGCCCAGCTCTGACACCATCTCCATCTAACGGTGAGCATATCTTCTCAAGTGATGTGTCAGATGCATAAGATCTTGAGATGGTCATCGATTCTTTGTATGATGTAGCCTTTTTCTCATGCGGGTCCACTTGCCAGGTATTTTGACTTAGAGGTTTTTTATTGGTCCATGTAGTATGAGGTGGAATCTTGTCAGTGGGACCGATCTTCTTGGCATTTAGGTGGATTAAAGTTTGATTTAATCTTGTGGCTATTATTATACCATTAATGAAACATGCTCGACCTTTAAAGCAATGGTATAGTGAAAGCCATTGATTCTCATAAGGAAGGCAGGTGGGTCCATTGACATGCATGCATAGTTGGCACTATTTGATTCATCCATGTATTTGCACAGTGGCTTGTTGTTAGTGGGACCTAAGATTTTGAATGTGTCAGTGGGCCCTAATCCTGTTAGTGAATCGATGAATGGCATATGATCTCATCAACTCTGTCAGAGGCTTAAGATCTTGCGAGGGCCATTGATTTTGTATCATGTCAGAGGGTTGTCAGGGTAGGGAGAAGATTCTTCATCTAACAGTGGGCATGAAATTTGATAGAATCTTGGATTTCTTTGCGAACTTCAAATGACCGTCGATCTTCCTGATGTGGGCCCGGTCAAAGTTTCTCAGTCTTTTGGTAGTTGGGATAAGTTTTAGCGGTCTGATAAATTTCCAAAGGCCTCACTCATTCGCATAATAAATTGGTGATTCTCTAAATGTTTTAGCAGCTCAGTGAGTGTGTATTCACGTAATTGCTAAACTTTCTAGCAGTTTTATAAAGTTCTTCACGAATTCGCAGAAGTCAACTGTCGCTTGTTCGTTAGATATGGGGTCAAGGCTAAATGTTTTCCTGCAATTTCCAGTTTGCAAGGTTAAAGGTGGGTTAAGATTTGCATCCCATGAACAAGATATGCTTTTTCATGTGTTCTCTTAAAGTAAACCCAAGGTGGCAGTCGAGTTAAGATTTAAAAGACTGCGAAACATGAGGATCGGATGGCCATGACTTAAAGTTGGTTTAGATTTGAATGTCGACCGCCGATTTGCTACAAGCACCATGGAAATGACCATTATTATTCAAATTCAAGTTTTTGAAAGGTTTCCATACACACACACATTAAATGATAAAATCTTAAATCAGTTAGTAAAGAGTATATTGGCATAACATTTTATGATTCCTTTGAAGAAGTGAATCAAGGGTACACCTGCCTGAGCATTAAGGCTCAAAGTGTAGGAGGATGTCTTTTGATCCTTGTTAATTGGCCCTCTTCCTTGTAGAGTTTGGAGTGGTTATAGAGTCAAAGTTATATTAAAGTTATCCATCAAAGTATAAATCTACAAGTTGAAGATCAAAGGGAACTCCCAACAAAATGGTGACTCTACTGGGGAGAACAACAATGAAGCAGTATATCTATTAGGATTTCTGGTTGGGCCACATTGTAAAGTCAAAATATTTTTTTGACCAGATAGATATAAAGGTTGTAAGTGCACTCTTATTTTCCTATTTTATTCAGTTAAAAGGATTTACCATCTAGGTGGGTGGTGACTCAAAAGGTTAATACCAGTGCTATAAATTGTAAATCATGGATAAAAGGAGGAATACTAGGTCCTTTGTCAGAAAGAATCTAGAGGTCACTCTGGAGAAATTGCCTAGATAGGAGAAGAAGAGTTGGATTAGAAGGAATGGTGAGTCTACTAGTGCTCCCATTAGAGAACAAAAAAATACTAGAGGTAGAGCACCACATGTTTCCTCAAGTGAGGAAGGTTCATAAGACAGAGTTTCTAGATCAGATGGTGGTCACTCTGAGGATAGATTCTATGATACCCCAGAGGCTGTATTTTAGGACAAGGGTCCATTGCCTATAGGTCAAGATGAACAAGCTAGAGAGATGGGTTTGGAGATTGATTTAGATCTTGATGAAGATAATTTCAAAAGAGAACCCATGAGACCTAGGCAAGTGCACTTCCCATATCAAAATCTTTCTGATATGGATGTGTTATCAGGTTCTGATGACATTATGGTAGATCATGATGATTTAAATGCATTAAGGTTATAGTTGGCAGAGCACGATGCCATACATAAGAGGTTATAAGAGGAGAGAGAGGCTGAGAAAGTGAATGCTCTAATAGAAAGATAGTCTCTCCTTAGAAAAATTAATGAAATGAAGGAGAGAAACAAGATGCTTGCTTTTTCTCCTAAGACTTTGCAACATGATGTCTTTGGTGATCTTGAAGCTTTGAGTAGTGATCAAGAGCGCTTACTAAAAGATCATGAATTTGATAAGGAGGGCCCTATGGATAGACAAGTGCAAAGTTATGTTCCTTTGCCTAAAAACATAGATGGGCATGAGATCACTAGGCCTATTGTTGCCGCTAGTGAGAGAGGAAAGAAGAAGATGGTGGGACATCAAACAAGCAAACCAGTGACAATACTGGGGGTCCCACCACCCAATTCAAATAAGGACATAGAAATAGAAAGAAGAAGAAAAGAAGATGAGGATCTTGCAAGAGAACTAGAGAAGGCTAAAATTGAAGCTTCCATTGCAAAAAAGAGAAGAAACATCCAATAATTGAAGGCTTCGTTAGCTAATGCTCTTGGTCCATCTGCTACTGAACTAGGTATGCCATCTATGACTACTACTATTCCACTTAGTAATGCTACTAGTTCAATTCCTTCTTCATCTACTAGGATAGGTGCTGATCCTAGGTAGCAGTCAAATGCACAAGTAGATAGAAATGTAAATGTTGATGTTGATCCTAGGGTTAACACTAGTTCAAGTTTTCAAAGAAGACCTATGCAACTAGAAGGCTATAGGCAAATTAGTTTTGATGGAATTCCTAGTTACCCGAATGCTTTTCCAAATGATATAAGAGATAAGGTACCTAAGTTTTCTGGTAATAACGCTATTAGTTGTGAGGAGCATCTTAGGTTGTTTGTTGATATGCTTAATGATTATGAGGTAGAGCATGAGGATGTCATCATGAAATTGTTTGTTCAATCTCTAATGGAGGATGCTGGAGATTGGTTTAAGAGAATTCCTAATAAATGTATTGATACTTGGGATTCCTTGGAGAGATGTTTTAAAGAGTAGTATGGTGATAGGCCTAATGCTAGTTTCATGTTGAATGAATTCAATACCATAAGGAAAAATCAGAATGAGACTGCAGTTGAATTCAACATGAGATTTTAGAAGGGTATGCATAAGTTGTTCCAAGTTATGCAGTTAGATGACAATGTCTGTCTGACCACATACTTCAATGCATTTGATGGAAATATGGGATATTTGTTGAGGGACAAAGAACCAAGAACTCTTAGGGATGCTTTTATGATTTTTGTCAACATTGAGAATAATATGAAAATATCAGGGAAATTGGGTGGAAAGAGAGATGACCCTAAGTTGTTTGGGGATAGAAAATACAAAAAGGAAAATGATAATAATGTTGGAGCTAGGAGGCAAGAAGAAGATAAATTGGATAAGGTGCTCAATGCATTGAAGGATTTGAAGGCACTTAAAAATAGGAACATCAGTGCTCCTACCAATGAAAGGCCTTAGTTCAACAACAATTTCGATAAACAAAATAGATTGCAGAACTACCCCTACAACACCCAATGGAAGGATGGAAAGCCTATTGTCCCTACTGCAAGAAATAATAATGATAGAGGTGTCCTTGACCCTCTACAAAAGGCTTCAATAAATGTCATGGAGGACATACCTTGGTGTGTTGCATGCCAGTCCCCTCATTCTACAGAGCATTGTGTGGTTGCACATTCTATGGTTGCAAATCAAGATTGTGGCAATGAGGAGATAGATCAAGATGATGTTGGATGCAACATGGCTTCTTCATATCTAGGATATGAAGAGGATTCTAGTTTTGATGAAGAGGTAGATGTTAATGTGAGGTGACACAATCAAGACCTTTTTCATCAAGAATTTTTTTTCTAATAGTGAAGACATTAATAGGAAGACATGTAACATGAACTCTTCTTCTAAGCCAGTAAATTTGAGAAGACCTTCTAGAGAAGAGATGGATAGGATTACTGTAGAAATGATTGCCCAGGTGCAAACTAGAGGCATGGTGGCAAGGAATAAAAATGAGAAAGCTATAGGAATGTTCATAAAGAGTACCAACTCCAGAGAGACTAAAGAGAACAAATCAAAAGGTGATCACATGGTGAAATTCAAGTATGTAAAAGGTAATAATTGTGAGCCTAAGGGAGTTGGAATTGAAAAGACTTCTAGTGAGATTGAGAAGCCAGTTAACACAATGGATAAGATTGAAAAAATGAGGGTGGCCAATACACCTAATATATTAGATAAACAAAAGGATAATAAGGCAATGCAGATTGAGATTCCTTCTTCTACTCCTATTGATATGTTATCTATATTGTCCCAAATTACAGTTAAGGTTCCATTGTTAGAATTGTTGAGGATCTCTGAACACAAAGATAGAGCTATTGCATGGGTAGATAATGTTCATAACAATGATATTGCATGCAATTGATCTTAGGGTAAAGCTTTGAAAGGTGTTGCTACTTAGGGAATTGTGTCTCAAATTCCTCCAATATATTTAGATAGTTCTGTTAATGCCAGCCTTGAAAATATTGATCCATTCTTTTTAAGTGTTCTTGTGAATGGAATGAAGTTGAGGATTGTATGATTGATAGTGGTGCCTCTGATACAAGGTGCCTCTGATGGAGTAGGAGTAGGTATCTTACTTATTTCTCCTGATGGAAACACCTACAAATTTTCTTTCACATTGAATTTCTTTTGTACCAACAATATAGTAGAATATGAGGCTTTTTTGTTAGGACTGAGGTTCGCACAAAAACATGGTATTAAGTGCTTAAGTGTTGTTGGTGATTCTAAGTTGGTAGTGTCCCAAGTCAGGTCAATATATGCTTCCAAGAATAAAAGGATAAAACAATATAGGAATGTAGTTTGGGATTTGATTGAACATTTTGATGCCTTCAATATTGTGTGGAAGGATAGGAGTAATAATAAGATGGCTGACTTGTTAGCCAATATTGCAATCAATCCCAATGATATTACATTTTCTAGTATTTCTAAAGTTGAAATTTAGGCTAGGCCTCGTATACCAAAAAATATTGAAAATTCACAAGTTTTTGATGATGATAACGATATCTTGAAGTTTATGAGTTGTGAAGATCAATATCATGGTCGAGAATTTGATTGTTTAGCCTTGGTTGAGTCAGTAGAAGGAAAAGAGGTTGTCTTCGGCAATGAGGTCATTCAACTTAGAACTAACAAGGTGCCCAAGTGGCTTGTTGTTTTGGAGACTATCTTTGACAACCAGGATAGAGTTTAGAAGAATATCAAAAGAGAAGATCATGTTGATCTAGAGGAGATAAATCTTGGAACACATGAAGCACCTAAGAAAGTATACATTGGTAGAGATATATCTCAAAAGGTAAATAAATCTTTGATTGAATTATTGAGAAAATTTAGGCATGTTTTTGCATGGTCATATGATGACCTTAAGGTTTATAGAGAAGATTTTTTTCAGCATATTATTCCATTGAAAGAAGATGCTAAACCTTTCCGGCAAAAGCAAAGGCCTATTAATCCCACTTTGGCACCCAAGATGCAAGAAGAGTTAATAAAGCTAAGAGATGCTAGAATTATCAAGCCTATAAGGCACTCTTCTTGGGTGTCAAACCTTGTTCTTGAGAGAAAGAAAAATGGTGACATCAGGCTTTGTGCAGACTTCAGAAATTTGAACATCAGCTCATTATAAGATAATTATTGTCTACCCAATATGGAAGCTATGTTGCAGAGAGGAACCTAATTAGAATTGATGTCAATGATGGATGGTTTCTCTGGTTACAATCAAGTAATTTTCAAGGAATCAGAGCAATTCAAGACAGCTTTCACAACACCTTGGGGGACATATGTCTATGTGAGAATGCCTTTTGGCCTCACAAATGCTGGTGCTACTTTTTAGAGGGCAATGGATGTTGCCTTCTCAAATTTCATAAATGATTTCCTTGTTGTATATCAAGATGATTTAATTTCCTATTCCAAGAAGGAAGAAGATCATTGTATTCATTTAGAAAAAAATATTTGTGAGGGCCTTGGAATTTGGCATTTCATTAAACCCAAGGAAATGTTCTTTTGGTGTCATTGAAGCTAAGTTGCTTGGCCACTTAGTTGGGAAGAAAGGAGTGAGAATTGACCCTGAAAGGGTAGTAGCCATTGATAAAATTCAAAGGCCAAAGAATGTTAAAGGGATTCAGTCCTTCTTTGGTTAGGTCAATTTCTTAAGGAGGTTTTTGACAAATTTTACAAAAGTTACTAGACCTATTTCTAGGTTGTTGAAGAAGGGATCTACAATCAATTCGGAGGGTAAGCCTGATGAGGCTTTTAAAAATATCAAGCAGACTATCAAAGATGCACCAGTGCCTAAGGCACTTGATTATAATGTCCCAATGCATATCTTTTCCTTTGCATCTTTTCACACTATTGTTGCAGTTTTGTTACAAAAGAATAAGGATGGTTTTGAGTAGCCTATTGCATTTTTCAGTAAATCTTTGCAGGCTATAGAATTGAAGTATGACATAGATGAAAAATAAGCATATGCACTTGTGAAGGCAATCAAGGCTTTTCGGTGTTACTTGATGGGGGAAAATGTGATTGCTTTTGTGCCAAGTGCAGTTGTGAAGGATATTTTCTCATAGTAGGAGGTGTCTGGAAGAAGATACAGATGGATCAATAGGATCCAAGAATTCAATGTTGATGTCCAAATTACTAAATTGGTTAGAGGAAAGGGATTGGCAAAACTGATGGCTCAATCCAATCTTGATGCTAATCAGGTAAATCATTCTAAAATTGATTATACATGTGATATGGATGATTGTATTTAGTATCAAGATATCATCTATTACTTGAGAAACATGAAATGTCTAGATAATATGAATGATAATCAGAAGAGGACATTGAAATTACAGGCCATCAAGTATGTAATTGTGAAATGTAAATTGTATAGAAAGAATTTGGATTGCATATTTTTGAAATGTGTAGATGAAGATTAGGCTAACAAGTTGTTGAAGGAAATGCATGAGGGAGTTTGTAGTGGACATTATATGGGCAAAGCAACTACTCATAAAATCCTGAGAGTAGGATTCTAGTGGCCCACAATCTTCAAGGATGCAGACTAGTTGGTGAGGAGGTGTGATGCTTGTCAAAGGTTCTCTGGTAAGCTTAATTTTTTAGGTAATGTGCCATTAAAGCCAGTAGAAGTTCAGGCTCCTTTCCAACAATGGGGAATTGATTTCATAGGGGAGATAGCAAACAAGTCTAGTGGAGGACACTCATGGATTTTAGTTGCCACTGATTACTTTACAAAGTGGGTAGAGGCTATACCTACAAGAAATGCAACTAGTAAGGTGGTAATTGATTTTCTGATGAATAATATTGTTACAAGGTTTGGCTGACCTAAGAGAATAGTAAGTGATAATGCCATGTGCTTTAGTTCTGCTGAATATAAGAACTTTTGCAAAGGTTTAGGAATTTAAATTTCTAATTCCTCACCTTATCATCCACAAGGAAATGGACAGGAAGAATCTACTAATAAGAGTTTGATTAAAATCCTAAGGAGGATTCTTGAAAAGAATAAGAGAGCATGGAATTCAAAGCTTCCATTAGCTATATGGGCTGATAGGGTAACTATGAAGAGCACAATTGGTTGTGCACCATTTGACCTAGTATATGGAATACATGCAAGAATGTCTGAGAATAATTTGTTGGAAATGTATAAATTTATTTAGTTATATGATGATGACATAGATGATGAGATGCAATTGATAAATGAGGACCTCATTAGGTTAGATGAGACTAGAAGAGATTTAGTTGCAAGGAATGCCAAAATGCAGTTGCAGGTTAAGAATTTGTATGATAAGAAGACTATTGACAGAATGTTTGAACCTAGTGATTTGGTGTTAGTTTGGAATGCTAGACTGGAGGATAAGGGAAAACATGGTAAATTTGATCTCATCTGGTTAGGGCCATATCCAATTCATAAGAAATGGGGCCAAGATTCATATATTGATAGGGAATTAAATGGTGAAGTTCAGGAATTGCCAGTTCATGGATAATTCTTGAAGAAATACTTCAATTGAAGGTATTATATTTCCATGAATAGTAGTTAGGTTTGGATACTTTGTAAATTTTGTAAATAAGCTGCTTGCCCCTGCCCTATCTAGTCTTGGTCTATTAAGGTTTTGGTCCTATTGCTCTTTGTTGTCTGGAAATTTTAAATGTGGGGTGGTCTGCTTTAAACTAGTGATTCTAGGTCCTTGTTATGCCTGCAGGAGGCATACATCCCTAGACAAAGCCACTGTTAGCACTTGCAAAAATTTTCATGACTCTAGCCCTTCTCCCCTGGTCTTTGCAATTATTTTTAGGTTCTTGCCTTTAGCCCTAGTTAAAATTTTTGAAAATATAGTCATTGCATACAAAAACCCTTTATTTTTACCCTGGCCTTGTTATAATTTCATGTTACTTTTCACGGGTCACTTAGGGTCCTAATTCGCATGTGCTTTACATTTTGGGTTGGCCCCGTTTAAATTTTTCCTAAGTCTTTACCCCGACGGCCTTTAATATTTTCCTATAGTTCCCTGCCAAACTATTTTCCCTAAGTCATGCTTTAATAATTTCCTATGTTTCGATAGCCTTTATTTTCCCTGGGCCCAGCTTTGACACCATCTCCATCTAACGGTGAGTGTATCTTCTCAAGCGATGTGTCAGATGCATAAGATCTTGAGATGACCGTTAATTCTTTGTATGACGTAGCCATTTTCTCATGTGGGTCCACTTGCCAGGCATTATAACTTGGAGGTTTTTTATTGGTCCATGTAGTATGAGGTGGAATCCTATCAGTGGGATCGGTCTTCTTGGTATTCAGGTGGATTAAAGTCTGATTTAATCTTGTGGCTATCATTATACCTTTAATGAAACATGCTCGACCTTTAATGCAGTGGTATAGCGACAGCCGTTGATTCTCATAAGGAAGGCAGGTGGGTCTGTTGACACATATGCACAGTTGGTACTATTTGATTCATCCATGTATTTGCACAGTGGCTTGTTGTCAATGGGACCTGAGCTTTCAGATGTGTCAGTGGGCCCTAATCTTGTTAGTGAATTGACGAATGACATATGATCTCATTGAGTGTGTCAGAGGTTTAAGATCTTGTGATGGCCATTGATTTTGTATTGTGTCAAAGGGTTGTCAGGGTAGTGAGAAGATTCTTCATCCAATGGTGGGCATGAAATTTGATACAATCTTGGAAGTCTTTGCAAACTTCAGATGACCGTCGATCTTCCTAATGCGGGCCCGGTCAAAGTTTCTCAATTTTTTGGTGGTTGGGATAAGTTATAGTGGTCTGATAAATTTCTAAAGGCCTTTCTCATTCGCACAATAAATTGGTGATTCTCTAAATGTTTTAGCAGCTCAGCGAGTGTGTATTCACATAATCACTAAACTTTCTAGCAATTTTATAAAGTTCTTCATGAATTAGTGGAATTCTTTTGTCACTTGTTCGCTAGATCTGGGATTAAGGCTAAATGTTTTCTTGTAGTCACCAGTTCAAAAGGTTAAAGGTGGGTTAAGATTTTCATCCCATGAATAGGATATGCTTTGTCACATGTTCGCTGAAAGTAAACCCAGGGTGGTAGTCGAGTTAAGATTTAAAAGACCACGAAACATGAGGATTAGATGGCCATGACTTAAAGTTGGTTCAGATTTGAACATCGTTCACCAATTTGTTGCAAGCACCATGGAAATGACCATTATTATTCAAATTCAATTTTTTGAAGGGTTTCCAGTGATATGAAGGAATAGAATTCAATGCAGAGGTGACTAGAGCTGGTGGGAAATGATTTGTTTGTTGTTGCAGTGTGGTCCAGGGTGTACCGTGTTCATTTGCAGGGTTTGTACTATGTGGTTTTGTGCTTGAGGTGTGCTGCAGGTGGCCACCAAGGGTTGGCAATTCAAATTTTTCATGATTTGTAGTACTTTCCTAGAGACCTATCATGAGTGCAAATCTTTCTCAGGCTTGGCCAATTGGTTTTCTTCCCCTGCAATTAATTTTTGACCATTTTCAGTTAGTTGGGTGGTTGAAACCCTAACCCTAAGTCATTCATAGCTTGTTGCATTCTCTTTGAGAATTCCAAGATGACTAGGGAGTATATATTGTAGAAATTTTGATTTTGTGTGGGTTCCAAAACTTTCTTTGGTCCCAGGCTAGTTGTTCATGGTTTTTTACTGATAGAGGAGCTGGATTTTGTATCTTTTCCTATCCTTGTGTTGTTCTGATTGTGTATTGATTCTGAATATATTAATGAAAATGCTATTGAGTTCCAATCTTGCATTTGTGTATGTCTTCTTGTTTCGGTTCTAAAATCATATATGTTAGTGTCATAAAGTGTATTAGCATATGGTAAACAAAGAGTATTGTGAAGTCATCTTTGAGTTCCTAACAAAGTTAGGATTAAAGTCTTTAGGTGGGTTCAGTGAGTTTGCAACCAAGCAGGAATTTGATGTCCTTGTGTCTAAGGGAGAGGGGTAATAGGCAAAGCACTTATCCTAGATTGAGTTGTGTTTGAATTAAGGTATTCAGTTGATGTATGTAATTGCGTGACTATTTTCCCTAGGTTAAGGCACTGGTCCATCCTCTAGAGGCATTTCATTGTTGTCAACCATACACACACACATTAAATGATAAAATCTTAAATCAGTTAGTAAAGAGTATATTGGCATAACATTTTATGATTCCTTTGAAGAAGTGAATCAAGGGTACACTCACCTGAGCATTAAGGCTCAAAGTGTAGGAGGATCTCTTTTGATCCTTGTTAATTGGCCCTCTTCCTTGTAGACTTTGGAGTGGTTATAGAGTCAAAGTTATATTAAAGTTATCCATCAAAGTATAAATCTACAAGTTGAAGATCAAAGGGAACTCCCAACAGAGAAACTTACCAAAGAGCTATGACTACAATATTTCATGACATGATGCATACCATTATGGAGGATTATGTTGATGACATCTTAGCAAAATCCAAAGATAGAGCTGGTCATTTAAGAGTATTGGATAGAATATTTACCCGGATGGAAAAGTATCAGATTTGACTCAATCCAAAGAAATGTGCATTCGCAGTCACATCAGGTAAACTATTAGGATACATTGTCTAAGCCAAAGGAATTGAAGTAGATCCAGAAAAGGTTAAAGCAATAATGGAGATGGCTTCCCCCAGTAACATCAGTTACTTAAGATCTTTGCAAGGATGTCTCCAATCCATTTGAAGATTTGTTTCTCAACTAGTAGATCAAAGTAATCCCTTTTAGCATTTGTTACATAAAAATATCTTATTGCAATGGGATGATAAGTGTGAGGAAGCTTTCCATAAAATCAAGCAATATCTAGTGAATCCTCCAACTCTGATGTCACCAATTCTGGGCAAGCCACTCTTTCTTTACATTTTAGCTATAGAAGTCTCACTAGGTGCTTTTCTAGCTCAGCAAGATCATGAAGGGAAAGAAAAGGCCATCTACTATATCAGTCACACCCTAGTGGGATATGAGCTAAACTATTCTCCTATATAAAGAGCATGTCTAGCCATTGTTTTTGCTTCATAGAAGTGGCGACATTACATATTGTCACATTCAATCAAGCTTATCACAAAGATTGATCCTTTAAAGTATCTATTAAGCAAGGCAGCATTGATAGGTAGATTGGCTAAGTGGGTCATGCTACTTAGTGAATTTGATATTGAATATATAGATAAGAAGGCTATCAAAGGTCAAGTGATAGTAGATTAGCTAGCAGATGCTCCATTAATGGATGACCAACCTATACACATAGAGTTTCCTGATGCACACATCTTGGCTTTATATACACAAACATGGAAACTATATTTTGATGGATCATGTACTCAACAGGGTTTAGGAGATGGTATTGTCTTTGTCACACTGCAAGGATACACAATTCCAAAATCTTACAAGCTACTCTTTCCTTGCACGAATAATGTAGTAGAATATGAAACTTTGTTGATTGGGTTAAAGATGGCTTTACAATGGAAAGTAACTGAAATAAATGTCTATGGGGATTCTTAGTTGATTATAAACCAAGTTAATGATGATTAAGAAACTAAAGATGATAAGTTATTACCATATAAATGTATGGTTGATGACTTCAAACAATATTTCTCAGTGATCACTTTTGAGAAGATTCCTCAACATGATAACAAGGCTATCGATGCAATGGTGATGATTGCTTCTTTGTTTGATATAGAGGATACCAAGGTCCATTTTGAGTTCTTGGTGGAATCCCTGACTTGTCCCACATATGATGTTCCTAATATGAGTATTATATGTCATCTAATTGGACATGATTCCCCAACCTATGGAAAAATCTATTCTTATCTAAAAAATGACATCCTACCCCTTGACCTATCCCAAAATAAAAAATGAACTTTTCTCCACCAAGCCTCCCGCTATGTCCTAATATTTGACACCATTTATCAATGAGGTCTTGACAGTACTCTCCTACGATGTCTCAAGCATGATGAAGCTCAAACTGCCTTGCGAGATGTACATAAGGGTATTTGTGGGAAACATTTGAGTGGTCCCTCTTTGGATAAGAAACTCATGTGTATGGGTTATTATTGGCCTACCATGGAAATAGATTCCTTTCATTTTGCTAGGGAATGCAAGAAATGTCAGATACATGGAAACCTTATTCATGCTCCAGCACAAGAGTTACATCCTTTTACAACTACCTTGCCTTTCATTTAGTGGGGACTTGACCTCATGGGCACTATCAACCCTCCATCTTCCAATGGCCACAAATGGATTATCACTGCAACTAAGTATTTTACTAAATGGATTGAGGCTATTCCATTGATCACCGCCACAGGGAAACAAGTGTCTATGTTTATGAATGAACTGATCATTACTGATCATTGGAAATAATTTCAAAATTAGGACATGGATGAACTATGTGAAAAATTCCATATCACCCATAACTATTCCTCCATATACTACCCCCAAGGAAATGACCAAGTTGAGGCATCAAATAAAATATTTATTAAAATCCTACAAAAGACTGTCAATGACGCTGGCCATGACTAGCATATCCAAATGAGTCCATCCTTATGGGCTTACCACACCTCCATCTGTACTCCTATTGGAGCCACCCCATATTCCCTTGTCTATGGGTCTGAAGTAGTCTTTCCCCTCGAGGTTGAGTTGCCTTCACTTTGTGTCACTCTCAAAGATTTGATTCCTGATGAAGACTATAGAGTTGCATGGCTGACTAAACTAGAACTTCTGGATGAATGCCATTAGAGAGCTTATGATCATTTGAAAGTCTATTAGCAGCATATGTCTCATTAGTATAACAACAAGGTAAAGATCAGAGACTTTCAGCTAGGTGACCTAGTCCTTCGAGAAAATCCAAAGAATCAACAACATCATGAGAAGAAGGGAAAGTTCGAACCCAATTGGTTAGGTCCTTTTGTAGTTACAATAGTTTATGGTTCTGGGGTTTATCAATTGTCCACAGCTAAGGGAGATCCTTTGGAGGAACCTCTTAACAACATACACCTCTAGAAGTTCTATGCTTGAAATCCCAATGCAAGGGCTATGTATATATTTTGTAGATAAAAAATCTTAAAAATACAAAATAAATAAATAAATAAATAAATCAAAAGAAAATTACAATAAAAACATGTGGTGAAAACATAGAAACAAGTGCCATGTGTATCAATTTAGCTCCTTTATCTATTAGGATTATTCTAGTGTGTCTGTTCATTGTATATATCCACAATAAAATGGCTAGTTAATCCCTATTCCCACCATGTATATATCATAATAAAATGGCCAGTTCATATGCCATCCATTGTATCTACCTATAATAAAACCCCATCATAGCTTGGTCTTTTGTCATGGTCTTCATCCTAGTCTTGTTACATCCTTCTTCATTCATAATAAGTTAGTCCATCACCTAGCTGGGGGCATGTCCTCAACCTAGTCTGGGAAGTGGATCTATGATAGTCATGATTCTTAGAGGACACAATGGAGTACTTTCACCAAACAAGCCAACACAATCAAATGTCATTCCACAATGGTATCTGTATGATGAATCGTAATCTATAATTTATCCTTCAAAACATGGCTACTTATCTATCATTCTTGACTATACATCATCAATTGAAATGATCACTGTATCTTACACTATCTTTTGGCAAAAGAAAATGTATATTCATAACCGGCATGTTAGAAAGATTTCTTGTAGGTTATGCATTTCATATCTGAAATTCATTGTTATCATGTTCCCTATGCTATTTCGGTATATCTTTGACATGAGTTTGAAACTCCCATATGTCATTGATTAGAATAGCTAGGATGGGGGATGGTATTTTGTTTGATTGCTATTTGTGGGATATTTTCCAATGAAATCGAAAGAACAAATAATTGGGGTGTCTGTGCGTAAGTGCCTTCATCAATTTAATAGTATTGACAACATACAAATCATGTTGCTCTACAAATGCTATTTATGGTGATACACCATCACATACCTTGACTCCAAATATTTGTTCCCAGATGGAAGGGGAGGGGATATTCCTTGTCTTTTATGAAAATGAAACTCAGGTCATCTCAGTTCAATTATACCTAGATGCTTGTCAAGTTTGCAATATTAAACTCCATGGAAGAAGTTCTTAGGTCATCCTGGTTTAATTATACCATGATGCTTGTATTTTCTTGCAACATAATGAGCTCAATGATGAAAATCAAATTCCAATTATTATGAATTTCTAAGATGTTACATGAAGTTGTGGAGATATACCCATTTCATATTTCATTTTTGCATTTCATTTAAACAATTCATGACTTGCATATCAGTGCTCCTTTTATAGGGATTTGTAGGTTATCTTTCTTATTAGGTTATTTGTTCTCCTAGTCCATTCTTCTTGTGTAAGATACATTGTTATTTAAGTTGAGGATATTTGGACAACAAAAACATTGAGTTTTCACCTCGCATCTTACATACATTTAATCAATTCATTTAGGTCATACATTATTTTCATTAGATGTGTTCATTTGTATATTATCCTTCTATATTACATACATATTTCATGTGCACAAATTTCATAACATTTCATTATCTTTTCATTATGATGTGAGTTGTTATCTTTTAGTCATTTTAAGAACATCATCATTTATTATCCATTATATGCATTTTACATCATCATTTATTATCCATTACATGTTTTATATCATCATGCATTTATTATCATTCATTTACATCATCATTTATTATCCATTCATTATCCATTATCTACATTGTTTTACATCATTGTATTAGTAATCATATAGCATTGTATAAAGTAAACTTATCTAGGACATGCATTTATATCAACATCATATATTTGATCATTAGCCATTATGTCTCACATAGAAAATCAATCATTACACATTCTAGGACATACATTCTATGTATATTAAAGTAGATCATCACATCCTGCATATGTCAGTACACACATGTATATAACATCATCAAAGAAAATCATGATAACACTACATCATCATATATAGGGAGTCCATCATATAAAGTCCATAAAAACACAACAAAACTGTCCAAATGTCCAATGATATAAAGAACCATAACAATGTTTGATAGTGTCCATCAAGTCAATAATATAATGATACAATGATACAAAAGTGTATACAATGATCTCTAGAATCTATGATCCACTACCTCCAGACTCTGTCTATCACTATCTGCGAGATGCAATGTTACCCCATGCTACTGAACCACCTGATCTTGAGGCACTGCCTTGATCTCCTAAACCTATGGGTGCTCTCAAAGGGTGTGATGATATACCTCCACTACTAGGTGGTGCCTCTCTCTCATATACCACTATCCTAATAGCCATTGAGCTCTCTCTATACCTCCCAATCCACTGATCCCTCAGAATCACCTGTCTATAGGCCTCTCGCCAGTAGGATATCTCCTTCCCGGCATGTATCATGGCTCTCAAACTATCTCCATGATGACCCAAATCCTTTGTACACTAAAACTCATCTAATAACATCCCCAACTCCCCGAGTCTCTCTATATATGCATCCTACTCATGTCTAAGTACTCCCATCAGGCTCTCGAGCCTCCCTATCTATCTCTCCAGTCTAGGGACATGGTATGCTTGCACCTATATCATTACTAGTTAGACTAGAAATGAGTCAATATCCAGATCCTCCTCCTTTGTAGCATCTCACTAAAAATAGGGATCCTGTTCCCTGATGTCCATCCCTATTGACCCCTCCTGGGCATCCACATCTGGCATCTATACATCTTTCCCATCATGTACATCATCAGGGATCTATCCACCCTATACCACTCTACCCTAAGCTAATAAAACATCTATATCATCTTGTCCCTGCCCTACCTATATCGGCACTTGTGCCTGTATAGCTAGTCCCTGTACTAGGGCAGCTGGTATCTGTACTGGTACTACTGGTACCTATGGTGGAACTCCTACTACTGGCTATACTAGAGGCTGTCTTTGTCCCTATCTAGCTGAAGGTGGCATCAACCCTCTCTATCTCACACTATCACCTCTCATCTGAGGTCCATCTCTATCCCCTCTCCCTCCATCTCCTTAATCTCCTCCATCACCATCTCCACCATCACCATCACCTCCTCTCCCTCATCCTCACCTATCCCATCCTTGGAATCTCCCACGATGTCTCTCTGCTAGATCCCTCTCTAGTGGGATAGCTACTAGATCTGTCAGCTATGGAACTGGAAAATCTCTAAGGAACTACTCTAGATCCGCCATCATCCTTGGGTCCATGACCCCCTGTCTCATTTTCCATGCTTGGAATGGCATGTCTAGGAACTCCTATATCAAATGAAACCATGGGCCCACATTCACGTCTCTCCTGATGAGTCTGAGTGAACTTAGTGACTCCTTGTGGCATGCCCTGGATTTTACCAAACTAATGCAGAACTCGGCTAACCAGCTGTCTCTGAATAATGTAGGGCATCCACCCTATCATCCATCATGACTCAAAATAAAAACCTAGCTACTTCTCATCATCCCAAGGCTCACATCCTAGGTACAGTCTCCATGTGACTATGTCTAGTGTTTCAAACATGTACCACTAGAACTCCAAGTGTCCCAATTTTTCCTGAGATAAAACTAATGAATATAAATGAATATACGGTTGTCTTACATCATGAAATCTAATGGCTACTAGTCATGTCACTACAATATGCTCCCATGCCCATATATGGAGCAATTTGACACCTACTAATAATGATGCACCCCTATGGTACACCACCTAATGAAGATCATGGTACAAATGGGTTAATAGGAAGACACCCCAAGCAAATCAGGTCCCATCATCTATCATCCACTATAGTGTGTGGCCCCATCCAACTGCAAATCCATGTGACCTCCTATTAGGGCATACAAATCCCCCAATCACTCCTACTATTACAACTGGTAGTGGCTCATATAAATTGACCATATCCTCCTAGCTAATCTCTCCCTCCTCTATGTCGTCATCACCAGAAAATACTCTGCACTCTGTCACTCCGTCGTACTGATCATAGTGTATGAGCTTGCCTAAGATAGGAAGTCAGAGGATGCAATATACATCCTCTAATGTCACTGTCATCTCTCCTATCGGGAGATGAAAGGTACTCATCTCTGAGTGCCATCTCTCTGCTAATGCAGTCATCATAATAAGATTCACCTAAATCTCAAGTGTGTAGATCACATCTTACAAACCAGATGCTCCGATCAAGAGTCTGTCAGTCTCTAACAATGCCGGTCTTAGATTTTGTGTGATGGGATATCTCTCCCTTGACATCAGAATATAGGTTCCTATCCAAGTCCAACAAAATCAAGCTATCAGATTTCAATAAACTTATCTAAAACATCTATCTATCCTATTATATCAACTACAAACATGTTTTATCATGTGTTTTAATAGATGATTTTATCAATTATCTAGCATCAAGACTAGTTAACTAGCAACCATGCTACAATGTTGCCTATCTTGACCAAATCCATCAAATTTAACTGTCGACAAATCAAATCAGCTTATCAACATCTAGTTTGACCTAAATGACTTGTTAATTTGACCAAATTCTATCAACTAAACAAATGCGCAACATAGAAAAATGCATGCACGTGATCCCCTTATGTTTGTGCAGTTTTAATCAACATTTTCATAGCATTAATCCACCAAAGTGCAATTTTCATGTATGCACAATTTTATGTGATACTTGCGCAATATCCTCAACATTTTTCTATGTATGTGTAGTTCTATGCAATGTATACGCATAAACCATAATTTTTTGTGCAAATGTCTCAAGTTGTTGTGCATTCATGTGCCGCAACTATGCATATGTTTTTCGCCCAAGAAAATTAAAATTTTCTAAACTAACCTATGGTTAAATCTACCCTACACATGCTACAAATCATAATCAAATTCCATAACAATCATGAAATGACAAAGAGGATCGAATCACCTACCAGCTCTCCTGAATCAAGTGATCATTGGAAGTGTCTGGCCCTCTCAAAGCGGTGATCTAACAGTGGGAATGACATCCCGGTGGCTCTGCTCTTCTCTCTTTCACACTCTGATCTCCAAATGACAAGTGTGCACAATGAGCCTATTGTGGACCCCTTTTCACTATTTATAGCCTGTGGACCTGATGTGCTTGGTGTGTGGACCCTATCTCTCTTTTTTCTTCCATTCCACCCGGTTTTCACCCATCTTTTCTACTATTTCTTTCATGAGATTGATTATCCAACTCGAAAAAACTAAAAAGAAAACAATCATAAAATTCAAATAATATTTTTTTTCAATCAATCTCTTGAGGGGGCATGCATAGGTCATCTCAGACATTGTCCGGGGTAGGGGCAAAATGCTTGAATTTTTTTTTGACACAATGTGACATGCACATTATTTCAAAGAGGGGAAAAATGTATACACTTAAAAATGGCTTCCTTAATTAATTAAATATTTATTATTTAATTAATAATTTTTTCCTCTATTTATTAAAATTGATTATTCAATTTATTTAGTAAATTCACTATAGTCTATTCTTCTATCCCAAGTCTTCTAATTAGTCTTATTAAAGTGATTTAATTAAATATACAATCACCTAAATATGACTAAGACCCCTAGTCCACCTCACCTACCTAGTCACCTAACACATCACTTTGGCTACAATAAATAATTATTATTAATTATTTATTGGTAATTATCCTCACCCACACATGTCCTATTCTTAAGTGCTATGTGGCCTCATAGGACTTGGTCTCATGACCACATGTCCTTTCCTAAACCAAGTCAAGAGACATGCCCTACTCCTAAGGGACTTCTCAAGCCACCTCTAAGGGTCAAAAGTGACTCATGGGACACTGGTACCAAAAGTCCTCATGAGGGAAAAGTCCTTCTCTCTTCCTCTCTTTGGTCTTTGTGAGACACTTGACATGTGTCTTTCCCTTCCACCTTGTTCTCCTCCATGTCAATGTGAGAGGAACATCATCCCTATTCTTCCTCTCACATTCCAACTACATCCCCCTTTCTCTCAACTCCTTCAACAAATTCAATCCTAGCCCTAGGATCTTCCACCTTTCATTCTCTACCGTAGGATTGTGCCACCTATGCTTAGATCCTCCAAAAATCTATAAAAGGAGCCTAATTTCCCCTTTGTGAGCTAATAGTGAATAGGCAATCAAGCATTTTCAAGCATTCAAGCATCTTCAAGCAATCAAGCATTTCAAGAGCATTCAAGCATAATTATCCATATTATCATCATTTGCATTCCATCCATTAGTTGCATAATCAAGCTTTTAGCTATTTTTCATTCATCATCAAATCTCCACACTTTGGTGACATCTTGGGAAAAAGGCTTCATTTGGAAATCTGAGAGCTCAACATCCTCAAGAAATCAAGGTTAGGAGGACAATGGAGACAAGCTACATGGTAGGTGAAGGTAAAATGTTATTTTAGCTTCATTTTGATTGTATTCTTCATTGTAGTTTTCTTATTAGTTGATTTATTAATCTTAAAGTAATTAATTTATCATTTAGAATAGTATTCACCTAATTTTGGATACAATTACAATAGAAAATATGAAGCTATAGGAGACTCAAGAAGATAAGACACAAGATCACTCAAAGATCTAATCAATTACAAGTGCCAAAATAAGCCAAAATAGATATAATATTGAAAGTACTATGTCCACTCAAAATTTATCCAAATTGATGTTAGATCTGGAAAGTACACAAAAAATTATGGACTTTAAAAAAAAAATAGCACCTGAAAATGTGTCCATATGAGCCCGAACGAAGCCTTTGAACTTGTCAAAGTTAGGATTTGCAATTTTTAAAAAACATAAAGAATAGAGATCAGCAACCACCCGCACCATTGTGTAGATCATGGAATTCTACCCCTTCCCCTCCCCCAAAAAAAAGTTGCTTGAAAAATGGAGTCTAGATGACTGAGATATCAATGTTTAGAAAATCGCCTCTGAAATTAATATTTTTGAATTGTAGCTGGCACACTTTAAAAATTCAAATGGCTCTAGATTTTTCTTTAGATGTCCAATTTGGATGAAATTTTTTATTTATTTATGGGTTTTGGAACTCCTCAATATGATGCCAACCTCTGATTTGCACAAACAAGCTCTAATTTTGATCTGTAGGAAAATTCTCTCAAAATAGGCTATACAATGACACTTCTATGACTCTGATACCATGTAATAATTTTGATATCACTCTAATACCATATAATAATTTTCCAAAGGAAAATAATGAAAATTCTTATCTCTCTTGTTGTATCAATTGAGCTTCTAGATCTTGGCATTTTTCATTCTTTTTCTTAGGAAAATTGTTTCATGGTATCAAAGTGATATCAAAATTCTTACAATTTTGATCTGTAAATTTTGATTTTTTTCTGATTCAACAATCATCTCCTTAGTGACCTTAGCTTTTCCTTTATCAGATACCTTATCTATTTCTTTAATGGGAGATTTTTCAGGAAGAGACTTAGTGGAAGTCTCTTTTTCAATAGATCTAGATAATTCATTCAAAGGATAATAGTAAGATGGCTTTTCTTCTAAATCCTTACATTACTAAAATGGTCCTTGATCTCCAAGGATAGTGATTTCACATCCACAATGTAGAAATTTCAAACATTGATGGTATGTAAATGGTACATCTCAATAGCATGTATCCAAGGTCTTCCTAAAAGTATGGTGTAAGACATATCTAGATCAAGACCATGATATGAAGTCTCGATTAGAGTAGGACTCACTTGTAAAAGAAGTGTGATCATTCCTTTGGATTCTCTTTCTCTATCATCATAATATTTTATATTAATGCACTTTGTCACATCAATGAGATCTTCTAGAATTCCTATTTTTTTGATCATCCTCATAGTACAAAGATTCAACCCAGATTCATTTTCTATCAAGACTCATGGATGGTGACTTCAATGTGAACAAGCTTATTATGATGAGGGTCAGAACCATAGAGGTATTTGTCTGTGAAAAATAGTTGTGATTATGTGGCTAAAATCCTAATCATAGCTTGGAACTAGGAGGCATTGATGTTTTCAAAGACTTAGGATTTAGTAAGGGATTTTTAAGTGACTTCTTTATGTATAGGAGATGTATGAAGCAGCTCAAGAATGGGTACCTATGTGGGAGTCTTTCCTAGTTGTGTTGAGAGGTCATAGTGTGAAGAAGGCCTACCAGATGTGGTAAAGTGGATGAAGAAATAGGATTCTCAATTGAGACTTATGTTCTCATATTAGAGCCTAGGAATTTTTATAGAATAAAATATTATCTCAAGAAAGTTAATGATTATAGAGAACAAGTTGAGGATTGTAGTAATCCCATGAAGGATGCAAATTTGATTAGTCATTTGATGAAAACTCTTCCTCCTAAATATGTATCTTTTGTTTCAAGTTAAGATACGTACAGGTTGACAATGGGAAGTTCCTTCTCTAAGACTTCATTTGAGTCATTTGCATAAATGTTGGTCTTAGAACAAGAAAAAATGATGAGTATGGAGATTCTAAAGTCTTCAAAGTATAAGGAATTGGTGACTAATAGTGGGAATCAAAGGAATCAAGGTGGTAACTTGGTTCCAATAAGAAGAAAAAGAAGTGGAAGGCCGAATCACAATCTTAGATGAAAAAATCTTCCTTCTCACAACAAGGAAAGTATTTTTCCAGCAACAAGGGGAACAATTCAAAGAAGGAAAAGAAAAATTGTGCATATTTCAAGAACTCTAATTGTGATGATCATCAATGCCACAAGAAACAAATTGATGAGTTGACAAACATAATCAGGAAACATCATATTGATTTTCCAAGTGCCTACAAAGGAAAGGAAGGAAAACCTTCCACTTAAAAAGGTAAAGGGAAATCATTGGTGGAAAGTACAACTAGTTCATAGGAATGGATTTTTTATTTGGGTACCACACATCATATGGGTTCTTCAAAGGAGAAATTTTCTTCTTTGAAACCATCTAAGGTACCTCACATCTATGTAGTGGATGATACACAAGTTGAAGTTTAAGGGAAATGGGAAGTTGAGATGGAAAAGAGATCTTTAAAATATGTTCTCCTTATTCCTAACCTTATCACCAACCTCCTTTAAATTTACCAAATCACTCACTATGGAGGTGCAAATAAAGTTGAGTTCCTTCCTATTTCAGTGAAAAATCTTAACGATGATTTTAATATGGAAATAGGTAAAGCTAATCATGACACAAGGATTTATTCCTTTTCTCACTTTGTGCCTAAGTCTCCTTCACATGCCTTGTTGACAAACTCAAATTCATAAGGTAAACTTTGGCATGAAATATTTGCGCATCTCAACTATCGCTATCTTCAAAAGCTTAGCATAAAGGATATGTTCAAGGGTATACCTCAAGTCAAGTATTCAAAGGGTGTATGTTTAATTTGTGAAGTGGTCAAGCATTTGATGAAATTATGAAAAGGTGTGTACTGAGAGGGGATGGGTGAATCAATACCCTTAAAACTTTTCATTTGTATTCAACATACATCTAATAACATAATTGAAATGTAAATGCATGTAATTTAATCAAATATGAAAAGATGAAACTTCATACACATAACACATGTATTTTGATATCATAGAAACCCTTATTAGAAGGTAAAAACTATGGTGGGGATGGAACCCACAAATATTTACTACTGCAGTAATAAATTTATCGGTTAAGGATACAAAGATTTGATCACTTCTAGTGATCTTACCCTATTAGGAGTAACAATAAGATCAACTAGATCTACCTGGTTAGAAGATTTTATGAACATAGTTAAGTGTGCCCTTGGTTAAGAGATATTACAAAAAGACTGTCAAATCTACTTTGTTAAGAGATTTAAAGTCTGATACAATGTTTAAAAAGTAATAGCAAAATTGATTTGTAGATAATATCTAATTTTCCTGATTTCATATCTTTTATGTACTTATTTTTTATCACCTCAATATGATTGATCTCTTCACACAATACTACTCAATAACCTTTTATTTCTACTAAACTGTATACTCTATTAATGCTTCATACTTAACCCTGCCATATCTTCAGATGTCTCCCAAAAATGGTGGCTACTTCATGTGTGATCCTTGTCAAAATGACATCTATACAATATTTATATCAAAGTGATTTGACCTAATTAGGGTTTAGATACTATCACTACTACATTTGGGGACAAATTTTGATGGCCATTTGTTGGATTCACAACGCTCATTTGTCAGAATTTTGACACGTGTCCATCATCATTTTTGCATAGAAGATTGTGATAGAAGACCTACCTGTCGGTTTACCAACACCATCTCATGTTGGAAAGTTGAAAATGACAACAACTTCAAAATGGCATTTCCTGTGGTTCATCCATCAGAATTTCGATAACAAGACCTATCAGAAATATACAATCTCTGTCAAAACTGACTGTCGAACCATATTATTTCTGATGGTAAAACTGTTGGAATACTGATAGTTAGCATCAAATTCCTATAGATCTACCTGTCAATGATATGGCCTCACTGTCGAATATGTTCTCTTTACGACACTTAAACTATCAGAATAGTGATAGTTTGACACTATTGTTCGATAGGATTCCCCGTCGAACATATAGCGTTACTGTCGCACCAAATGTCGTAAGTTATTGGTTTCCAAAATTTTGTCTATCGAATGCACAACGCATCTATTGGAATTAATTATGAATTGTCAAAAAACTGACGGATAGGCACATTAAAGTTAACACAGCTCAAGAGACCATCATAGCTTGTCTCTTTCTTTGGTCTATATTATTGATAGAATGTTTTACCTTTCATTAGCTCATCAAATTTGGGGATTTGAAAGAATTTAATAGAATATTTTCATGAAAATGTATATTATTTAAGTTGATGTTGCATGAATTTATCTACTTCATGCACTTGTAGACTATGAGGATGATGATAAAGAAGCATTGCCATGGGAGGAGATGCTTCTTTATTGCTGTCTTCATAGTATACAAGTGTGCGAAGTAGATAAATTCATGCAACATCAACTTAAATAATATACATTGTCATGAAAATATTATATTAAATTCTTTCAAATCCCTAGATTTGATGAGCTAATGAAAGGTAAAATATTCTGTCAATAATATAGATCGAAGAAAGAGACAACCTATGATGGTCTCTTGAGCTGTGTTATCTTTAGTCCTAGCTACCTATCGATCGTCGAGAATAATCACTTCCTTGCATTTATGTACACTACAAAAATTGATCACAGTCTCACAAAAACATTTTACACTTGTACATCTCATCAATACTGGAGGCCTAAAGTAATTTTATATGATCACTAGCACATTTCATGCATGGATGAGAAAACACTATCCAAAGTTTCTAGATAACCATTTTTGAGAAGAGGAATGAGTGGAGGCCAAAGAAGGGATAATTGTGAAGGTTTTATAGATGTAGGTTACTGAATCATCATCTCTAAACTAGGACTCAATCTATCCTCCACTCCATATATGTCTTCTCAGAATCTAAAAAATCTCCATCATTGATTCTCGTCATTTTATTAGCATCTCCGTGGACTGAGACCTTAAATGATTGAGCTTCTCTTTGTTTCAAGAATAGTTTAACATTCTCTACTTAACAAGGCCAACCACGTGAAGGTGGAAGCTTACCTAGCCCCTCCCAGGAGTGTCTTATGACCCTTTATGACATTTTAAGACCTCTAAGATGTATTCTTAGGGATCATAAATAGTCGTAAAGGGTCATAAGGGGTCCTGGGACACAACAGCTGAGAAACATAAATGTAGGTATCATGGTCAAAATTTTTTGGAGACACAACATAATTGAGCAGTTTTCTGAGATGATGCAAAGTAGTGGTTTCTTTGCATCATCCGGGAATAGCACTCAATTATGTTGTGTCTCCAAAAAATTGTGACCATGATGCCTACATTTATGTTTCTCAGCTGTTGTGATATGTACATCGTAGTTTGTCGTTGTTGCAATAGTAGAGCCTATATTCCACAACAAAAAGGAAGACATCTTTATAGCCTGGGTCTCAATCCTACCCAAATTATTGAAGGATCCAGGGCCAGGCTTGAAAGATGTCTTCCCATTCTATTTGCAACATTGTGTCCATCCATGATATCAAGAACATCATCATCTTTCCACTCTTCATTTGCTGAAATATATCACTTCTTCAAGCTTGCAGAGTAATCTTATTAATAAAAGAACTCTTGCCAACATTAGGGTACCCACAGATCAAAATAGTTGATGTTATTGGTGCTTGTGCTCAAGGATATCAATTCACTATTTTGAAATGGCCAAATCATTTTTATTTTGATTGTAGAGAAAAGGAGTGGGAAAAAATGAGCGGGTGAAAGCTGATCAAGAGTGAGAGAAGGCATTGCATTTTATTTGATCATAAATGCTCTTTGAAATGACCAATCATGTTTTCTATTTGATTCCTTTTGGTGTTTTTTTTTTCCCATATTGAGTAGATAAAAATCATGGCAGCGGCCACTTAGCCATCTTTTTGATGTTCCGGGTATTTTACAAAGATACAGGTATTTGGATTTATCATTCAATTGCTTGCATTTATTGGTCAAATGCAAATATTTTGTCATGTTGATTTGGTAAAATCCTCAAAAAACACACTACATTTTCTAAAATGTAAATAAGTTGAATGTTAAATGTAAGATATACATCTCATCCATAGTAATCAAAAGAAAGGACATGAAACTTACAAGGAGATTTACCAAACCAAAAATATAAGCAAATAGGAAACATGGATTGGTACCTTATGAATTGGTTTTTGAGGTGCACAATCTTCATCAATCTCCTTAGAACAAGACCCCTCCTCATGAAAAATGCATTTAACACAAAAAAAATTCTACAAAATTGAACCAATAGCATGTTTAGAACAAAGAAATAGATTGATAATAATATGCTGAAAATTCTATTATGTTTAATACATGCAAAAGGACCAGTCCCAACAATTCTTAAACGTACTTTATCTAATATGATAATAACATGCTAATTAAATTGATAAAGGTGTTATCTGTATTTAATCTGCCAATTACTAATTACACAAAAAACAAATTTACAAAATTGAACCAATGGCATGTTCTTCGTATGTGATTTCTTCATCTTTCGAGCCTATGGCATCATATTCGACCTCAAATTTCAAATGCATTGCATTTTATTTGATCATGAATGCTCTCTGAAATGAAAACATTCTACTAGTGTCATTCCCTAGCCCGTACTTTATCTCCATTATTTGGTGTTATTGGTGCTTGTGCTCAAGGATATCGATTCACTATTTTCAAATGTTTGGATCATTTTGGTCATGATTGTTCCTCTAGTACACAGTCAAGAAATGTAACTATCTAATGATTATATGTAATGTTGAATGGATTAAATGCTTTATTCTTGGTAGAAGTGAATGGAAGGAATAGTGTTGGTGTTAGGTTTCATTTATTATTGAATTCAATGGTTTCCAAGATGTGTTGAGGAGTTTGATCCTTGTTTAATGTTAATTGTTCTTGCACAATCCACTCATACAACAGTGAAATGCTATGTGATTGACAATTTGATACAACTAGTCCTTTGGCATGTATTAAATACAATCCAATCACTTATTGAATGCTTTTGAGACTACTGGGTTGATTGTCCATGCATTATGTTAGCACGTGCAAAAAATTTCATGGCCCTACATGTTTTTTTGGTCTCTGTAACCCTTTTCCTGTCCCTGGCTTTGAAACCCTTGCAAAAAATTCATAAATCTAGTTATTGGTAGGAAATTCCCTAGCCCTATTCTAATTTGTCTTTACCTTTTCAAGTCATTTAAGTCTTTTTAAATGCATGTGCACATTTCTTTCCCAGCTTGTCACTTATTCATTCAATCCCCGGGTGGTTAGTCTTTTTGTTCGATGACTTAGCAAATGCATGTTTGTCACTAGTTCACTTGGTTTCCCGATGGTTATCCTTTTCTTCCAGCGATTGGGCGAACACAGTGTTCATGTATTGTCCTATTCCTAGTGGCTTATCTCTTAACAGTTAGCGACTTGGCATGGTGGTTTCTTTTCTTTAGTCGCATGTTCACATGGTCTCTAGGCCTAGGCTTTCTGACACCATCTTGATCCAATGGTGGTCGTATGTTCTCATGAGATGTGTCAGAGCTATGTGCTTTATCAAAGACCATTGATTTTCTTTATGACACAGGGCTTCAAACAGGTGGGTCCAAAGTGACACATATGCAAAAATTGGTGGCATCTTATTGGTCCATGTATCAACACATTGGTAGTTGTCAGTGGGACTTGGTTTCTGGATGTGTCAGAGGGTCCTGACAGTGTCATAAAATCAACGATGGGCACATGATCTTATGGGATCTGTCAGAGGCTTAAGATCATGGGCCGATCGTTGATTCAACCTTTTTCAGAGGGGATAAAGTGTAGTAGGTCCACATGCCAGGTGTGCTGATTTGTTGTTATCTGATTGGTCCACGTAGACTAACTGGGCATGCTCTTAGTGGGTTCTGACAATGATAGAGCATCAATGGTCGGCATGTAATATGATGGGTTTTCTCTGACACTTGCGATCTTAAGACCACTATTGATTTTGTTTCCTGTTAGAGGGTTGTCAGGGCAGGGAAAGATTTTGCATCTAACGGTTGTCTCATGATCTGATGGAATCTTGGAGGGCTATGTGAAGATGAGACAACCGTCGATCTTCTTGTGCGGGCCCATTAAAATTGGCTCAATCTTTTGGCGGTCCTGATAAAGTGTTTGGTGGTTCCAAAAATTTTCAATGCTTTTTGCTCATTCACAAAATGAAATGGCGATATTCTAAAATGGCTGGCGATTAAGCGAGTGTGTAATCGCGTGATCGCTAAACTACTTGGCAGATAGATAAAGTTCTTCGTGAACTAGCGAAAACCTTTAGTCACCAATTCACCAGATGTAGCTGGGATGAGTTAAATTCCTTTGGTCGCTAGTTCATGGGGTTAAATGGTGGGTTAAGATTTCATTTCGTGAATAGGAATTGCCTTGCCATGTGTTCGCTAGGAGTAAACCCAAGGTATCTGGTTGACTTAAGGACTTAAAGCTAACGAAATAAAGAGATCTAACAGTTGCGATATAAAGTTGGCCCAGATTTAAATTATGGCCGCCAATTTGCTGCTGGCGCCATGGAATTGACCGTTTGATTTTGAATTTGAATTTGCAGAGGGTTTCCTATGACTAGAAGGACTAAAATTGAATGCTTTCATGACTAGATTTGATTTGTTTGGTGGCACTTGCTATTGTAGTGTGGTCTAGGGTGTTCTATGATCATCTGTAGGGGTCTGTACTATAATTTTTGTGCTCGAGGCGTGTTGCAGGTGGCCGAATAGGTTGACATTTTGGATATTTTTGTGGTTCTCAGTACCTTCTCAGTGAGATTTTCATGATTGAGGATCACTCCTGGATTTTCTTTCTCCTAGTTTCCCTGGTTTCTTCCCCTGTAATAAATTTGTGACCATTTCTAATGGGTTTAGTGGTTGAAACCCTAACCCTAGTCATCCGTAGCTTGTTGCAACCAGTTTTGGGTTTCCAAGATGACTAGTGGTTGTATATATTGTAGAATTTTTGACTTAGTGCGAGTCCCAAAAAAATTTCTTTTGGTCCCTAGTGGTTGATGGTATTATACTGAGCAAGGAGAGCTTGGATTTTGGGTCTGTTTCTTTGGCATTTTTTTGCTTGGTAATGTATTGATTCTGAAAATTAATGAGAATACATTTGAATTCCTGTCTCAAATCTTTGATTGTCTTCTTTTTCTGATTGTGGATTCATATATGTTAAGGTCACAAAGTGGATTAGCATATGGTAAACAAAGAGTATTGTGAGATCAGCTTGGAGTTCCTAAAAAAGTTAGGATTAAAGCCTTTAGGGTGATTTCAGTGAGTTCATTATTAGATTGGAATTTGATGATCATATTTGGGAGTGAGGGGAGTAATAGGTAAAACAATTAGTCTGAGCTCATATGTATTTGAGTCAAGGTTTTAGGTTGATATATGTTATTTAGTGACTCTTTGCCCTGGGATAAGGCATTGATCTATTCTTTGGAGGTAGTCCATCATCTTCAATCACACACACATAATTTAAATGATAAAATCTTTCAATCAGTTAGTAAGGGGTATAGTTGTATAGTGTTTTGAGACTCCTTTGAAGAAGTGAGTAAAGGGTACACCCGCCTGAGTATTAAGGCTCAAAGTGTAGGAGGATCTATTTGACCCTTGTTAATTGGCCCTCTTCCTTGTAGACTTTGGAGTGGTGATAGAGTCAAAGTTATATTAAAGTATCCATCAAAGTATATCTGCATGTTGAAGATCAAAAGTAACTACCAACACGTTACCAGTGACTGAGATTCATTAAAGGATACAAAACCCTTCATTTTGGGGTTATTGTGTGTGGATTCAAATGTAGGTTTGATTTGGTTAATGTTTAGAAGAGATCAATAAAGTATTTAAAGACAATCTTACATGCTTGGAGAGGTTTGAGAGGCACTTATAGTGACTGTACCGTCACAAACAGTGGCATAGACTAGTTTTACTATGTTTCCTTTCTCTATTTTGAGGTTTCCTTTCACTACTGCAGGGGTACAGTCAGAGGGTTCATTAACAAAATGATCCTTTGAATGGTTACTATGAATATGAATGATTTGATATAGCATATTTCTCATTTTACTTGAAGTTTGGAATAGCTTCTGCAAGGGTGAAAGTAGTTTTGGTCATTTTGGTCGTGACTGTTCCTCTACATAGTCAAAAAATGTAACTGTCTAATGATTATATGTAATGTTGAATGGATTAAATGCTTTATTCTTGGTAGAAGTGAATGGAGTTTCCAAGATGTGTTGAGGAGTTTGCTCCTTGTTTAATGTTAACTGTTCATGCACAATCCACTCATACAACAGTGAAGTTACAAAACTGAACCAATGACATGTTTACAAAAAAGAAATAGAATGATAATAATATGCTGAAAATTCTATATATTCTATTTAATACATGCCAAAGGATGAGTCCCAAAAATTCTTAAACATACTAGTTATCTGATATGATCACCTGTTAATAAAGGTCTAATTCTATAGACTGCTAGCACGAAGGAAGATTTGACCTAGCCAAATTTTCCTTTTACCACACAAAAAAAATGTGTGATAACTATGTCTACTCCAACCTTAATTGTTTAAGCATTCATCATATCAGATAAAGTATGTTTAAGAATTGTTGGGAGTTCTATTAGACCTTTGTTATAAACATGTCATTGGTTTTCAAATGTTTGGATTCACGTTTGTTGATATTACTGGCATATATGTTTAATGATGGCATTGTATATTGTTGTCACTGAAATGACCACATTCTACTATTGTCATGCCCTAGCCTATGCTTTAACTACATTATTTGATGTTATTGGTGCTTGTGCTCAAGGATATCCATTTTTTTAAATGTTGACTATGGTTGTCAAATGGATAGCCCGTGAGATTCTAGCTAGGTGTCATTTGTATTGATAGCTTAGGGCATCAAATGTATTGTATCATTGATAGTTGAGACTTTGTTAAAAGGAAATAGGACAAAGAATGATTCTAATTTAGTTTCTCTATTTTGATCTCTAAGTGGCTTACAACCCAAGAGAAGTATATACAGATTTACAAATGCAGTTGCAGGATACATAGCAGCCGATAATTCACAAGAAATCCATGCATCCAATTTGAATAGAAATTAATAAAAATAAATAGGGTCCTCCAATGGCCCAATCATCTAGACCTTGACTATCCCCTCAACCAATGACCCTTCAAAACTGGGTTATCATGCAATCAGTGAATGATCCTTCATTCTCCTAGTCTACCCTACATCCAAACATATTCGAAATACACAATACAATGATAACAAGTCTTTCACAATCCCCCTTCCCTCAAGGGACACTATCAACCATCCCTTCCACATAGCATTTCACTGTTGTATGAGTGGATTGTGTAGGAATAGTTAACATTAAACAAGGAGCAAACTCCTCAACACATCTTTGTTGTAAACATGCCATTGGTTCAGTTTTGTAAATTTGTTTTTCATGTTAAATGCATTTAAATGGAATAGTAAGCATCGTAATAATATGATTAATCTATTAGTAATTGCAGATTAAATGCCCATAACACCTTTATCAGTTTAGCATGTTATTATAAGATATTAAAGAAGACCTACTATTTGTTAGAGAAATCTTCATTGTCCCTGACAATGAAGACAATGAAGATTGACCTCCTGCCCCACAACAAAGAACATTGTAATAAGAATAAGATATAATATAGTGTTAGAATAAACTTTGAGCAAAGACATGTAATGCTTAAGTTAATGATCTAAAAATCTTCAAATATAGGAATTGAAAAAGAAGATAGTGCCAAGAAACATTTTCACAAATATGAAACATGAGGAAAAGTAATAACATTAACAATGCCAAGATTCAAAACATTAAATTTCACCTGTGGATGAGTTTCTATAGTGGGTTGCCTAGCATCAAAAATATGTTGAGTTGCATTTGAGCTATAACTAAGAGTATCATGTGGAACAAACCCTAAACTTTGAAAGCATTCTCCAACCTGACAATTCAAAATTCAATCTAGGCAAGCATCAGTAAGTGAAATAAATTATAGACATCAACATCAACATCATCATAATCATTAGAAATAAACTTTAAAGACATATTTTGGATAGTACTATGTTTCTTGAATGTTTTTGTGATGCTTCTAAACTTTAAAGACATATTTTATGGCTTAATGATGTAAGTGTTCATTAATATTCATTAATGGCGGGAAATGATTCCTTGGTAATAAAGGCATTGATAGCATTCATAATTGTATATCTCTTTACCTAATCTAGTCACATCATCAACATGAAGGTTAGTTTGTCTGGCCTCAGCCTCAACCTCAACCTGCTCATTAACAACAGCCTCTACACTCTCTACAGTTGCAATACAAATTGTTACATTAATCCAAACACCAATTTCAATTAAATTTGTATTACTACACCAATCAATTTAAGATGTTTACTTGTATTACTATGATGCATGTCCTCATTGTCATCAACATGCACAGGTTGTGTACAGTAAGAATCAGCAGGCTCCAAAGTTTCTAGATAACCATTTTTGAGAAGAAGAAAAAGTGGAGGCCAAAGAAGGGATAATTGTGAAGGTTTTCAAGATGTAGGTTATTGAATCATCATCTCTTATTGATATATTTCAGATTCTACTCTGAAATGAATAAACTATAGAGATCTAACATGGCTAAACATAGAATAAAGTAAACAAGAAGGGATAGAAGATACTTGGATATCAACCAAGTATACTCCAGTCTATATGCCTCCAACTATACTAACAAAGGTGCTGAGGAGAACTTGATTAGTACCTTAGTGTTAGTGTATTAAGGAAGAGTCCAGTCCTAATAGAGGCTTCCATCCCTAATCAACTCACAATTAACATTGCCAATAATTGCTAGTTGTATGGCTCAGATCATAATCTGATCTTTATTCATGCTCAGACTTGTTCTTATCTATTAGCCGAAGCTGCTTATCTTTCACACCAATATATGACGATCTAAGTTTGCTTAAGGAAGAGAATCAAAGTTTTGGGGGAGGGAAGCATGTGATGTTTTTGGTGCTTCTCTCCCTAGAATCCAACACCATATATATATGAATTGAATTATCTTCAAGAGGGCTGACCTGGTCTTATTAAATATATTTAATGTTAAAGCCAAGAGGCCGACCTTGGGCCCTTAACTAATTCAACCAACACACACACACACACACACACACACACACACACACACACATATATGAAATAATAATCTCCTTATTATTATAAATCACACAAGGGTATTTATTTGATCAGTTTGATCTTGGCCAAAAGGGTAAAATTATTAACACTCTGCACTGGTACTCAATCTAGCCTCCACTCCATATACGTCTTCTCAGAATCTAAAAACTCTCCATCATTGATTCCTGTCATTTTTTCAGCATCTCGATGGACTGAGACCTTAAATTATTGAGCTTCTCTTTGTTTCAAGAATAGTTAAACATTCTCTACTTAGGGCCAACCACGTGAAGGTGGAAGCTTATCTGGCCCCTCCTAGGAGCCTCTTATGACCCTTTATGACATTTTAAGACCTCTAAGATGTATTCTTAGGGATCATAAATGGTCGTAAGGGGTCATAAGGGGTCCTAGGACACAACATCTGAGAAACATAATTGTAGGCATCGTGGTCACCATTTTTTGGAGACAACGTAATTGAGTTGTATACCTAGATGATGGAGAGAAACTCCCGCACCTCTGATTCCAAGTTGACTATATCTGTTGCTCATGAATACAAGGTCCTCCAATAGATGTATTCAACTTGGAATTGGGGGTGCAGAAGTTTCTCTACACCGCTTGGGTACACAACTCAATTATGTTGTCTCCAAAATATTGTGACTATGATGCCAACAATTATGTTTCTCAGCTATTGTGAAATCTACATTTATGTTTCTCAGTTGTCATGTTTATGTGCATGTTTTTTATGTATTTTGGATAGTAAGTCTAATTTAACTTTTCTGTGGACTAAGACTTTAAATCATGTAATGAGGATGCTTAGAACACTAGTATATGCAAATTTCATTATTTAATAATAAAAATCTATTAAAATGTTTATACCTTCTCCCATTTGCTGGTGTAATTCCTCTTTGAGTATCCCCTTTCTCCTTTGCATCCAAAATGAACTCATTCCAATCCCTCACTGGAATAAAGGGAGGATTCTCAAACTTCAGCAAGACTTCATACACGCAACGTTCAGAGATTACGTTCAATGCATTATTTACATTCGTAAATCAGCGTTGCATACAATTCTACAGATGATGTGTGTTACAAAGTCACCCTCAAGCTTGAAAATGATAGTCAATCCATAGTCAAGGTCAAGGAACAAATGGAACAACCAAGAAAACACTATACATTAAATCATGTGATTGATAGTAGATTGGGGCTCATCTAAGCCATAAACATGAAGAATTATTCTAAAAAAATATGTAAAACATATATATGCGCACTTGAGGCAAAGAAAAGTTACGTCATATCCATATTAAAATATTAGTTACAATATGAAAATACTAAACTAAGTAATTCCCAAGTTCATCTCTACATATGGTCACAACAAAGATATGTGATTACAATACAAAGAAGGCATTGTAAAAATATAATTTTGGAATTTTCCCTAGCCTGACATGTTTTGCACTCAAATCCTTCATTGTGGATAAGTGGAGATGGCCAGATAGATGTAGATGAGTTGTCATCGACCCAACTAAAGTATCCACAACCATTATTTCCCTATGATGCCCAGTCCACATTAGTTCTTATATTATAATGAATAGTATTTACATTAGAAACATTAAATATATACATGTCAGCAACCTTTTTTCTATTTGGGCAGCACCAAAATTGTCATCCAAGGTTGTTTGGTGTCCGTGAATTCTTCAACACACACTACCCACCACCACATCGATAGTTTGGCACATTGACAAGAGTCATCGAGCCTATATATCAATAATGCACCGCACCATCGTTACTACATTTATTATTTTTATATGATTATTTTTATATGAAATACACCAAGGAGTACCATCAGAAATATTAACCATTTACAATAATGAAAAGTAAACCTAAATCAAATAGCTCATTTTTTTATCAGCATGTGTAGTCTCTATGTACATATGAAAAATGAAAGAAATATGAAGCTGAAATAAAATAGTGAACAAAATAGTATTTGATCCACATAGACTGAATGAAATATACCATCAAAAGAAGGTGACAAAATCCTTTCATGAAGCACAGACATAGGAAATCAAAAAGGGACAAAAGACAAGAAATAAGAAAAATCATTACGACTATAGAAAAATCATTTATACTACAATAAAGAAAAGAAACACTCTTTGTCAACAATTTTCAAAATCATTAGGACTATAGAAAAATAATTAAGACTATACAAAATCAAATTTTAGAAATGGATGGTTTTGATGCTTTGCCATTACAACAATTGAGCATTCATCATTTGGTATTGTGTATTCCATTTAAGTATGTCAACAATGTTCAAAATCCTATTACCAAGCACAGACAAGAAATAAGAAAAATCATTAGGACTATAGAAAAATCAAGTTCTATAAATGGACGGTTCTGATATTGCTTTGCCATTACAACAATTGAGCATTCATCATTTGGTACTTCTAAGTGAATTCCATTTAAGTTTTTCAGTTTTCGTGTTTATGTGCATGTTCTTTATGTGTTTGGCTTCTCTCCCTCGCAAGGGATGCATTGATAGGTAATTGATTTGAAAGCATAATGATTTCACAATCTTTTTTTAGGATATGCGTAATCATCCCACCAACCTTAATTAGCAACATTTGTGATATATGTCAAGTACTTATAATTAGTATGCCCAAAAAATAGAGACTTAGTAGTAAAAGCATGTCCTTTGGTTTACTAGTTTACTTATAATCAGTATGTCCTTTGGTTTACTAGTTGAATTTGGTTTAAGAATTATTTGTTTCATGTTTGAATGTACCATTGAATGAAGCTTGGCTATATTAAGTACAATCTTAAGACTCGTGACTCTTCAAATTCTCTTGTTTCCTTCAGACCTCCAAACATGTGTACTTTGAGTAGCCCTCCAACAAATGGACTTGTGATGATTTTCACAATAGTACATGTGTAGGAGGACTACTAAAAGTAATGCTTAAGAAAATTTGAATGTTCATCACCTATGCATATAAGAGTTGATCATAGAAGGTATATGCTATTGGGTAAGCTCCCAATAGCACTCAGGTAAATATGCATGTTCATCCCCTGTGCATATGAAGTGACTCTAATGGAAGATACAATCACTAAATTCTACATACTCCTTATTTTAATCTGTGTTGATATTGTTAGACATGGTCTTTCTTGAATGGAATGACTCGTTACTTGTACATTGACTAGAATGTTGGTTGAAGAAGGATGATTTGCTTGCAACCATTTTTTCAACTCTAATTTTCTCAACACAAAGGGACATTTATCATAGCCATAGAAACATGATTATTTTAAAATGAAATACACCAAGGAGTACCATCAGAAATATTGATTATTTACAATCATGAATAGTTAACCTTAATCAAATAGCTCATTTTTTATCAACATGTGTACTCTCTGTGTATATGAAAAATGAATGAAATATCAAGCTTAAATAAAATAGTGAACAAAAATTCAAATTCAAGGACTAATTTATCAAGAGCAACAAACATTAGGGCGAAATAAAAATCATTAAGAGTATAGAAAAATCATTAGGACTATAGAAAAATCATTAAGAGTAGAAAATCAAGTTCTAGACAAATCATTAAGAGTACTATAGAAAAATCATTAGGACTATAGAAAAATCATTAGGACTATAAAAAAATCATTAAGACTACAAAATCAAGTTCTAGAAAAATCATTACGACTATAGAAAAATCATTTAGACTATAAAATCAAGTTCTAGAAATGGATGGTTCTGATGCTTTGCCATTACAACAACTGAGCATTCATCATTTGGTCCTTCTTGGTGTATTCCATTTAGGTTTTGTGGCTTCCATGTTTATGTGCATGTTCTTTATGTGTTTGGCTTCTCTCCCTTGCAAGGGACATGTCGATAGGTAATTGATTTGAAAGCATAATGATTTGACTATTCCAAGTAATGTTTTTAATCCTTTGAAGTTTCTCATGATCCTGATGTAAGTTGATTGGATTAAGCAATTTGGGGATCTAATAGGACTTTAGGAGAGTTCAATAAATGTTTTGGAAGACTTAGAGGAACTATTATCATGAATGTTCCTTCATCTACAGTGAGTTAGACTAAATTTGCTAAGTTTTTCCTTTGTTTTGAAGTGTATTTTGTAATCTATTTCCTTTCCATTGACCCAAAGACCTAGGACCCATGGAAAAAGGATACTAACAATGTATTATACAACTCTAATGTTTTTGACTTGTAGATATTTGAGAAAGTAAAGAGAACATTGGCTATGTTTAATGTTAACTTTTCCTGCACAATCCACTCATACAACAGTGAAATGCTATGTGATTGGCAATTTCATACAACTGGTCCTTTGGCGTGTATTAAACAGAATAGAATTTTTAGCATATTATTATCATTCTATTTCTTTGTTGTAAACATGTCATTGGTTCATTTTTAATCTACTGGTGTCATGCCCTAGCCCATGCTTTATCTCCATTATTTGATGTTATTCACAGTTTTGAAATGTTGACTGTGGTTATCAAATGGAAAAAATAGAAAAAACAAATTGTACACGAATTTTTTTTTACAAAACTGAATCAATGGCATGTTTACAACAAAGAAATAGAATTATAATAATATGCTAAAAATTCTATTTTGTTTAATACATGCCAAAGGACCAATTGTATGAAATTGTCAATCACATAGCATTTCACTATTGTATGAGTGGATTGTGCAGGAATAGTTAACATTAAACAAGGAGAAAACTCCTCAACACATCTTAGAAACCATTGAATTCAATAATAAATAAAACCTAACACCAACACTATTCCTTCCATTCACTTCTACCAAGAATTCCAGCACAAGCACAAGCTATTCCAAACTTCAAGTACAAGCTATTCCAAAATTCAAGTAAAATGAGAAATATGCTATATCAAATCATTCATATTCATGGTAACCATTCAAAGGATCATTTTTTCAATGAACCCTCTGACTATACCCCTGCGGCAGAGAAAGGAAACCTCAAAATAGAGAAAGGAAACTTAGTAAAACTAGTCTATGCTGTTGTTTGTGAGGGTACATTCATTATAAGTGCCTCTCAAACCTCTCCAAACATGTAAGATTGTCTTTAAATACTTTATTGATCTCTTCTAAACATTAACCAAATCAAACCTACATTTGAATCCACACACAATAACCCCAAAATGAATGGTTTTGTATCCTTTAATGAATCTCAGACATTGGTAATGCATGGACAGTCAAACTAGTAGTCTCCAAAGCATTCAATAAGTGACTTGACTATATTTAATACATGCCAAAGGCCTAGTTGTATGAAATTCTCAATCACATAGCATTCCACTATTGTATGAGTGGATTGTGCAGGAACAATTAATATTAAAGAAGGAGCAAACTCCTCAACACATCTTGGAAACCATTGAATTCAACAATAAATGAAACCTAACACCAACATTATTCCTTCCATTCACTTCTACCAAGAATAAAACATTTAATCCATTCAACATTACATATAATCATTAGACAGTCACATTTTTTCACTGTGTAGAGGAACAATCATGACCAAAATGATCAAAACTACTTTCACCCTTGCAAAAGCTATTCCAAACTTCAAGTAAAATGAGAAATATGCTATATCAAATCATTCATATTCATAGTAACCATTCAAAGGATCATTTTGTCAATGAACTCTCTGATTGTACCCCTATGGTAGAGAAAGGAAACCTCAAAATAGAGAGAGGAAACTTAGTAAAACCAGTCTATGCCACTGTTTGTGAGGGTACAATCATGATAAGTGCCTCTTAAACCTCTCCAAACATGTAAGAATATCTTTAAATACTTCATTGATCTCTTCTAAACATTAACGCATGGACAGTCAAACCAATAGTCTCCAAAGCATTCAATAAGTGAATATGAATGTTTGAAAAGTTTCCTCTCAAGTTCCCCAACCACTCCTAATCGGTTAGAGGGATTAGTTAAGTGTTTAGACACTAAAACTTCTTAAACATACTTTATCTGATATGATGAATTGTAATATCAACAAACGTGAGTCCAAACATTTGAAAATAGTGAATCGATATCCTTGAGCACAAGCACCAATAACATCAAATAATGGAGATAAAGCACGGGCTAGGGGCAACACCAATAGAATGCGGTCATTTCAGTGAGCATTCATGATCAAATAAAATGCAATGCATTTGAAATTTGCAGTCGAATATGATGCTAGAGGCTCAAAAGATATTTCCCATCAAAGATACCAATCAAAGATGAAGAAATCACATACCTTCTCTCGCGCTCAACTTGCACGAAAGAAGATTTGATAGCCAAATCTTCCTTGTACCACACGAAGAACATGCCATTGGTTTAGTTTAGCATGTTATTATCATATTAGATAAAGTATGTTTAAGAATTGTTGGTAAGGATAGGAATAGTGGAGATTCTAGAAATATCCCTCTAACCGATTAGGAGTGGTTGGGGAAGTTGAGAGGAAAGTTTTCAAATATTCATATTCACTTATTGAATGCTTTGGAGACTATTGGTTTGACTATCCATGCGTTACTAGTGACTGAGATTTATTAAAGGATACAAAACCCTTCATTTTGGGTTATTGTGTGTGGATTCATCCACTTTAGCCAAGAAGATCAAGAAGATGGGGCAGGAGGACATTGTGGTAGAAGAAGTATTTAGAGAAGCAACAAGAAGCAATAGAAAATTTTTTAGGAGTTTGGAACAACATTTCAAAATCCATGAATGGTATGGGTAAGGTGACCTTCATTCTTGGTCGTGACTTCAATGAAACATTGGATATGGCTGATAAGAAGAAGGGTCACTTGTTCATAGTGTTCCTTGAGGGAAGCGGGATTGTGAAAGACTTGTTATCATTGTATTGTATATTTCCAATATGTTTGGATGTAGGGTAGACTAAGAGAATGAAGGATCACTCACTGATTGCATGATAACCTGGTTTTGAAGGTTCACTGGTTGAGGGGACAGTCAAGGTCCGAATGTTGATAGTAATTCATTGAGGGAAGGGGGATTGTAAAAGACTTGTTATCATTGTATTGTGTATTTCCAATATGTTTGGATGCAGGGTAGACCAGGAGAATGAAGGATCACTCACTAATTGCATGATAACCTAGTTTTGAAGGGTCACTAGTTGAGGGGACAGTCAAGGTCTGGATGTTGATAGTGTTCCTTGAGGGAAGGGGGATTGTGAAAGGCTTTTTATCATTGTATTGTGTATTTCCAATATGTTTAGATGCAAGGCAGACTAGGAGAATGAATGATCACTCATTGATTGCATGATAACCTTGTTTTGAAGGATCACTGGAAGAGGGTGGAATGAAGGATCACTGGAAGAGGGGGGAATGAAGGATCACTCACTATACTACAAGGGAATGGAAACCATGCAATAGTGCCTCATGGGGATGGAAGCAATCCTTCACCAAGAAGATGATTGTGTCTGCAATATTTACTAGAGGCAAAGAACATAATTTGGTTCGAGCAATTACTCCTAGAAGGTAATGGCACCCAAAAAACATTTGGAAAAGATAGCACTCACTATATCTGTTATCGATCTTTTAAAGCTGGGACAATAAATCTCAAAGATTGACCAACGAATTCTTGAACACAAAGAACCATTGATAGTTATGATTCATGTGTACAATAGCCAACAACCAGTTGTTCCAATCATGGTGTCTAACAATTATGTTAGAAAAAGCATCTACAAATCCCTTACACAACCATACTAGATTCAAACTGTGAACTGTAAGAACCTAACAATGGGACTAAGAAAGATACAGCCTAAACAAATCTTGATCATATTCCACCCTATTGTAAGGCCCAAGAAGTAAATCTATCTTAAAGCTACACATTCCTCTAGATGAAGCATAGCAATACTTGAATAAATATAGGAATAACTTGATGTACAATCATTTGCTAGCTTGGTTTGTGGGTTTTCCACATAATATTTTGCCTTTAACCACATTTATAGTTTGAGAAAATTAGAAAAAATTGTTTCAGATTTATATTATCCTTTTGAACTAGCACACTGCCATCAAAATGCATAATCATTAGTCATATCAAGAAAATTCCTATTGATTAGTAGGATATCTTTATAAAAATTTGATGCATGGATTTCTTGTGAATTATTGACTGCTATGTATCCTGCAACTATGAAAGGATTAGTGTTGGTGTTAGGTTTCATTTATTATTGAATTCAATGGTTTCCAAGATGTGTTCAGGAGTTTGCTCCTTGTTTAATGTTAATTGTTCCTGCACAATCCACTCATAAAATAGTGAAATGCTATGTGGAAGGGATGGTTGATAGTGTTCCTTGGGGGAAGGGGGATTATGAAAGACTTGTTATCATTGTATTGTGTATTACCAATATGTTTGGATGTAGGGCAGACCAGGAGAATGAAGGATCACTCACTAATTGCATGATAACCCAGTTTTGAAGGGACACTAGTTGAGGGGATAGTCAAGGTCTGGATGATTGGGCCATCGGAGGACCCTAATTCTTTGTATTAATTGCTATTCAAATTGGATGCATGGATTTCTTGTGAATTATCAACTGCTATGTATCCTACAACTAGATCCGTAAATCTACATATACTTCTCTAGGGTTGTAAGCTACTTAGGGATAAAAATAGAGAAACTAAATAAAAATTATTCTTTGTCCTATTTCCTTTTAACAAAGTCTCAACTATCAATGATACAATACATTTGATGCCCTAAGCTATCAATACAAATGGTGCTTAGCTAGAAGCTCATGGGCTATCCATTTGATAACCATAGTCAACATTTCAAAAAAATGGATATCCTTGAGCACAAGCACCAATAACATCAAATAATGGAGTTAAAGTACGGGCTAGGGCATGACACTAGTAGAATGCGATCATTTCAATGATAGAAATATACAATGGCATCATTAAACACATATGCCAGTAATATCAACAAACATGAATCCAAACATTTGAATATAGTGAGTCGATATCAATGAGCACAAGCACCAATAACATCAAATAATAGAGATATAGCACTGGCTAGGGCATGACACCATTAGAATGCAATCATTTCAGAGAGAAACTCCCTCAACAATAAAATTAAATGCATTTGAATATGATGCCAGAGGCTCAAAAGATGAAGAAATCACATACCTTCTCCCGCGCTTAGCTTTCACTCCTTTTCTCCCGCTCTCTAATCGAAATAAAAATGATGAGGCTGTTTCACTTTTTTTTAAATGTATACCCCAAATCTGTCACAGTTTCGATGGTCAATTAAACACTGATCAGAATACTGACATCATTGGGGCCTATTACCAAAAAAAACACCAAATTCATAAGAAAAAGTTACCCATCGGAAACTTTTGTCAAAATTTGGCCCTAAATGTAGTAGTGTATCTTAGAAAACCTAAGATCAATAGTTCAAATGATTAACCTAGATCATCTTTACATAGGAATGATCAATCATTAAACTATTACATCCATATTCAATTTCATCTCGATCTTGGTAAACCATTTTGTAATCGGTGTAAACCATTTTCCTTGTAGTTTGTGTGATCACAAACGGCTATGTTATTTCCTATTTCACTCAATATACACTGCATTCATCACTTGGTATTTAACCGATGCTTGATGAATAATGTGCTCGCTACTCAATAATCATCTAGCTTAGTATGAGTACTCGGTCATAACTATATTCGATTAGTATAGAATTTTGCCTTGTATCCTACTCTGTGTATAGGCTTTGTGTGTTCATTGACTAGTCCATGTATTGTCTTCTTTATCAACTATACAAATGAATGATACTAATGGCAACTCTTATTTTTCTTAGGAGTAACAACATATCAAAGAAAATTTTGACAAGGGGAGAAATATTTGTTCTTATGTTGGTTCATAGTGATGTAGAAGGCCCATTTCCAGTGCTATCATTTGGCAATGCTCTCTATCTACTCACCTTTATTGATTACTTTTCATGCTACACTTGGGTCTACTTTCTTTTTCATAAGAGTTAAGTGTTTGATAAATTTCTCACCTTGTGAAAGTCTCATGTTGAGAAGAAGTCAATGAAAGCCATCAAGATTCTTCATACATATAATGGAAGGGAGTATGTGAACTCAAGGCTTATAAAATTTTGCACACTTGAGGGTATTGATCTTTAGCATTCACTTTCATACACTCCATAAAAAATGTTGTTGCAAAAAGGAAGAATAGAACTCTTGAAGAAATAGTAACTTGTATGATCAATGTTAAGTGTCTTGATCAAGATTTTTGGGCTGAATCTATATGTTGTGCCAATAACATCCAAAATAGAATTCCTTATAAGGCCTTGGATGCAGTCACTCATTTTTAGGCTTTGTGACATAGTCAAGGTTGGGGAATCCAATGAAAGGCCATCTGACCTTGGAGCCAAACCAATATGTAGTGGAAATACACAACAACAAATCTAATATAGAACACAAATATTTATTCATCAAATCACTGATTACATGCAATGTGTCAGGCTGTAAGGCCTTCTTGGTTATAGCTAGATACAAAGAAAGTAATAGTCTACAAGATCTCATAGGGTCCAAATATTTTCTACAATATGAGTATTCAGCTAGCTTAGGTCTGCAACATGCAGCACACTGGTAGGCATCCAGGAAAGATCTAAACTTGTACTCAAACTTCCAAGAAATCTTCTTGTTCCTAAGCTCGCAAGTTACTAAATTCCACTACAAACCATCTGATCCATTCTAATCATCCTAAATATCTACCCAAACATCCACTTAAATACTAAATCCTAGCCACAAGTTAGCTCTACAAGATATACAAATATTAAATACCAAAATATCAGTCGGCTCCCAAATAGCCTTACAAATAAATAAACTCTCCAAGATGGCCCTAAACGATCCTCAAATCCACATAGAATAATAAAACATGCCAGATCTAGCTCCCCACATGTCCAATGGCCAATCCATAACATGAGGAGAGCTACCCAAATCAATGGAACCAGTCGGCCAAGCCGATCCATCCAAACAAACCAAGTCGGTAAGCAAGAACACCGAGCAACAGAGAAATAATCAAGTGCCATAAATTGACCATGCCAAGCATGACCAAGAAACACAATTATGACCGAGTGCTAGGAGAAACTGACACCTTCAATTACCGAGTGTTCTTCAGAGACTGAGAAACCTCGATAAACATAGAATCTGAGCAACTAGTCTCCCAAACTGAGAAAGTACTCCACCAAACCAAGATCAAAACTAACAATCTACCTTCAAAGAAAAACATATTTTTGGTTGATATAGGATTGCCAAGAATCCTAGGATGCTCCTGCATCAGACACCCCAAGTAAGAAATATTTTCTCATAAGGAAATCAGGAATGTCTCAAGGGAATCAGAATAGGTATGCCAAATATGTTCTTCACCCATATCTCCTCTTGCCCTTCAGTCCAAGTAGTCTTTACTTCATTCATTTCTCCCTACAGAAAGTTCTTCTGCTTTCCACTTTTCTTATCCTTCCAATCGGCAACTGATAGCAACTGACTCTGACCACTATCGATCACATCAGTGCCTTGGTAAGGTTCATCCTCTCCAGACTCTTCAATCAACTCAGTATCATCTACGTCTCTCTATGTCATAAATGTTATCATCTACTATACTGTCTCTATTCAAAAGACCATCTACCTCTTGATTTTAACAAACTCTTCAGATATATCATTCTCCTTCTCTTTCAAACTAGACTTTGCAGGAATAGGTTCATCAACCTTGTGCTTTTGAGGTTTGTCACTGTCACATGAATAACACTTGATGACTCCACATTCATAAGTCCATGTTTCATTTAAAGGTATCAACTTATGCCAATCTCCTTCATGCCTAACCACATAGGTGTTCGCATGACCATCAAACAAAACATTCCTATCAAACTGCCAAGGTCTACCGAGCAATAGATGACAAGAATCCATATGAAACACATCACACAATATCTCATCCTGGTAAGATCTAATCTAAAAATTAACCAAGAATTTTTCTTCATATATAACCTTAGAAACATCTTGTATCCACCTAACTTGATAAGGGTTAGGGTGTTTCCTTCTTTCCAAACTCAATTTACTAACCATTTCATATGAAAAAAATTTCTCAGAACTACCACCATCAACTATGACATTACATACCTTATTCTTGCACTTACATCAGGTTCTGAATAGATTTCTTCTCTATACCAATTCATGGACACATGTAGTTAATCTCCTAGTGATAAGTGTCTCACCTTTTTCTGCAACATTCACAATATCTTCTTTAGTAGTCAGTGCCACCCTCTTCTTAGGATAATGAAAACTATTATGACTAGCTTCACCACAGCTATAGCAAGTACCACTGAACTCATTCTTCCACCTTCCTCTTTGTCCACAATTGAAGTTCTTAGTACCTTCACTACTGCTAGATCACACATCAGACTTAGGATTATCTATCACATTTCCTTCAGTAACTATCTCACCAGTTTTACCACCTCAGCTCCTATTGTTCTATCTTCCTTCAAACTTCTTATTTAGCTTCTCTTCAATCTTCAATGCCATCTGATAAGCATCTCCTATTATTTTCAACTGAATAGTAAGTAACTCTTCTTGAATACTAGGTCTCAAATCATAGACATACCTAGCAACCTTCTCTTTATGAACTTCAAAATGAACAGCCCTAATCAAGATTCTATAAAACTCCTCAGTATACTCCTATACTGATTTGTTATTTTGATTAAAAGCTTTCATCTTCTTAAACATATCCAATTCATAATCCACTGAAATGAATTGCTTCTTCAACTTGTCAACCATTCAATTCCATTTAGTGATCTTTTGTTTTCCTCTTCTACCTCTTTCCTACTAAATTTCTCTCCACCAAATATCTGCATGACCTTCCAACTTAGTCTTTGCAAATCTAACTTTATCAGGATCTTCTATTTCTTCATACTCAAAGTATTCATCCATCTCATTGATCTAATCAATCAATTCTTCTGGCCTGAGGCTACTAGAATATGTCAAAACTTCAATCTTAGGTCTCTTCCCAATCTTAGACACAACTTTCAGAATTTGATTCTCATCTAGATCTCTAGCTTCTTCTACAGCTTCTTCAAAATGATCTTCCTCAGATTCATCATCACTATCCTCTTTCAAGGTAGTCTTCTTCTTTCTCAACTCCTCTTCTAGGTCTTGCACTTGTTTCTATAAAGCCCTAAAATCATCAAGAATGAATTCTCCAGTAGCTTCCTCCTCTGAGATCTCATGATTTCTCCTTGGAGGCATCTTGAAAAAATTAGGATCCAGCTTCAAACATACAAGATCCACTCAACTCCAACAGGAACAAACTTCCCTCAAACATGAACCAACTTTTCTCAAATAGGAACAAACTTCACTCTCAAAAGATCTACTCTCACTCTGATACCACCTGAAATAGATAAGTTTGGGGAATTCAATGAAGGACTGTTCGACCTTGTAGCCAAACCAATACATAGTGGAAATACACAACAACAACAATAGATCTGTTATATAACAGAAATATTTATTCATCAAATCACTGATTACATGCAATGTGCCACGCTGTAAGACCTTCCCAGTTATAGCCAGATACAAAGCAAGTAACAGTCTACAAGGTCTCACAGTATCCAAATCTTTTCTACAACATCAATATTTAGCTATCCCAGGTCTGCAACATGCAACACACTTGTAGGCATCCAGGAAAGATCTAAACTTGTACTCAAACTTCCAAGAAATCTTCCTATTCCTAAGCCCGTAGGGTACTAACTTCCACTACCAACCATTTGATCCCTTCTAATCATCCTAAACATCTACCCAAACATCCACTTAAATACTCAATCCCAGCCAAAAGTCAGCTATACATGATATACAAATATTAAATGCCAAAACATCAATCGGCTCTCAAATAGCCTTACAAATAAATAAACTCTCCAAGATGGCCCCCAATGGGCATTAGATCCATATAGAAGAATGCAACATGCCAAATATAGGTCCCCACACATCTAATGGTCAATCCATAACACAAGGAGCATGACCCAAATCAATGGAACCAGTTAGCCAAGCCGATCCATCCAAACAAACCAAGTTGGTAAGAAAGAACACCGAGCAATAGAGAAATAACTGAGCGCCAGAAACTGACCATGCCAAGCATGACCGAGCAACGCATTTATCACTGAGTAGCAGGAGAAACTGACACCTTCAGTTACTGAGCATTCTTCAGAGACCAAGAAACGTCGGTAAACATAGAAACTAAGCAACCAGTCTCCCAAACCGAGCAAGTACTCCACCAAACCAAGATCAAAACTAAAAATCTACCTTCAAAGACAAACATATTTTTAGTTGATAGAGGATTTCCAAGAATCCTAGGATGCTCCTGCATCACTTTTTGTGGTAGAAAATTAGTTGTAAAATATTTTAGAGCCTTTGGTTGGTCATCTTAGGTACAAATACCTCCGTAGAAGCATAGGGAATTAGAACCACAAATTAGGCCTTCCATATTTTTTGGTTATCTTGTGACTCTTAAGGCATGTAAAATTATGGATCCTAAGGCACATGATATTTTCTTTGATAGGAGTTTTCAATTTTAAGAGAATTTTCCTAGCTTCAGTTCTTCCACTTCTCCTTATTTCTCCATTTTGGAAATTGATAGTAATGATAATGACTTAGAAGATGCAACTCCTTCTATTGTGACTCACAGGCCTCCACCTTTTGAGGGTCAAGAAATAGTTGTGGAAATTCCTTCTTCATAGTCTTCCTCCACTAAGCCTCATTGTGCATAGAAATAACTTTATTTAGAAAGTTCACTTGTGAGGAATTCTTTAGACATTAGGAGAAAAAGGTCACAACATAAATCATTTCCACATGCATATATTATAATTGCTTTAGATCCACTAACATTTAAGGAAGCTTCAGGGGTTTTTGAGTGGGGAAAAGCTGTTGAGGAAGAGTATAAATCTTTGATGAAAAGTGAAACTTGGGAATTAGTTCCTCTTCCTAAGGGAACAAAGTTGGTTCAATGTGTTTGGATATATCTGAATAGATGGAAATAGTTGTTCCCTTCTATAATGTATGGGGGAAATATGAGATCCACTTCTAAATCCAAATTCCCAAAGGAGAGATCCAAATTGATCAACCAAAAGGTTAATGCACAATCGAATCAATCTATGCAGAATATGAAAGAGGAAGAAAACCTTATATTTCCCTATTGGGGAATTGTGCTTGAAATCTAAAATAATTGAAAGGCAAATACTAACCTCAAAATAGGGAAAATTTGGAAAATGCAAATTTCTAATGTCTGTATGTAGTTGTGGGTAATTATGCAACCTGTTCTGGACTGGAAATGCCAAGACAAAGAAAACCCATAAAACATTTATCTTTCTGAAAATAGGTAGTCTTTGACCCCGATAAAAGGTCAAAGGCTACATTAATATTCTGAAGGTTGACTTTGACTTTGTTCACAGATCTCGAAAGTTCACCAAAAAGGGTATCCAAATCCAAGCTCAGATCTACAATTTCACACCTGTACCTGCAAGAAAAATAGGGTTTTTTTTTTGTTTTTTTGAGGGGTTTGCCTTGGTCAAACCCCGGTTTGGAATCAACCTTAATATTGAAATTGAAAAGAGAATGCTAGCAAGTTGTAGAAGTAGATCTAACAATGAAGCTATGAAATTCTATAGATATGCAATTTTATTTCGAATGTAAACAAATGCATTGATATTAAATCTTTGAACACAATAGTGGAAAATGTAAATCAAAAACATGAAAATAAATACAAAACCTCCATGATTGTATGCTTGGAATCCACCTTGATAGAAGAATGAATGGATCTAGAAGATAAACAAAGGATCTTGAAGGAAGATAACACCATCACGATGGCTAGATCTAGGGTTCGAATGATGAATCTTTCATGCTTGAACCAAATCCCTTCAGAGACTTGAATGCTTCCTTGAAAATACTTGATGAAATGCTTGAGAACTTGATGGCTTGTGAATATCTCTTTGAGAGCTCCTTGATCATGAAATTTCTTGATTGTTGATGTCTTCACAAAACTTGATTATCAAAATGAGAGAGGAAGGCCTCCTTTTATAGTGATCTAGGGCACAAACCTCTAAAGAAGGTAAAAATTCAGGAATTAAATCCCAATTAACCTTAACCACTAGAAATGGACCCATATTAAATTTAATTTAAGGATTTACCATTTTGAAACCTGAAATGGCCGACTCAGAGGTGGGAAAACAAATATTTCCAAAACCTAACACCCGAAAATCATGGGAATCTAAAATTTGAACCCTGGGTCAAAGATGAGGTAGACTCTACCCTAGGTCAGAGTCGAGGTTGACCCTGACCTAGGTTAGATTCAAGGTTGAATTTGACTCTCAAGTTTGACTTTTACCTTGAGGTCAAAAACCTCAGGACCTCAGTGCATAATGCAAGGAAATGTAGAAATATACTAAAAATAAGGATAGATAGAAGCAGAATGGGGAAAACAAGTCAGATCTTGGCAAAGGATTGATCAAGGTGCTTGACATTACCCAAGAGCACTTACTCAGAGGGCTAAATGTTCGTAACATAGAATTGGTTACATTTTAAGATGATACATTAAGCCCCCACTTTAGCAAGAGTATGGATTCGATGCAAACTCTTATTAAAGGAGAAGGAAGAAGAGATCCTAGTGGATTCAAAAGGAGATAGGATGACACTTAGTTAGGGACACAAGCCCCCAGGCTAAGGATTCTAACTCACCAGATGTGCACAAGGGTGCGAAAACAAAAAGGAAAAAGACACAAAAGAGGGGTTAGTACTAAAACAAACCCAAATCAACTAGCATAAGAAACCTTACTAACATTTCTCATACTAATATCATATCTAGAAAGCTATCATAAAATCATAAATGATGACATAATAAAGAGAATAGAAACACTATAAATAACATAGCTTCATGATCCTGTCCTACTAGCATGAAAGAAAAAAGAGAGAAAGGGAAAAGAGTGATTACCTCGCCTAGTACGATGCCCACCTTACCATGAATCACCCTAGAGGGAGAGCCCTAACAGGTTCACCCATAAACTATGCTTGCAATTTTAATGCATCTTCTAATGGCATCTGGAATACCCATATATCCACCTTCTTTTATCACTATGAATATGAGAATGTGTGTCTCCCCAGGATTTAGTAACTTATGTGTGTTACCTTTGGAAGATTTAGCATATAAATGCATGTTTTTTTAGGATTTAGCAACTTATGTGTGTTACCTTCCAAGATTTAGCATATTGAAAATTTTGAAAAAAGCGTGTCTCCTCAGGATTTAGCAACTTATGTGTGTTAGCTTCGGAATATTTAGCATATAGATGTGTGTCTTTTCAAGATTTAACAACTTATGTGCATTACCTTCCAAGATTTAGCATATTGAAAATTTGAAAAATGTGTGTCTCTTCAATATTTAGCAACTTATGTGTGTTACCTTCAGAAGATTTAGCATATAAATGTGTGTCTTTTTAGGTTTTATCAACTTATGTGCATTACCTTCCAAGATTTAGCATGTAAAAATTAAAAAAGCTATAGTACAAGGGAGACCCTATATATGCCCCCCTCCTTATCATGGCAGTCTACTAGACAAGATAAGGAAGAGGAAGAGGATACCTACTTCACAATGCAAGGAGATATCTTGTTTACAAAAATGTATACCATATTCTTAGCGAGGGATATTGACCCCTACATCCAAGAGCATAGATAATCATGAAAAGAATATGTCACTCATGGAAAAGGATCCTCAAAGAAAGAAATCTTATCAACAAAACCCCCACCAAAGAGGAGTGCTTTAGACAAAACATCATCTTTCAATAGAGGGAACAAAGATTCAATCACCAATCCCCTTGCAAACAAGAGGAAAATGAATCTTTGGAATGAAGGAAAACAACTCTAACACCAAAGCAAGGGTGAGAGTTTATAGAGAATATTATGTACAACATAGAGAAGAGGTGACGACCTAGGACAACAACTTCTCATATAAAAAGGTTATCCATAGTCAAAACATCTATCAATATGTTGAAATAATATTGCAATATAAACAAATACCACTAAGCTAAGGAAAGAAATTCCCTAGACAAAGAGAAAGAAAGAGGTACCTTGCCCCCCAAGGATAGAGACAAGGGATACCTTCGGAAAACAAATATCTGAGAAAAGATATTTTGAAAAATAGATTATGTGGATGATTATAAACATAATGCAAAACCAGAGAAAAATAGGAGAGAAAGAATACCAACTAAGCCCCAATAAAAGACATAATGGATCCTAGGAGACTGGATGAAAATACACCTCTTGCCCTGCATTCACAAGACAAGAGGGGAAGAAAATCTACATTATATCAGGATGAGGGAAATCCCCTATATAAAAATTCTAAAGGAATTATAAAACTGCACAAGAATGAGGTATAATTCCTAAAGTAGCTCTTTCTCTAACACATAGCTTGAAATGTTTACACTCCGCAAGTAAATGTGTGTTGCTATAATGAAAAGGACATTGATATTTGTATAAAGCATCTATTGGCATAGGTCTAAAGATTTCTTTCTTGGAATTCATTAGTTCAACATATACCTTCTTAGCCACTTCTTGACGAGTATTAGGGTTATCTAAGATAGGTGTGGGGAGAAGAATGTGAAGACGAGGACAATGTTTAACATCACCTACCTTGGCTTGAGATTTTGACCAATCAACACCATATATATCCGGTTTAGGGGGTATATGAATGGGAAACCTAATACCATGCTCATTAACTCCAAGCCCTAAACCTTTATAACCTTGTTTAGTCACCATAGTGTAAATTTGGTAGTGTACATATTATGTAAAGCTTCTACAGGTGGTGATTGTTTATCATGTTCATGAGAAAAGGTTGTATAAGGTGGAATAATAGGTTTTGAAGAAGTTTCTTTACCCTTTCCTTTAATATCATCATGAATCAGAGGAGAAGGTAAATCAAAGAAATCTTGTACATCTGCATCTTGAACTATAGCTTGAATCCCATTATAAGTATGGGAAGAGTGAGGATGAATAGATGGAGAATTAGGTATCAGACTAGGATTATGAATATTAGGATTAGGATTGATAGGATTAGGATTAGTATTGATAGGACTAGGATTAGGATTGATAGGAGTAGGATTAGGAAGATTAGGAGATTGTGTATCATCTACCAAATTCTTCACACAATCCAAAAGATTAATAAGGCTACCACATAAATCTTTAATGAAAGTTTTGAATGTTAGAATAATAGTGTCCGTCAACTTCAGAAAAGCATAGGCAAGAGAAAAGTTAAGAGTCATCAACATAAGGAAGTGAATGATACTCGCATAAACATCATAGGTATTATAAAGAGATGCTAAAAGAAGGGTAATAAAGAACATGACCACACACCAAAGCATCTTAACAATGTCCATAGAAAATGAAATGTAAGAAATAATTTTGTATTTTATTGAATATATAGATTTTTTTGTATTTTGAATTTTAAAATGCAAGAGCATGAACTAGATCTAAACTAAAAGGCAATCTAACACCAAAAAGAAAGAGTTGTCTATCATGGGTTCACCAAAATGAATAGATGGAAATAGTTGTTGCCTTGTATAATGTATGGGGGAAATATGAGATCCACTTCTAAATCCAAATTCCCAAAGGAGAGATCCAAATTGATCAACCAAAAGGTTAATGCACTATCGAATCAATCTATGGAGAATATGAAAGTGGAAGAAAAACTTATATTTCCCTATAGGGGAATTATGCTTGAAATTTGAAATAATTGAAAGGAAAATTCCAATTTATGATGTCTGTGTGTAGTTTTGGGTAATTCTGTAACCTATTTCAGACTTGAAATGCCAAGACGAAGAAAACCCATAAATTTTTTATCTTTCTGACAATAGGTAGTCTTTGACCCTGATAAAAGGTCAAAGGCTACATTAATATTCTAAAGGTTGACTTTGACTTTGCTCACCAATTTCAGAAGTTCTCCGAAAAGGGTATCTAAATCCAAGCTTAGATCCACAGTTCCACACCTGTACCTTCAAGAAAAAGAGGGTTTTTGTTGTTTGTTTGAGGGGTTTGCCTTGATTAAACCCCAGTTTGGAATCAACCTTAATATTAAAATTAAAAAGAGAATGCTAGCAAGCAATAGAAGTAGATCTAACAATGAAGCTATGCAATTTGATAGATATATAATTGTATTTTGAATGTAAACAAATGCATTGATATGAAAACTTTGAACACAACAATGGAAAATGTAAATCAAAACCATGAAATTAAATACAAAACCTCCATGCTTGTATGCTCAGAATCCACCTTGATAGAAGAATGAATGGATCTAGAAGATGAACAAAGGATCTTGAAGGAAGATCACACCATCACGATGGCTAGATCTAGGGTTTGAATGATGAATCTTGCATTCTTGAACCAAATCCCTTCAAAGACTTGAAGGCTTCCTTGAAAATGCTTGATGAAATGCTTGAAAACTTGATGGATTCTAAATATCTCCTTGAGAGCTCCTTGATCATGAAATTTCTTGATTCTTGATGTCTTCACAAAACTTGATTATCAAAATGAGAGAGGAAGCCCTCCTTTTATAGTGATCTAGGGCACAAACCTCTAGAGAAGGCCGACATTGGGGAATTAAATCCCAATTACCCTTAACCCCTAGAAATGGATCCATATTAAATGTAATTTAAGGATTTACCATTTTGAAACCCGAAATGGCTGACCCAGAGGCGAGAAAACAATTATTTCCAAAACTTGACACCCGAAAATCATGGGAATCTAAAATTTGAACCCTAGGTCAAAGACGTGTAGACTCTGCCCTAGGTTAGAGTTGAGGTCAACCTTAACCTAGGTCAGAGTTGAGGTCAACTTTGACCCTCAAAGTTGACTTTGACCTTGAGGTCAAAAACCTCAAGACCTTGGTCCATAATGCAACGAAATGCATAAATATACTGAAAATAGGGACATATAGAAGCAGAATGCGGAGAACAAGTCAGATCCAAGAAAAGGGCTGATCAAGGTTCTTGACATGACCCAAGACCACTTAGTCAAAGGACTAAATTCTCTTAACATGGAAGTTCTTCCATTTTAAGATGATACAATATCGAACCAAGTTTGTAGCGGATGGAAGTATGGTCAAGTATAAGGCTAGACTTGTTGTAAAAAGTTTCTTGTAGGTTCCTCATATTCACTATACTAAGAACTTTACACCTTTAGCCAAGATTAACTCCATTAATTTTAGATTTTCTATTGTTGCAACTCATAGTTTGGTTGTACATCAGATGGATGTGAAGAGTGCATTTCTGCATGGGGATCTTCATGAGGAGATTTATATGGAGATACCAAAATGATTCATACAGGATAATTCTATGGTTTTCAGCTTTAGGAAGTCTATCTGTGGATTCAAGAAAGCTCCTAGGGGTTGGTATGCCAAGATGGATTCCTTTCTTCTCTCATTAGGGTTCACTAGGTGTCATTCATATTTTATTGTCTACATTCTTCAACAGGATTACTCACTTGATACTTGTTCTTTATGTCAAGATGACTTGATCATTACAAAGAGTACTTCATCAATCATTGGTAGTGTCAAGTATTCTTTACACGATAGATTTTATATGATATACTTGGGTTTACTTCACTATTTTCTTGGTATTGAGATCACACGGTACTCACCAGGGATCACACTTTCTCAGCCTAAGTATTCTCTTGATTTTCTTACTCAATTTTGCATAAGTGATTGCAAGTTTTCACCTAGTCCCTTATTTCAAGTGTAAAGCTAGAGGCTAAGTGTACCAGACCACTTGTTGATGCTACAGTTTATAGAAATATGTTTGGAAGTCTCATCTACTTGACACATATATACCCTAACATATCCTTTGTAGTTGGCATGCTTTCTCTCTTCCTTCAAGAGCCACATGAGCTTCATTGGAAGGTAACCAAATGCATATTGCACTACATACAAGGTAAACATAAATACAAGATTTAATATGCAATAGGTACTAGAATTGAGTTTGTTGGATAGACAAACTTAGATTGGGTAGGCGATCTTGAAGGTCACAAGTCTACTTTAGGTTACATGTTTCATCTTGGTCTAAGCCCCATTTTTTGGGAGAGTAAGAAGAATCATAATACTGCTCTCTCTTCAATTGAGGTTGAGTATTGAGGGTATTTTAATATAGCTACAAAGGCTATTTGTATTTATAATATCGTAAAGGAGTTTGGTTTTAGCATTCCATGACCTGCAGTCATTCATTGTGATAATCAGGGTACTATAGAGATATCAAAACATCCAATCCAACATTAGTTTAAAAAAACACATTAAGGTTTATATGGAATTCATCAAAGAGTTTATATATGAGTAGTTCATTGAGTTTTGGTATTGTCTTACAATAGATAAGATTGCATACATCTTCACCAAACCTTTACAGAGAGAAAATATCTTTATTTGTGAACTCTCTTGGCGGTGTGGAGTATTTCCTGAGGGGGGTCATTTGACTTCTCAAATCTCTCTTATGAGGGGGATCTTTTCCTCATGTGAGGTCTTATTCTCTCTCCTTTTCTATTATTACACTTATCTCTCTTTTTGGGGGAGGGTTTTTCCCATGAGGTTTTCCCTCTTTTTCTACTTTATGAGAGATTGCATTGCATTGCATATCTTTTACACTTGTAGATTGTACATGGGTACCTAATATGGCCTAGTAGCTATGACACATCATGAATTGTCATATATTTTTGTGAGCTTAAGTGAAATCCCCTAATTTACACTTAAGAGGGGGTTTTAGTGTAATTAAGTATTCACTAGTTACACTTTACATAAGTTTACTAAGGATAATGAATTTCATAGTAGTTTTCATATGAGACACTTAGGAGTTTGCACCTCATTTTAGCACATGGTGTAGGAAAATTCCTCCTTAGGTGTTGAAAGTTTTTATCTTATTCCTCTTTATGTGTGAGATCCACCTTTAGTTTTCTTATCACATTATCATCCTCTCGTTGTTGCACATGGTTTCACATACTTTAATGTATAATGAAGGATGATCCACCTTTGGTGGACATGTGATTACACCTAATGTGATTAATAGGTTATCTCATGTGCATATCTTCTAGTTATCATGTATGGCCTATACATTCAGGCACATCTACATTATGTACATCCATTATCATTTGATAATATCATTTTTTCTCACTTGTTTTTGCTATCTATTTAGCTTCTTGATCTTGGCATTTCATTCATTTCCTTAGGAAAATTCTTACACAAATCACTCACATCTATATGTACTTACTTATCCAATTAATGAAGTGATCAACTATTTCTCTTTTTTTTTTACATTTAATCTCTTAGATCCTAGTTTTCTACATGGTATCAGAGCAACTTTGATATTTTTTCAAGCCCATATCAGATATTTTCATCATTTGGGTAAGGGTGTTGAATCAATAGTTATTGCACCCCATTTGTGGGGAAGCTTTGAGAGTTTAGACCTTGGTCATATGGATTTTAGCCCTTGGTTATTTCCAACCCTAGGGGATTAACTTTGGGCCTTCTATTTTTATTTTGGTGAAATTAAAATATTTTTACAATAATTTTTTTCTTAGAAGGATAATTAATTTCGTAACAGGGGACAAAATTGTTTTTCATATAAATTTTGCTCAACAACTCAAATTTAAGTTATGTATTTTGTAAAAGTGCATGTCTTTTCACCATGAATCTAACATACACTCATGTACTATAATTATAAAGTGTTTTTTATAGCTTTATTTGGTTTTGGTTGCAAAGAAATCCTATAAAGTGCCAAAAACAAGGGGGAAATATTATCAAGGGGGTGTTGTATCTTTTCTATTTTTTACACTTACTTATGAAGTGCTCTTCATTTCTATATTCTAAAAGAAACAATCTAAGCCTAGCAAATTGGATCCTAGTGTAATTATAGAACCTCTAACACCTTTCAATTATCTTGATTGGATTTTGAAAGTCATTATTGTACTAAAGAATAAATGATTATATAGGATAACAATTGGAACAAAAAAAGAACCTAAGTCATCTAAGGAAAAAGAAAAAACTTTCAATAAGTGTGGCCAAGAATTTGGATTTCTATGTTTAAATTTATCTCCTAAATTAATATTTCATGTTGATAACTTGAAAACATCCAACCCAGTTTTGAAATTTCTCAAAACACTATTTGAGCAAATTGATGAACGTAAAAGTCATGAGTTGGAAAATGAACTCCTAGATATTAGTCCTAGTTTTTCAACTTTAGAGGATTAGTTCACCAAATTTAATTCTTTAAAATTGCAGTTAAAATATTATGGAATTGACAAGAAAGAGGATCAATTAATCCTTTTCGTACTTTCCAAACTAGGTTTTGAATTTTTTTAAAGTTTGTCTCTACTTTTTGTTTAACTGAAATAAAACTTGGTATATCATGGACTATGCCCTCACTTGATGACTTTATTTTTGATATTACAAGGGAACAAGAAAATTTAATTCAAATAGGTACTTTAAAATCTAATAAGATATAAGCTCTAATTACAAAAAATGAAAAGAAACAAAATGTTAAAGGAGAGAAAAACAACACTAAAAAGGACAAAGAAGGGAAGAAAGGAGACAAAATTGATAACTTCAATAAGGGTAACTCATCTCAACAAAGTAAATCAATTATTGAGAGTGTTGAATGTTATTTTTGTAACAAAACTAGACATGAAGAACATTAATACTTGAAAAAGAAAATTGAACACCTCACTTGTTTTTACTAAGAATAATATTGCAGTAACTAATTTTGTCAAAGCATCTTCTTCAAATTAGGAAATTACTAAGGATAAAAATAAATTTAAAGGAAAGGTCTTCTTTTCTCAAGTGATTGTAGATTCTGGTGCTACACAACATATGGGCTCTCATTTAGATATCGATTCTAGTCCTCATAATTTAATTGATTTAGTAAATGACACTCATATTCGAGTAGATTCATCAGCAACATCATAATCCTTTGGGGAGCCTTATAGGCTTCTTCTCTTCTTATCTCTTTTTCTAGAGGATAGTTTTCTTCCCACTAGATTTTCTATCTTTCTCCTTTTATGACAGATTGCATTGTACATGGGTACCTCACCAAGTTAGTAGTCGGGACCCATTTTTTATCTTATCCTCCTAAGTTATAATTAAGGGGGCATGTTAGTGTAATTATTTAATTTAATTTCACTTAGGCTTAATAATCCTATTTATTTATCGATAATTATATGACTTATTTTGATAATTTGTCATCATTTAGGAGTTGTATAGAAGATGTTTCAATTCCATTTCAATACCTCTTCCTAGGTTCATGGAGGACAACTCGTTGTCACTCAATGAGTGTTGGAGTCGACTTCAAATTTGACTTAATCACTTATATCTATATGTACTTACTTCTTTGATCAAAGAAATGGTTGATTATTGCTCTCATTTTGTTATTGTGTTTCAATTTAATCTCTTAGACACTAGATTTCAACATGCATACTTCAATAATTTATCTCTTTCAAATAATTATAAAAGACTAAACCAAATTATTGACTATTGAATTTTTTTTATTTTATTATATATTTTCTCAAATAATTTTATCGTCACACTTATTTAATATTTCAAAATTTATTACTTTCTATATGAAATTTACATTAATATATTATGTTAAAAAAATATTATATAATTTTTACTATTAAAACTATATCACTTCAATTATGTCCCCATGATGTCCCCATTTCTTTGAACAATGTTGTTTCTACTAAAGAGGTGTAAGATAAAAAAGAGAGTGATGTGAGAGGTAAGGAGACCCTAGAAGATAAGGATATTTCATCCTCCTCTAGATCTATCCCCTTCCTTAAGACTGTTGACATGTAGGAGAGGAACATCCAGCTCCTCAGAGAAGATTTGGAGGACAAAATTGACCCTCATTTTGGAGTTATGCAAATGACCAAGGTGATGTCCATGTATTCCTTTCATTTGGTCAAATGGTTCTTTCATGAAATAAAACACAGAGCCTCAACCTCAAATCTCTCTCTACCAAGGTGGACATTATTCAGGAAAGAATGGGTGCTGAGTTTGATGGGATGACCAAAGCCAGGGAGAAAAGGGATGAGGTGGGATTGATGCAGGAGAAGATTGAAAGGATGGAGACTACCCTCAAGAAGATCATGATGGACACCAACGAGTTTATGGGGACCACAGTTGACTGCATAAGAAACATCCAGTAGGAGTTAAATGTTGGTTCCCCTATTAAAATTGATGATTCCAATGAGGATGAGGCTCCATATGGACCGAGAAAAGGCACTAGGTCATCTAAGAAGAAGAAGATCTAGGAGAGAATAGTGGATCTTTTGGACCTTAATGCGACCATCACCAGAATGTCTAAGGTTAAAAAATATATGGAGGCAAATCTATTGGAGTATGCTTAGTTTCCCTCTCTATTTTATGCTTTTCCATGTTTTCATCGCTGGGTTCTATTTTTTGTTTACTCATTATAGGCTGGTTTCTTGTTCTGTGGTCAGGTTTTCTTGTAGGCTGGTTTTTTGAGCCCTGTTTTACTTGGGTGGTTTTAATGACTTATCTTTTATAACTCGTTGTAAGGGGTTTTGGGTCCCCAGTTAAAACTTGTTTTTACCAATAATCAAAAACTATATCACTTCAATTATTGAACATCACTTCCAACATTAAATTTAATTCTTATGATATTTTAATATAAAAAAAACTTCAACTTCTAAAAGTCCCAATAAAAAAAATTTATTCTTGTTTTGGTTCCTTCCCTCTTGGCTCCTATAGAGGTGGATTTGTCTCCTGTGGAGGTGGAGATCATTGGTTTGGAAGAGATCAAGAATGTGCTTCTATACCAATTATTTCCATCTATTATTTATCTCATTGAGGTGGAGAATGTTGGGTGGGAGATTTGGTGCATTTCCATATTAGTTAGGTTATGGGAGAAATGTAAAATCCTTGTTTCTTACTTGACGTTGAGGGAGCCTTTAAAAAACCCTATCTATTGATGTGAGGGGATTCACCGATATGTTGTAAGTAGTTTGGGCTTGGTCTTGTTTGTTTCTTTTGGCTATTGATTTCTTGTTGTAGTTTGGTTTTTTTTTTTTCTATGCTTTATCTATTGTAGTTGTCTATCTGAGGGTTCTAGTTCCCTTCAAAATCTATTTTCTTCTAGTTTTTATGACACCTTTAAAACTTGTCTATTTCTTAATAAACAAATGTGGTTTAATATGCTATAGCCATGAATAAGTTACACACAATTTGCAAAAATCTTCTCTTTAGAAGTTGCAATGACTATTACACTGGTTCTGCAAATGCATACATATGGTGAAGATTTTTAAATATAAATTTTTTCTTTGATAATTATTCCATGTGGTAAATAAAATGAATACTCACACCTACATAATTTAGGGTCAACTTATAAAGCACGTGACAAGACACAATTTTGGGAAAAAATATATTCTCACTTTTTCGTTCCCTTTAGACACGAGTCGTTCACATAGAGTATTTTTGAATTAAAAAAATCCATGGTTTATGACTAGTTCAAAAGAATTATTTTATTTTTTAATTTTAATATTTGGACTAATGATTATTTAAATCATGGAATATAAAAGAAATTATATTATTTTCATTCACAAAACAATAAGTATTTCCCACTATGAGATGTGTAATGTGTGATGGAGTAATTTTAAGTCACTATCACAACAAAAATAATACTTTAAAAAAAAAATCTAGTTCCTTTAGGTTGTTTGTATTGTGGTTTAATTGCTTATAGTAGTGGCTTTGTGCTAGATGATAAAGAAATTATTTAAGATATTATACCAAAACATGACGATTTTTGTTTCTTTTAAGATATTATACATGTATCTCAATAAATGTATATTTTAATGGTTATTATAAGTTAAACTAAATTATAGACTTTTGTCTCTTTTAAGAACTTTCTACCATAGCTTTATTTTCAAACTTATTTGCTACTTCAAACTCTATTATTTTATAGATGAAATTTCCCTTGAAACATCATGCAAAGAAGTTGTGATGTTTCTCAACATTTGTAGATGGCATTGCCCTATTGTCAACTACTTATGGTCCCCTCTTTGTCTATAGATGATGAAAGAATCACCCAATGAAATTTTCATGTTCTCTAAATAATTTAAACTTTGATTGTCAAACTATAATGTTCTATACATATCCCTTCTCACCATCAGCCTAGTCTATCATTAGTCTATTCTTTAGGGTATAGGCATGACAAATAAGACTCGAAATGATTATGTTTCAATTTCTTCAAACTCTATATATGTACTTTCAGAAATTTTCATTTTCATAATCATCAAACCAAATTATTCAGTATTGACCTTTTTAAAATTTATAAATTTTCTCCTATAACTTATTTTTCACACTTATTTGATACTTTATATTTTTCTAATACTTTATATTTTTCTAGTTTCTCAATAGTATTTACCATAAAATATTTTGCCAAGAATTTATTATATTTATAAATATTAAAATTTGACTACTTCACTTTCATAATTTGACCGAACTCCTAGACACTTTTTATAATTCAAAAGTTTAAAAAATAAATGAACAAAAACTATATTTTAATACTGCTAAAGGTATTGACAAGTTAAATAAAGTTTACGAGAACCTCCACTTGAGAACTTACTTGACTATTACATCAAGTTTGCAAATGCATAAATTCAGTTCATCTTTTTGAATATAAATTTATCTTCCTTGAAAAGGCAAATACAATGAATATACACCGTTTCCTAATTTAGGGCCGGCTTATAATGGATGTGACGGAACGCAATTTGTCTACAAACGGTATTTTGCGACGGCGATGATGAGTACAATAACACCCGGCGAAGCCTGTAGTTTGAATGCAATTGCCCGCTTCCTGCTTGATGATGAATTTTCGGATGAGAGAACGAGTTCTCCTTCGCCAACAGCTACTATTGTTTCTCTGGATCCTTTTCTCAATCGTCTTCTCCACTCAGAAAATCAGAAGAGAAGCAAAATGTAAGGTGAATCTGAAATATCCCACTCCATTAGAAATAGTGCAGATCTCGATGATTTAGAAATGTTTTTTCTTTCATACTCTCTGATTTAATAGTTAGAAAAATGAACAACTGTAACTCCACAGGTTCCATAAGTCTCAGAAACAAATTTGTAGATTCTCCATCGTTAGGTAGTTTGATGTCAAAAGTAATTTCAGTAAGGTTTCTAAACAATTATTGGTCTTTTCTGCAACCATATATTATAATAATTGGTCTTGTTATGGGATGTCATCTTTGAGGAAGTTATTAAACTGTGTCTGTGTAGCTGCAATACCTTTCACGCAGCGGTGTTTAAAAAATGACAGTGGTTCTAAAGTTTGATTCAAGTGATTAATCTTTACTTGATCGATTGTGTTTTGCAATCTGTCTACAAATAATTGCTTGTCATATATTTTATCTGTAGCAAACTACAAATACAGATTGATTTGTGTTTCTATAAACAAAATAAAATTTTCAGTTATTATTTGTCCAACGTTCATATAGTTGAGAGATAAGTTTGAGGATATTTTGTGCACAAATTTCTACTAGCAATTTAGTTATTGTTACTTCAAACAAACTGGTTTGGTACAAGGGAACTTGCATCTTCTTTTGATGATTTAGTAGGTATTTATACAAGAAGAGCAAAAGAAGCAGCATGTACAGGGTATAAATGTAGGCAATCGTTTAAGTCAAAATCCAATCAAAATAAAAATGAAATTTGTGAGTCATGTCACTTAGTGTATGAATGAAAATGAAAAAAAAACAGAGAGAAAAGGAGAAATTTAATGGCGAGTACAATTATTTAATGTTATTTGTTTTAGATTTCCTTTTAGAAATGGATTATAATAATTCTATGTTATTTGTTCTTAGATTTATTTTTAGAAAATATTTAGTATTTTCTGTGGCACCACGAATCTAGGCTTAACAACTCAATTTATGAAAATATGTTTCTATGTTAAGGAGATGTAAGATCATTAAAAATTATTATATAAAGGAATAAAGAAAAGGAGGCTTATATGAATTGGTTACATTTGTCCAAAATCATCAAGTAATGATATATATACGTGTTTAGATAGAAGGGAAGGAATATGGCACATGAGGAAGGTCACTTAAATTTTTAAATATTTTTATCATAAAAACAAACACAATAATTGAAATTTTTAAGAATAAATGTATTAGTTGTGATGATTTTACATTACAAGAACAGTATATTATTAAGTTCTATAAGTAAGATTGAAGAAAAATATTCTTGAATTAATAAATGTATGTGAGTGTGGTCCAACATAAACCAAGTCAAAGAGAAATATTCTTGAATTAATAAATGTTTGTGTCTAGTGTTCTATATAAACAATGCAATTTTATTACATATTATCTACATAGAAAAGGTTATAATGATTTTATTTTATTTTATTAAGGGTCAATCAAGTTTTAAAGGGGTCTAAAATCATTTGAAAAAATATTTTAATAGGATATAGAACTCCCAAAATACTGAATACAAGAAAAAGACATCATCTAATAGAAGCCCTACCAATGTCACAACTTCCATAGCCTAAAAAAACTTACAAGAAGATGTTCTAGTTGTACCAACAAAAGGCTAAAGCACCATAGTTTACATAGGGTTTTAAAATGGTCCCTCAACCCTGGAAGAGTTTTGATGGGCTCCCTCAACTTAGAAGAAATAAACATAAATAATATGCATACAACAACATACTATTCTATTTTTTGAGAAATTTATATATATTTCAACTTCAAAAAGTGTTTATATTTTAGAATTATTTGATTAGTCATTTAATGTTCTTTTCCTCATTTATATCCATAATTTCAATAGAATGATTTGTATACCATGTTTATAGAAAGTGTAGCATACATGACTTTGGTCATTGGGTTGTCATGGGCTCTATTAAAGTTATCTCTATCTACCAAAAAGACATAGGCATTCTCATAATCATTAAAAAATGACATTAGTTCATGAAGGAAATGTTTCTATCTAGCCTTGTTATGACAATCATAATGTTATGTAGTTTTGTTACTACTACTTACATTCATTTCCTTTCATTTTTCTCCTCTCGGTTACTTTTTACCTTTTAAGTACTTTGATTAAAAAATGGTCATGAATTTGAGTAGAAGGTAAACAAAAATTATTCTTACTTTTATAGTATTAATAAATTGTTTCTCTTTGATTTACAATTATTATTTGAATGTCCAATTTTTCTTCGTATGAGAAGCTATCATGGGTCATTTCATTAATTTTCCATGATATTCTAAGCCTAATACTATATAATTTGGTATATGTTGGGCGTGCTCATAAAACTATTAAAAAAATTAAAATATATGTCATGCTTAAAAACATAAAATAAACCAAAATATAGATAAAATAAACAAGACTTGATCACAAAATATTATAAAGATCAATACTTTATTATTGAACACCAAATGTAGAATCATAAGATAGTTATAATTGATACTCAAAATAGTCTAATACTAAATAATAAACAATCAAAGTACATACACACACCACTATGATGAGGTGAAAGCAACCTACATTGATGTCCAAATGGCCTTGACAAGAGGTTATCAAAACATTTAGTTAGAGAGTGATTTTCTAAATATAGTCAATTATTTTAAGCACATTTAGAAACCTAGTTAGATGACCAATAGACTCATTGTTGACAACCATAATTTGATAACATCTTTTGAAGATTATAAAATATACCATGCATATCAGCAAGGAAACAAAGTTGTTGGCTTTCTTTTCACAAACTTGGGGGTTAATATTATGTATAGGTGGGGAGAAAATGATAAACTCTAGATGGAGGTTAAAAATATAATCCTCAATGCTAACTGTATCTATTGAAGTAGCGATGTTCTATGTAATGATGATTCATTACCTTCTTATGCAATATGAGTTGTCAGGATTTTATTATGACATGTAAAGGTAGACTTTCTATTGGCAAGATTTATCTACACCTTACAATTGTCAATATTTATACTATATACCTTCTGGTTAGTTTTTTTCTCCATTCCTCCGTAATGTTTTAATAGTATTTGGATTTCAAAGGGAATTCTCCCTTCTACAACTATACTATTGGTAGGGATAGGAATCGGGTTGAGCCCAGGTCCTATGAGATGTCGTAAAATGAGCTCATAGTGTGCGGAAAACTCTCAGTTATAAAGAATTACCCCATATTTAGAGAAATTGCATGGATATAACCATTTGGTCACAAATTATTTTGTATCTGGATGAAGAAATGACACTCTATGTGCTTAAAGAGTTAAAATATTTAACACTAGAAACTTAATATCTAAGGTTACAAGCATTTTTATTGAGGGAAAGAAGTTTTATAGACACTAAAATGACTCAAATGAAGTTGTTACCATTTTCAAAATGAAAAAAAATGGATGAAGGTCAAGTGTATGACTTCAAATGGTTATGATTGCGAAACTAATTAACCCATCATGCATGAGGTGATGATGATGTACATTATCTTATATGGCTACTTCACTAGTCTTTCCAATTACTATTTTATGTTGTTGCTGTAAGGAAACTCAGGTGCGGAAATAGCTTCCTACGCTAATCTCTATAAGAGAGTATTGTGCAAATTCTTATAAATCCTTACAATTTCAAATTCGTTAACTACTTTAACAAAGATATTGCAACCATGTACCATGCATACAAAAAAATAGAGAATGACACAATGATATACCTTGGGGAAACCTTTCGGTAAAAACCCTAGCACTCCAAAACCTGCACAATGTATTGATCAAAACTATTACAGCTTACAATACACTTGCAATGCAAGTTCTTTCAAAAGATTTCAAAACCCTTGAAGACAAATCACAGCAGCATAAAATGTTCCAACAATACACTCGCATCACATCTCTTCGCAACCCTAAAAAAGCTTATATCATGCACTTCACTTTTTAGGGCTACTCCCAAAGATAACCGTATTAGGGTTTTACCATTCTCTGAGAAAATAGGAAGAGTGTATAGTTCTCAAATTTATCAGTTGCCACATGTCTTCACTTGTCATTGAATCTTACTGACATAGCTCTTACGTGTCATAGGAATCCGTCATAACCATTTTAGCCATGATCTCCTTACACACAATTCAAGATGTCGACACATCAACATTATTTGCAAGAAATACATTTTACAAAACAAATAATAAGAATAGGAATTATCCAAGGTTGAGACACCTTATTCCTAACATTCTCCCACTTGTCGAACACATTGTAAGAGCAACAGAAACATAACAGGAACTAACCGCTATAGGGAAAAAGGCCCATAGACTCCGAACACCATCTAAACTTCTCAGTGCCCACTGGTTTCGTTAATGCATCTGCAACATTCTTCATAGTATCTACCTTCTCCAAATTTACCTTTCCATCTTCCACCATATCTCTCACAAAGTGAAACTGCACATCAATGTGCTTCGTTCTAGCATGGAAAGTTGGATTCTTTGCAAGGCAAATAGCGCTCTGATTGTCACACCAAATAGTAATATGTTCTGCATCAACACCAACATCAGAACACAATCTTCTAAGCCAAATGGCTTCTTTATAAGCATGAGTAGCAGCCATGTACTCAGCTTCTGTAGTGGACAAAGCAACCATAGGTTGTCACTTACTCATCCAACTAATGGCACCACCAAACATAGTGAACACATAAGCACTGGTGGATCTCCTACTGTCAATATCACCTGCCCAATCTGAATCCACAAACCCACAAATACAAACTGAATACAGAGATCTAGAAGAGTTACCATGATAACATATGGAGTAATCTAATGTACCCCTCAAATATCTGAATACTCACTTAACTGCATCCCAATGTACCTATCCAGGGTTAGCCATAAACTGACTCAGGACTCCCACTACTTGGGCAATGTCTGGTCTAGTACAGACCATAGCATACATAAGACTTCCAACTGCACTAGCTTAAGATACTCTACTCATGTCCTCCACCTCACTAGGAGATTTTGGACAATCATCTACAGATAAATTTGTTCCCACAGAAATAGGAACACATAGTGGTCTACAATCTGCCATGCTGAACCTCTCCAACATAGACTTCACATACTTACTCTGACTCAACCAAAGTTTTATGTTAGACCTATCTCTACTGATTTCCATACCCAAGATGTACCTAGCTGCCCCAAGATCTTTCATCTCAAATTGTGCTGACAACTGAGATTTAAAATCATAAATCATACCCTTACCCTTCCCAAACAGCAACATATCATCAACATATAATGCAACAATAAGAAGGTGATCATTTTTTACTCTGAAATAAACACAATGATCTAATTTTGATCTTACAAATCCAATTGACAACACAAATGCATCAAACTTAAGGTACCACATCCTAGGAGATTGCTTCAAACCATATAGAGATTTCTTTAATCTGCAAACTAAGGATTCTTTACCTTTAACAATGTAGTGCTCAGGCTGTGACATATAAATCTCTTCCTCCAAATCACCATGAAGGAAAGTTGTCTTCACATCCATCTGTTCTATCTCTAAATCATATGATGCAGCAAGAGATAACAGAAATCTAATGGATGTCAACTTTGCAACAGGAGAGAATATTTCACCATAATCTATTCCCTCTACTTGTGAATACCCCTTTGCAACCAATCTAGCTTTGTACCTTTCAACACTGCCATCTGTACAGAATTTCTTCTTGAACACCCATTTACAGCTAGCAGATTTTCTCCCTTTAGGCAAAGGTACAAGGTCCCAAGTTTTGTTTTTCTCCAATGAAGCCATCTCATCATCCATAGCCTCAATCCAAGAACCTACATCTTCCATGCCCAAAGCCTCTTTCACAGATCTAGGCTCATCAGTGTTAGTAATCAAAGCAAAGGCACAACTGGAATCTAACATAGAATAACCAAACCTTTCTGGTTGCTTTCTTTCTCTCATGGATCTCCTCAAGGGCTGTGGTTGAGGTTGTTCTTCCTCTTCTTCTGAACTATCAGAGCTGCTAGAGCTCTCCTCATCATTAGGCCCAACATGGTCTCTCTATTCAGTCTTCTCAGGGGTAGGAGGCAACTGAGCAACATCTTTTTCCTTTTCTTTTTCATTTGGTTGTAGCACAATAGGAGAAGATGTTAGCTCTCTAAAAATAACATTTCTAGTATACAACACCTTACTAGTCACAGGATCCCAAAGCTTGTATCCTTTCACACCAGCACTGTATCCAATGAAAATACATTTAACAACTTTGTTTTCCAACTTAGATCTTTTCTCCTTTGGAACATGTGCATAAGCTTCACAACCAAAAACACGAAGATGTCTAATTGAAGGCTTCTTAGCAGACCACACCTCCATGGGTGTCTTACCAACAAGGGCTGATGTAGGAGATCTGTTAACCAGATAGCAAGTAGTGGCCACAGCTTTGGCCCAAAACCTTTGTTCTAAACCAGCTCCACTAAGCATACTCCTAGCCTTCTCCATCAGTGTCTTGTTCATTCTCTCTGCAACTCCATTTTTCTGTGGGGTATAAGGAGTTGTCTTATGCCTCTTGATACCTTGTTCTTTATAGAATTGTTCAAACTCTGCTAAGAAAAACTCACCACCATTGTCAGTTCTCACACACTTAATCTTCTTACTAGTCTGATTCTCTACAAGAGCTTTAAATTCCTTGAACTGACTAAAGACTTGTGTCTTACTTTTAAGGAAATAAATCCACGTCCTTCTACTGTAATCATCTATGAAAGATACAAAAAATACAGACTTGGAGATTGAAGGAACTTTTATAGGACCAAATACATCAGAATGAATAAGATCCAAAACATCAGAAGATTTGTAAGAACTAGAGTAAAACTGAACATGATTTTGTTTACCATAGACACAGTGTTCGTAGAAGCCGAACTCGAGATTGAAATCATTTAACCCCTCAATGAGATTTTTATTTTTCAGGGTTCTGAGACCCTTTTCACCAATGTGGCCAAATCTCATATGCCACAACATTGTCTTTCTATAGGAAGCTTACCTTCCAAAGTGTTTGCACTACCATCAAAACCAATAGCCACAGACTTCTTCACTGCTTGTTCAGATGGTGAGGATGAAGAACTATTACATAGAGCAATACATGCATCTAGCTGAAATAAGGTACCTCTCCTAGTACCCCTTGCAAGCACTATCAATCCTCTCATCATCTTGCATCCTTCTTTCAAAAAAACAACTTGCACACCTACATCATTAATCATACTTATAGATAATAGGTTTCATGCCAAACCCAGAATGTGCATAACTCTATTGATTCCCTTTACTCATCCATCAGGAAATTTGATAGTGAGCCTTCCACGTCCAACTATCTTTAGGTGAGAATCATCACCCAAGTACACCTTTCCACCATCAAACTCTTCATATTTTGAGAACCAGTTTCGATGAGAGGTCATGTGAAAAGATGCACCCGAGTCAACCAACCACACATCATCAGATGCATGGGCTACCAAAGCTATGATGAATGCATCGCCATCTTCTTGAGATCTTTTTGAAGTTGAATCTGAACCTTTCTTCTTCTTCTTCAGCTCTTTGCAGTCTTTATGGAAGTGCCCAAATTTATCACAGTTCCAACATTTTGCCTTGGACTTATTGGAAGTCTTTGACTTCCCACAGGATTTGGATCTACCCTTATTGTCAGACTTATTGTCATTTTTCTTCCCTCTTTCAGTGGATCTCCCACGAACAGCAAGGGCTTCTTTTTGTAAAATGGAAGCCTTTCTCCGCATCTCCTCTGATAGCAGCGAAGACACCACATCATCCATTTTGAAGGTGACTAAAGTGCTTCCAAGAGCCATCACAAGATGGTCCCATGAATTTGGTAAAGAACACAAAAGTGTGTAGCAATGATCCTCCTCCTCTAACTTGACACCAATTGATGTCAACTGTGCAGCCAGCAGATTAAATGCATTTAAATGATCCGTTAAGGATCCACCTTCCTCCATTCATAGAGAGTACAACTTCTTCCTCAGGAACAACTTGTTCACCAGAGATTTGGCCTGATACATGGCCGCAAGTCTTTCCCACAAAATATTTGCAGTTTTCTCATCTAGAACATTTAGAAGAACTGCATCGGCTAAATAGAGTCTTATGAGACCCTTAGCTTTACGGTCTTTGATATCCCAATCTGCTTGAGCTATAGTTTCTAGTCTTGTAGCACTTGAAGTTGCTTCCCATAGGTCATGATCTTCCAACATGTCTTCAATCTTGAGTTTCCACAACTTGAAATTAGTGCCATTAAATTTCTCCACCTCCATTCTTCCATATGATGAACTTTCCATCTCAATCTGCAAATAAGATTCAGAATGCTCTGCAAAAAACTCCCACTCAAACTTGAGATCAGCTCAAAAAACTCTACCCAACAACTAGGAACAAAAGTTGATCAAGCTCTAATACCACTTGTAAGGAAACTCAAGTGCAGAAATAGCTTCCTACGCTAATCTCTATAGGAGAGTATTGTCCAAATTCTTATAAATCCTTACAATTTTAGATTCATTAACTACTTGAACAAAGATATTGCAACCACATACCATGCATATAGAAAAATAGAGAATGACACAATGATATACCCTAGGGAAACCTTTCGGTAAAAACCCCAGCACTCCAAAACTTGCACAATGTATTGATCAAAACTATTACAACTTACAATACACTTACAATGCATGTTCTTTCAGAAGATTTTGAAACCCTTGAAGACAAATCACGGTAGCATAAAACATTCCAACAATACACTCGCATCACATCTCTTCACAACCCTAAAAAAGCTTATATCATGCACTTCACTTTTTAGGGCTACTCCCAAAGATAACTGTATTAGGGTTTTACCATTCTCTGAGAAAATAGGAACCTGAGAATTGGGGAAGAGTGTACAATTCTCAAATTTATCAGTTGCCACATGTCTTCACCTATCATTGAATCTTCCTAACATAGCTCTTACATGTCATAGGAATCTGTCATAACCATTTTAGTCATGATCTCCTTACACACAATTCAAGATGTAGACACATCAACATTATTTGCAAGAAATACATTTTACAAAACAAATAATAAGAATAGGAATTATCCAAGGTTGAGACACCTTATTCCTAACAGTTGCACCATTTTAGGCATAATTGGTTAGTTTTTACTACCTTATTATTTTCTTTCTTCCCTCTATGTACTATGCTTAATTCACATATAAAAAATGCAATTTTCCTATATCTTGAATGAAGGTCTTATGCTTCTCATAATGGAGTAGGATAAATTTGTGCATATCCCTCTCAAACCTTCCTAGTCTAAGTGTAAAATTAAATTTTCCTAGAATATCCATGGGCACTATTTTGATATTACAGATGGCATATGGGATGATTCCTCTAATGATGTAGTTTAATTTCATATTGGGTATTGTAAGCACATGAAGAAAGAGAAATGTACCTCAAGACACTCTTGGCCTTGTAGATATGAAATAGATGACACTGATTTTGACTATGTTTATTCAATCAGCCATGTCCTCATGTCTTATACCCCAAGCCTAGCTAAACCTAATCAAGAATCCACTTTCCAAGTTGACTAAACATCTAAATCTAAAAAGGGAAAAATCATGTAAAAAAAGGTAAGAGAGGAAATAAATTATCTATGGTAGAAATTGATAATAAATGTGATGTCAATGTCCCCAGTGTTAGGATGGTTGATGAAGCTCCCAAAACCAAGGAAATAATAATAAAATAAGTGGATGTATGGAATCAGGAAGGTATTCCTAATTCTAGGGTATACCTTGGATAAATAGAATGAGACTTCGACATAAAAATCCTTATGGAAATGGAGAAAGAGACCCCTATAGAAATCAAGAAAGGTACCATTACTAATAGAAAAGGATTTATTGATTCTAGTTGAATAGGTGGGTGGTAGTCAAACTAAACTTTTCAATTGGCTTGTGTTCAAATTATTATTATTGAAATAAAGTATCATTCACTTAATATAAGAGTTAAGGATCCATATTATAATGTTACTTATGGAATTGACAAGGATAACTCTATTAAGATTCTTTTGATAGTTCAAGTGGCCACAAGGGATGTCAAGACAATGGAGATGGAGAAAGAAGTCAAAGTCAAGATCTTGGAGGAGACTATATGAAAGGTGCATAATAAAATCAAAGTCATGGTTAAAATTAGTCCAGGACTACAACATTAAATTATCACTTATAGCCTCAAAATGTTAAATGAGAACCTTGAGACCCTAGAAGTTAGTGCTATGAAAATGGGCACAACCATGCTCCACTATTGCTTCTACTATTAAAATTGAGAATGTTATTGACGAACAATAAAATTTTGGTTGGATTCCTTTGCAATATCATTTTTCTAGGACTTGTAGTCATGATAAAGGTAAGATAGATTATTCCCACATTATTCATGATTTTATAGATATAAATGTGAACTTTTTTTATAAGAATGTGGAGGATGTAAAGATATAAAAAAATATACAGTAGTTGTATGGGTTTGGGACCCTTTCTCCCTATTATTTTTTCGTCATTTTTATATTTGGGGATTTCATTTTATTATTCTCTACGAAACAAATTTTCATAATGTACAAGATTATAGTGTCTCTTCAAACCCTATTTTACCCTAATAAAAAGTAAACTATATGGAGCACATACAAACTGTAATCACTTAAAAATTGTCTAGTAAACCTTACGCCTCACTCTAACATTAAAATTTTAAATAATAGACTTCATCTTATGCTTGATCAATTATGCATATTGATTCAATATCTTATCTCCTGATCAAATCATCATTTCAATCATTTATACGATGATATCCTAAATTTTGACGACTTTATCCTACACTTTATTTGATTAAAAGCACACACTCCCTTTTAATTAAATAAAATCTACTTTATCCTATCTATGGACATGAAAAATGAATTTCCTAATTTTAAGAAGGAAAGAAAAGATGGTTTGTCTACACATTGATCGCACATTCTTCAAGGTGAGTGGAATCTCCTTTTTCCTCTGAATCTCTTTCACACATATTTTTGCCTCTTAACCATGTCCATTTATTTTTCCTCTTGAGAATCTTCTGCACCAAAGTCAAAATATGGATTTTTCTCCACCCTTGGATTTTTCTTGTTAATCTCTCACCGTCCATTGCTCTTTAAAATGAGGCTTCTCTCCTCATTCTTGGCTAATCTTGATCTTAAAATCTTAGGCATTCTTGTACTTTTGCATTATTAGAGAATTCTCTTGCATCTTGCATTCTAGTTTACTTGCATTCTTAGATTGGCATTTCCTTATTGCATTTAGCTTAAATTACATAGCTTAACTAGGAGGTATTGTAATCTTGTTAGATTAGCCTTTATTTATTGTTCTTGCATTTGAATTATAGCTTATCTCTTGCATCTCATTTCGATCATATCTCATCTTGCATTATTATTTTGAATCTTCTATTCTATGGTGCAACTTGCAAGGGTTCCTTATTGATGTTTATTTGAGAGCCACTATGATAATATTTGGATTCTTGCACGTCATAGATATAAAGCTATAATCCACTTCTTGAGACTTCCTCTTCATGTATTCTCTCAAGTGTAATGGTTTATAGAAGTTTGTTACATTTTGATCACACATCTTTGGTGCCTGCCATGTCCAGATTCTTGCATTTAGCCTCATTTCTTGCATTTTTGTCACTTTGTTGTCACAAGTTCGTAACTTTTTTTTGTAGGCTAGAAAATCATACAACATTCCAGAATATACCAAAATGATAGTTCTTTATACTTTCAGGTTAACTTTCTCCTTTCCTATAATATTATTTCTCTATTATGGTGTATATCATCTTCCTTCTGGCAAAATATTGTTCTACTTCTTTATAATCTATCATACCATTCTGAAATATTATCTGGCTTCTACAGGTGTGTCGTAGGATTTTCTTGGAAGACTATGAAGTATCACCCTGATCAGATTTCTTCCATAATCCAAGTCTTTAACCTAGATTGCTTGCATTTTCTTGCATTTTTGGGTTTTTTGGTTTTCTAAAAAAACCTAACATCTTCTTTGGCAAGGTTTTTGCTCTCATTTTCATACCTTTTGTTCCATAACTTGCAGTTTTGTAGGAATCACTTGTCAAAGAATTTTATTGCTACTTAGACTACTAACTTGTTCTTTTGTAGGTTGTCTTAGATATACAAATAAATATTGTGCTTTCATAGACTTGATTTTCTACGCACCTGGCTTAATTAGTTGTCTTTTGGTAAATGAACATGTGCTTGATGTGTTTGGGACACACTATGGAGTACGATAGTATGCTTTTTTCATTTCCAAAAATTAGAAATCTAGACCTATATTAGCTATCCATTTACTTTCTTGCATTTACCTTTAGAGGGCCTACCAAGAGAGAAATATTTTGGGAATGACCCAAGTGGGAAAAAGAAAACTTGGCTTACTCCATCCTACTATAATAAAAATATTTCTTCAATATAAAGAGAGGGAAGACTTAACTATTTTTTACTTCCAATGCTTCTTCATGTGTAGGGCATACTTGCCCCAATCATGCTAAGAAAAATTATACTTGATTAGGTTCTTGTAGGGCTGTCTTGGTCTCAATCTTGTTTACAAGACTACAAGGGGAGTACATTCACTTTGTGTAGGGATGAGAGGTCTAAATATTTATTGCGATACTATACATTTTAGGTTCTTATATGGCTATAGGCCTTAATTTATTGTGTGAAACTACAAGGGGTAGTCATGAATGAGGATCCTTACTAAACACCTTAGGACTTAGAGGCTAAGCTTTTTATTTTGTGACTTTATTTTTGCAAGAATTTATCAAAGTGGAATTTACCTTGATCACCATAAGATACTCACCATATGTGTTCCATTGGATGCAAAGCTTGAATATTGAAATATGGAAAGATATGTGATTCGAGTATTGTTCTCTTCCAATTGATCCATAACTTGCATAGTCCTAGGAAAGACCATTGAACCACTTAATTGTGGGGCTAAGTATAGAAAGTTATGGGAAAGGGTTCAAGATCTTCCCTCTTAACCTTAGGTAGGATTTTCTTTATGTGTCTTCATTTTGTGCAAGACCTTTGAAAATGATTTGAACATACACATAATGTTACTATTCATGGAGTTTTCCTTTGAGACCTCACAAATGTTTGTATCATACAAGGTTGCTTTGTCCCTTACTTGATTTTTTAAGACTACTCTATGCATCATGATTGCTTTGAAAAGTTGACTTTAAACTTCAAACTTGTTAAACCAAAGATTACACATTGTCACTTTTCCCAATTAGTCAAAATAGTCAATTGAGACAAGGATCTTGAGTCAAAATTGGTCCTTTGTTGTTCCCTAATTTAATATCACTTGTTTTAGTGAGAAATATAGCATGACTGTCTAGAATATTGTCTATCCTTCATAGAAGTATCATCTTGTAGTACTAGGGTAATTGTCCTACCTATTTACAAAAATCATCATGTCCTAAAGTGTTGTCTAGTTTTACTAGGGTGTATTCTATGCATTATCTTCCCTATCTAAGTGTCATCTAGCTTACTCAGTTCTATCATAAAGATTCTTATTCGAGTTTTTTTGGCACAAATTTTCACTAGCTAGTTTAGGGAGCTTACACTTGACCTTTTCTTGTCTCTTAGCCTGAAATTGGTAGGTTAGGGACTATTTTTAGCTAAAAAGGATTACTTTGATTCCTTGGTTACATTCTTGATTAGTTGAGTTGTACACTTGTCTATCTCTCTTGGTTATCTTTATCTAGGCTTTGAATTTATCTTTTTATTTGAGTCACAAGTTTGATACATAGGGATCTTACCCGTAGCTTGGACAATTTGTAATAAGTCATCTTAATATTTCTTTTATTCTCTCTTTTATCTTTTGACAAGTGAACACTTTTCTTTTTAAGGGTGGACATCAAGTTGTATTGTGTCATCTTAATTGTCTCTTACACTCTCATTCATGTCAGTAATAACTAGATACCAAATTGATCAAGGAAATAAACCACCAATTAGCTTTGATGAATTTCCCTTTCCCACTAGGCATCAACATCATCAAGACAAAGACCCTCAAATTTATTTTGACAAAGAAGAGGATAATACCAAAATTTGGTTTGATCCTTTTGGAAGTACCTTTGATAGTACCTATAAGAACCTCTTGCCTCATCAAGATCTGAAAATAGTTTATCTCTGACCATGTCTATTTGATCGAAATGAGAGGTTAAGAAGAATTGAATTAGAAATAAAATCTTAACAAGAAACCTGATTGGCTCAATAATTTAATTCCAATTTCTATGGAAATAGTGAAAATAATGGAAATAATTCACCACTATGATCTCCTCCAAGGTCTCAACACAATGGATATTTACTTTTCATCCTTGCAGTTTCTCATCCTTATGATGGATCATAGAGTGTGATCTGAAATGTTGATGCTAAAAATACATACACAATCAAATCCAGAAATTTACTTTGTATTACAATGGATATAATTTACTTCTAAGATCTTCATATTCTAGATGTCACTCTCAACATGGTAACAATACAGAGCATGAAATTACCGAAGAAGAGATCCAAAAGTTTCAACAAAATCATTATTACCAAGAATTATTTTGAAGACATTAGAAAAAAATGGTGCTCAATATTTCTTGTACTTTTCTTCTAGAGGGTTAAAACTCTCTCATAACTTGGATGTTGATGGATTGATCTAGAAAAGAGAACCCTCACCTTTGGAAGTTTCCATCAAAGAAATAAAAAAATTGAAGAATGAAATGTCGAGCTTTAAAAGAGAAAAGGATAAGCCTAAGTCATCATTTTATATGGAATCTATATGGACTTTACCTTTGGACAAGAGTCTATATATGATGCCTTTTCTAAGAGATATTGATATTCCTAAGTATGACAAGTATGATGGAAATGGAGATCCACATTATCATGTTAGACAATTTTATACTTTGAGTATGGACTTCATGCATGATGATACTTATCTTATGAGATTCTTTCCTAGGAGTCTAAAGGGTCAAGATATGGAGTGGTTCACAAAAATGACACCTCCACTCAAGTATTTTAATGGGTTAGTGCAAAGATTTATTCAAAAATATTCTTACAATATTCAATATCCAATAACCATGCTTGACCTATGAAATATCAAGAAGAAGCAAGATGAATATTTTGTTACATTCTTACAAATATGGAGAAAGTTATACTCAAGGTATCCATGACAAATTCCTGAGAATGAAAAGATCGATATCTTTGTTAATAACCCCATACCTGAATTACACTATGATCATAGAAAACATGTTTTTTTACCTGTAATGACATGATTGAAATTTCATTCCGAATAGATGACATTTTGGTCAAGAAGGGTGAGGTCACTTTGAGAAAAAAGAAATCCAAAAATAATAATAGATATAAAAAAGATAAGAGTAAGCCTTGGAATAAGAACAAGCATGTGGTCAATGATGGTTTTGTTGATGAGCACAAGCCTAGAGATCCCATTTTCAACTTAGCTAGTGCTATCTTAACAACTTGACAATAAGAAGCTGCGAAGTCTAATGATGAAAATAAATATAAATATGCATGGACACCTAAGCCTAAGTGTGACTTCACCACTTTGGGAGACTCATATGATGTGATACTTAAGACATTACTTACCAATAAGATTATCACATTGCATGAATATGATAAACCTTATATGCTAGAAGTGAAACCTAAGTGGTGGAATGACAATAATTATTGTGAGTATCACAAGAACAAAGGACATAAGACTGACAACTGCATAAGGCTGAAACATGTCATTTAGGATCTCATTGAAAGATGCAAAGGTTGGTGTAGATGATCTTGCCAAGAATGATGACCACAAGTATTTTAAGGAACCGCTCCCTAAGTATGATAAATGTTAGGCATCAAAATCCTAGAAAGATTAGGGAGCTAAGATCAACTATACTTATACGAAAAACAACAATGTTATCAATATGTTTGAACCTATGAATGAAGGTGTTAACATGGTGAGATCTAATGGACCCCACTATGATTCAGATACTAATGAAAAACCTAAGGTTATCTTCATAGGTTATGTTTTTTTCATACAATGCCAGTCATATAATGAGTGTAACCTCGTGATCATACTTAGAGGTGTCAACTCTCCTTCACCTAGGGAAAGTGTAAATGTTGTCACTAGAAGTCAACCTAAGGTTATTCTTAGAGGTCCAAATTCTTCCAAGAAAGATAATCCTAAATAAGTGGCATCCTCTTCAAATAAAATTTCTACTTCCAACAAATCAAGCTATAGTCTAGTGGATCAAATTCAATGTACTCCTCCCTAGATTTCAACCTTTGAGTTTCTCAAGTTATCACCTACACACAAGGAGATCTTAGAGAAATATTTGCACACAAAAAGTGTCCCCAAAAATATTGATAATAATCAATTCCATACTATGTTTAATCATATTGTTGCTCCACATTACCTTTCCTTTTCTAAGGAAGATGACAAGTCCTTAACACACCCACACAACCTTTCCTTACACGTTGAAATTCAAACATATCAAACTCAAGTCAAACAAACGGTGATAGATAATAGAGTTGGGTTAAATATCTATTCTTCCAATGTAATTAAATAGTTGGGATTGTCAGAGTTTACCATTGACTCAAGGAAAAAGATTACTATAAAATCTTATGACAAATTTGAAAGGTCTTCTAAGGGATTGATTGTGTTACCCATTCGAATTGGTCCAATTAAAAAAGAGGTGGTGTTTCAATTTCTTGATCTCCCTCTTGCCTACAACATATTTTTGGGAAGACCTTGCATCCATGATATGCAATAAGTACCTTCTACTTATCATCAGTTCATAAAATTCCCTTTTAATGGTGCTGAAATTTCTATTCTAGGGGATAATTCCATGTCTATCAATGCACTTACTATTGAATACTTAGTACCATACAATAGATATTTAGATGACAATAAGTATACTCTTTCTTATTGTGAGAAAAATCTTAAAATATTGAATCTTGGGATTGGAGAATATTGACTAGACTCTATTGTTGCGCTTCTAGTTTCCCCTCATTCCTATGGAAAACCTTTAGAGAATAAAAAGCCTTCATCCTCTACTATGACATGTCATAACACCTTTTTCCAATCCTCAATACCTTTAGAAGATGAAAGATAAGAACAAGTTGTTATATAATGGGTTTATAAAGGAAAAGTACCTAGAGAAATTGTTCTTAGTGTTGAAGTTTCTCCCAAAAGATATGGAAAAGGTTATGAGTTCCTAGATAGAATGGGTTACCCAGGTCATGGTCCTTTGTGTAATAAGAAACATGCTCTTATTGAACCTATGAGTCATACCAATGTAAGAAAATATAAGGATAATAATGGATTGGGATTTTCTAATGCACAACCTACTTTTGACCCATCTCCTGATAATAGTGAATTTGAAGAAGAGACTGTGCCTACTCGCACTTTTGATCAAAATGAGGACAATGTTTTTTACAGCACTACCATTCTTTGAAATGAAGAAGTATCCCCACTTGAACATGATGATGAAGCTTCCATGTCTCACCACAATAAAGAGTCAGAGGTTGAAGATCCTTATAGGTAACGCATTCGTAGAAACATGACACGATTGTTACAAAGAGAAAGAGTTGTTGACTCACAAGATTATGAATGATATTCTCTCTCAATTGAGTGTATAGAATAGGTAATAGATTCCATTCAAACTTATGCTAACCAGATTGAAGTGGTAGATGAGTCACCCATAAGGTCTAATGAGTCAAACTTACATACCACTTTCATTGACCAAGTTCACCATGCTAGGAATCAGATAGACCTAGGTACTTTTAAAGGAGACCTTATAGACTCCAAACATCCTATCCCTAGAGATGATTTCCCCCATATCAATTCTTTGGAACCTTCCACTTCCCTCCCTCTCACGTACTCTAACCTTATTGATTGGTTGCAATAGAAGTAGCAACCTACATTACCTTCCTTCCCGAATGACTATGAAATTTCTTGCTACCTTAATGCTATTGAGCCCATAGTTTCTTCCACTAGTGAATCAAAAATAAACATGGCTAAGACACATATCAAGTACCTTAGTCAATTTTTTTTTAAAAATGAATAAGAATGGGTTCTCTAATGGTGAAAACCACTTCGTGGTGGTGTCAATTCTTAAAAAAGTAAAAATAAGAGATGTATCTAAGGATGAAAACCTCTTTGAGGCACCCAAGGATTAGGTAATTAGTAGCATGCCTAGTTACTTTTAGGAAAACTCTTTAGTCTTGATAGAGTCAAAAAAAAAGTTATAAATCTTGGAACAACAGAAGAACCTCAGCTCATACATTTATCTCGATATTTGTCAATAGATGAAAAAAACAATTCACTAAGTTCTTCAAAAGAAAGAAAATCATTTTTTCTTGGACATACATGTAGACATGCCAAGGATTGAAACTAATCTAATCATACATCATATATCTATAGCTCCTAGTGTTAAGCCAGTAAAACAAAAGTTGTGAAAGATGCATCCACATATATCTCTCTTGGTCAAAGTAGAGTTAGAAAATCTTTTGAGTGTTGGATTTACATGAGATATAGATTATGTTGAATGGATCTCAAACATTGTACCTATATCTAAACATGACAAGTCCACTCATGCATGCACAAATTTCCAAGACCTTAAAAAAGATTTCCCAAAGGATGACTTTGCACTTCCAAATATAGACATGATGATGGATATGACTGTGGGTTATGAAATGTACTCTCTCATGGATGATTTTTTAGGATACATTCAGATCAAGATAGCTCTTGAAGATCAAGAAAAGAGTTCCTTTACATGTGCCTGGAGAGCCTTTTGCTAGAACATCATGCTATTTGGATTAAAAAATTCCAGAGATACTTATCAAAGAGCTATAACCACTATATTTCATGACATGATTCATAAGAACATGGAATATTATGTGGATGATACCTTGGCTAAGTTGAGAAAAATAAATACACATTGAAGCTTCAATTTTTATCTCAGATAGGATAGAACAATTTTAGCTAATATTAAATCCTAAGATATATGTTTTTTGGTGTCACCTCAGGGAAACTACTTTGATATATCATTTCAGCTAAAGGAATAAAGATTGACATCGAAAAGTTCCAAGCTATAATAGAGATGCCATCTCCCAAAAACATAAGTCAACTAAGGATTCTACAAGGGCATCTCCAGTCCATTAGGAGGTTCATATCGCAACTTGATGACAGAGGTCAACCTTTTAATAAAAATCTACACAAAGGAGCTACGTGTACATGGAATGAATAATTTGAAAAGAATCTTAATCAAATCAGGGCATATTTGGCTAAACCTCCAATCTCGATGCCTCCTATCCCAGGAAAACCACTTATTTTGTACATTTCAACTACAACAACATCCTTGGGGGTATTATTGCCACAAAAATATGAACATGGGAAAGAAAGAGCTATATACTATATCAGTAGAACATTGGTAGCTTATGAGATCAATTATAATAACATTGAGAAATATTGCCTTGCCATGGTGTTTGCATCTCAAAAACTTAGACATTATATGTTGGCACATACTACACAACTTATCACAAAAATTGATCATCTAAAATACTTACTAAGTAAAGCTACTCTTACTGGTCAATTAGCTAAATAGATGGTGATTCTCTCTAAATTTTACATTGAGTACATTGATCATAAAGCTATAAAAGGACAAGAAATTGCTAACCATAAAATTTCCTCTACCAGATGATACTCCTATGAAGATTAACTTTCCTGATGCATCTATTACATATATGACTGAGCGCACATGGAAACTATTCTTTGATGGATCCCACACACAGAATGGTACTAGAGCCGGTTGTCACACCTCATGGTTACACTATCTCGAAGTCATACAAGTTTTTATTTCCTTGCACAAACAACATATAATAATTTGAGGCTTTGACAAATGGAATTAAAATGGCTATTGAATGAAGGATTATTGAACTACATATCTTTGGAGACTCTTAGCTTTTCATTAATCAAACTAATAATGACTATAAAATAACATATGAAAAATTGATTCCTTACAAGAAGATGATTGATGATCTCAAGAGCTACTTCTCCTTTGTCACATTCAATAGATTCCTAGAGCTGAAAATAGAGTGTTTGATGCTATGGCTACTTTGGCTTCTATCTTACAGTAGGAAGAACATGAATCTAGATTTCAATTCCTAGTGGAAGAACTACACTATCCTATCTATGACTCCCCTGAAATCATGTGATATACACTATAATTGGTCATGATTCCTCTCTCTATACTAAAATCTACTCCTACCTATAAGACCAAATCATTCCTGATAACTTAACACGCAATGAGAAACAAAAACTTGTTTGCAATGCTTCCTGCTATACCATCATCTTCAATTACTTGTTTAGAAAGGGTCTAGATGAAAAAATTCTTAGGTGTCCAGAGAAAGATGAGACTAAATTTTTGTTATCTAAAGTCCATGATGGCATATGTGGGTCTCACTCTAATGGTCTTGTATTAGCTTGAAAGCTACTGAGGGCCAGTTATTATTGGCCTAACATGAACATAGATGTCCTGTACTATGAAAAGTCTTGTAAGAAGTGTCAAATACATGAGAACTTGATTCATGCTCCAATATGAGATCTTATTCCCTCTAGTACACATTGGCCTTTTCAATAATGGGATTTTGATTTGGAAGGTCAAATTTATCCTAACTCATCTAGTGGACACAAATTCATCATTACTGCAACATATTATTTCACAGAGTGAGTTGATGTCATTCCTCTTTCAGTTGCTAATAGAAAAGAAGTATCTATGTTCATCCTTAATCATATTATATGTTGCTATGATATACCCTCCTCCTTAGTTAAAAATAATGGAGGATAGTTCATAAACAAAGATATCAAGCAATTATGCAAAAAATTCATGATTCAACAACACTGGTTTTCAATCTACTACCCTCGAGGTAATGGCTATGCTAAATCTTCTAATAAAACATTATTGAAAATCTTACATGGGATAGTGAACAAAACAAGAAGAGACTGGCACTTACAAATTAGTCATAGATTATGGGCCTATAGAACTAGCATCCACATGCCTACTAGAGCTACACCCTTTGCACTTGTTGATGGATCTAAATTTTTGTTGCCTCTCGAGGTTGAGATACCTTCCCTAAGTGTTTCATTAAGGGGCCTCATTATTGGATATTACTAATGCATGCAGAGGTGATTGAGACATTTAATATGTTCAATCACTATGCTACTAAATAGGCACTCATACTTTTGTCATTTTTGTCTTGTCATTGATGTCAACGTATGTTTTTATGAAGAAAACAAAATGGTAATCATAGTGTACAAATAATGTATAGATGTTTCAGATGCTGTGAAGTTAGATGAGAGTTCAAGTTGATGTTGTGATCCTATATTTGAGATCACATCATTAGATGTTTCATATTGAGAGAGTTACAACTATTTTGGTAAAGACTGGTCATTGGACTGTGATAGTGAGAATTGACAAAGTCAATCTCTGGGTTTTTGGTATCTCTTTCAGAGGATTTGGATTCAAGGTATGCAAGCTTGAAGGATGATAGACAAGGTACTAAAGGATGTTAATTGGTCAGTGCAAGGCATGGAATGATTGGTGATGTTATCTATGGTGTGCGTTCTTGCGATGGTTTATTCTGAAGCTAACTCAAGGAATGAAGTGTGTGTTTTGTTCAGCAAGCATAAATTAAGGATATCGGTCCTTAATTATTCTAATGAAATCATTGTCAAAATTTTATAGATACCATATGTATCTTAGCAAGGGTTTATGTAATTGTTTGTAATTAGGAAAGCCTCATGGTCTGACCTGATGATGGTAAATTGTAATAAGGTATAAATGAAAGGTCTTTTCTTTGGAAGAGATATTGATAGAATGTATGTGACATAAGAAGGTTGTGAAAGCTGCAAGCTTGTGTCTATTGTATGTAGAGAAGAGGTGTATTGGTGGGCTTCATCGAAACTGATCAAGCAAAGACATTTGCTGGCAAATAGTTCAAAAGATTATGTGTTTCTCTATACACACCTGTTGTGAACTAGTGAGTTCTGAAGGTGGATTTAACCTTCTTTGGGTTGTGCACCTTGGGAAATGATCCCTCTCTTTTGTTCTTGAATCCTAACAAGGTCTGTCCTCTAACAAGGACTATGTACTGTAATGCTTCAATAATCTCCTAACAGGGCTATATCTTCTAACAAGGACTATTATACTCTTAGTACATCATTTGTGGGTACTAATTCCCACTGGGGTGTTTACCTTTAACAGGGTTTCCCCAAAACCAAAATATTGTGTTATTGTGTTGGCATTCATTGTGTTCATTGGATCTAATATTGTGGAACTTAAAAGTTTTAAAGTTTAATATTTTGTTATACAATTGATTCACCCCCCTATTAGTTGTATTGTGGATTGTTAATCCTAACAATTGATATTAAAGCTTGTGGTCCTCAAAAATAAATCTTAACAACTTGAGGTGATCTTGGATATGGCATTCTATAGGAAAGACAATCCTAAATTTGATCCTGAAAAATTCGATAGTTGGAAGAATAAGATGCGAACAAATTTTCTATGTTGGGGCATACACTACCAGATGATTGTAAAGAAGAAGAAATCTCTGAAGGTTGAGAATGATTTAGAGTTAGCCACTGATGATGAAAAGAATTTATTCTCATGCAACATGGTCACAAGAGAAGCATTGATCAGTGCACTATCTAAGGGTGAGTTTAGTAAAATTAAAGATCTAGATTCAACACATGAAATTTTGAATAGACTAGAGGTACTTTATGAAGGAGACAAGTATACCAAACAAGTGAATTTATAAAACTAGAAGAAAAATATGGAGAAGCTACAAATGAATGAAGATGAAAGCATTAGGGCCTATGTTCAAAGGGTTGCAAAATCTGTATTCAGGATCTAGAATTGTGGAGGTACTTATGATGAAGATGAAGTCATTACAAAAATTCTTAGATCTCTAACTCATGCTTACAAGTTCAAGGCTATGTCTATTCAACAAACTTTACCTCTAACACTAAACTTTAGCAAAGAGATGTTGATTGCAAAGCTAACTACATTTGAAGCTATGGAATTAGGAGAAGTTGTGCCTAAAGTTGAATATGCATTTAAGGCTTCCACACATAAGAATTTGTCTACACTTCCGAGCACAAGCAAGGAAGACCTAAAAGAAGAGGTTGGTGAGTATGCTGAGGAATGGGAAAATGATAATGGTAGAAGAAAGAAAGATGGACGAGCTCATTGCACTAATTTCTAGAAGAGAGAAAAGAGGCAAGGGAAAATTTGAAGGCAAGTTACCTTTGAAATGTTTTTCATGCAATAAGATAGGTCATTTTGCATCTAGATGTCCTACAAGAGTTTCTAAGTACAAACCTGATTATGCAAATATTAGAAGAGACAAAGAATGTTATTATACTAGTGAAGGAATCTCTGATGATGATGATGTTGATTTAGATTGTGAAGAGATTGGATTTGTTTCTATTAAAGATGAACCAATACATGAAGAAAAAGCCTTAGTATCTCATGTTGACAAGAAAATTGAATGGATAATTGATAGTGGATGTTCTCATCACATGACTGGTGATAAGAACAAGTTTTTTAAATTAGTGAATTATGATGGAGGTGTTGTGAGGTTTGGGGACAGTATCCCTAAGTCCATCATAGGAGTAGAATCCATTACTCTGGATGGAAATACTAATACATAAAATGTATTACTTGTTGAAGGATTGAAACATAATTTGTTAAGTGTTGGACAGTTAATGGATAAACATTATCAGTTAATTTTTGTTAATGGTAAATGTTTTATCAGAAGCAAGGAAGGAAAACATATTGCTACCTGTTCAAAATCTATAGGTAATGTATTTGAACTAAACACATTTGGAGCCTCTTATTTTGTTGTGAAGGTAGATGATAGTTGGTTATGGCACAAGATATTTTGTCATGTTATTTTTTATAACATTGTGAAGGAAAGTATGGCTAATGCAGTAAGAGATCTACCAAAGATTATGAAACCATCTAACACTATATGTAGAGAATGTGTTATGGGAAAGCAAACTAGAAGTAGTCATAAAAGAAAATCATTTAAATCAAAAGGAAAGTTGGATCTGGTACATACAGATCTATGTGGACCTACAAGAACAAAGTCATACTATGGTGAAAGGTATTTTATACTCTTTGTTGATGACTTTTCTAGGATGATGTGGGTTACTTATCTAAGAGAAAAATTAGAAGTATTTGATAAAGGTGGAGAGTTTACATTAGATTTATTCAATTCATACTATGAAGAGGAGGGGATAAAAAGACAAACATCTTCTCCTAGGACTCCACAACAGAATGGGATAGAAGAGTGAAGAAATAGGACTATATTGTGTGTGTGAAAATTGTACCTGATCTGTAGACACAACACTTCAGTAAAACATTAGAGGTTAGCTATAATCAAAATCGTGCAAAATTAAAATCTAATCTAACCAAGCAATTTACTGCCTTCTAGTAGGTGTGAGATTGATGTTCTCAGATTATTATTGAGATCAATGACCTAGATGACACCTAAATGAAGGATTTGAATGCAATTTATCGAGATATGAATTGAATGCAATTAAGCTATTTTTTTGGATTTTAGATGCAATGATATGATGAAAATTGATATGAAATTTATGATAATATGAAAATTGATCTATGATATGCTAAATGATCTAACAATAATATGCAATATGAATCTAAATGAATGTAAAAACAAGATTGATCTCACAATAGCCTTGATTCGCAATAAGCTTTGATTCTCCAAATTCTAATTCTCCAAAATACTTGTGCAATTCGTAGCTAACTTTGGCAAACTAAGCTTACAAAATTATGAGATGCTTTGAGATGAGCTGAGGCTTTAATTTTATAGAAATCCAAGGCTTTGGAGGTGCATGGAAAAAACCCATAAATCACTCAGATTAACTCAGCTTGATTTTTGAGTTATCTGATAATAAAGATAATTTAATTCACAAAAATATGCAAATCATGCAAAAATAGCTTTTTAACTCAAATTAGAGTTTAGATCAGCTTTTTGAACTCCAAAAGGATGTTGAGTTCTAAAAAGTCAACACTTTGCATTGATTTCTAATTTGGAGTTTAATTGTTTCTTTTAAATGTGCATAATAATTATGAATTAATTAAATAAATAAAGTGATTTATGCTCAACTTAACTGATTTTTGAAAATAAATAATTGATTTATGGGTTAATCAATTATTTAATCAAACTTTTATTAAAAACTATATTATTAAATAATGACAACTTGCTTTAATTAATTAAATAAAAATTTAATCAATTATTCATAGGATATTGGATTTATTGTCAAAATTAAATAATATAATTAATAATAGATAGAATTAAATTTAATTACACAATTAAGTGGCAAGATATTAAATCTAATTAATTAAATATGAAAATATTCAATTAATCAAACTTAGGATAAATGTGATTTATCGCCAAATAATCATTAAATTAAAGATAATTAAGATAATTAGGAATATTGCTAGGAATATTCCTCGATGCAAAATTTAAGATAATCAATTCTGATTCGATGATGTTTAGATGTGCCTTAGATTAGGACTTCGATGTTGATTTCGTTCGATTTGTAGATGTAGGAGGTTAATGAACTTATAGCCCATTTTTGGGGTATTACATTTTGCCCCTGTTTGAATTACTGTGCGAAGCGCAGTGGTTCAAAGATAGTCTGTGTTTGATAAAGATATGAAACTAATGTTTGAAATTGATAATTGATATGAGACAAAAGCTGATTGATATTGATTTGATATGGAGATAATAGGTCCTGAATGACCAAAGATAATGTTCACTATAACAGCAAATGAACCTATGATTGTGAAAAAGTGTCAAAATGCCTGATTCCAAACCTGAGGATTGCAAAGAAGTGAGTGACCGGTTCTAGAATCGATTGTCTTAGCAAAACTAGTAGGTATCATATCTAAATCCTTCAGTTGCTGAAGAACCAAGGAAAGAACACTATGATCTGATGGTTGCAAAAACTGATACAATTTACAAGATTAGGAGAATACCAGATTGATATGGATCTTGATGAATCTGATATGCCCCAAGTGGTGATAGATTTGCCCTGAGTGATGAGGTTTTTTTGATGAATCAGCAACTAGACATGGTTTTTGTCTTAATCACTGATGAAAGATAATAGATTCCAGATAAAATTAGATTTACAGACTTTGAATGATGTGCAATACCATGCCCCCTTCGGGATTAAAATTGAAATCTGACAAGAAAAGTCAGCGTTGAGAGTTCAGAAGCATGTTAATTGATTGGAAAAGTGGTTATACATGTTCAAGAATGCATTCTGCATCGTTGGAAGGTCCCAAAAGACTAAGTTTGACTAGGTTAAACCATGAGTTGACCATAGTTGACCAAGTTGAAATTTTGATAGTTTGATGTTAGATAATCAGTTAAGCTGAATACTAGATTTCTGTGATTATTGAAGGTTGATTATGCAAGTAGTTAATAATATGAATGATCTTAGATTTCAATTTTGATCCTGAAAAAGGATTCTACTTGCTATTTCATTGGAGGAACCTTCATGTGGGATTCAACTCTTGTTAGATTTGAAGAGACAACTAGAGAATTATTTAAGCATTGAAATTCATTTAGCCATTGTGAGATCATGCAAACATGCAAAATGCAAAGAGACATGCAAAATGAAATGCAACCTAAGACCTAGGACCTAGTCACTGATCATATGTCGATTTGTTATCATCATTGAACTTTTAGGTAACCGGATAAATCAATACAATGCCCACTAGCTATGAAACCATAGACATATGAATATCGATTTGTATGCGCAAGAATCAATACAACACCCACTGGCTAGGAAACCATCGACATATGAATATTGATTTTGTTTTCAAAATGTCAGATTAGATATAAGCACCAAGGTATAAATGCCAGGATGACCTAAATATCATGTCCATTTTGATATAGCAATTTGTATAAGCATCAAAACATAAACGTCATGATGACCGGAATAATCCTTGCATGACAAACACATCAAACAGCCAAGAGATTATTCTAAATCCAATGTGAATTACCCGTAGTGACCCTTTATCATTCACATCCTTAGGTAAGATTGCATTTCACAGTAGGAGAAAGAACTCACTCAAAAAGACAATAGTTAGATCAAACTTCCTTGAATCATCTACGTATCAATGGTCAAGGTACGCATGGCCATCCAATTTGAGATAGAGGCTCTTACAATCGAACACCATTGCAATCTAGAATTTCCAAAGTTGTTTAGATTTTCACATACAAGCAGAAGACAAAGAAAAGACTATGCCCCTAGTCATCACTCTCTAAATCCTATAAAGGACATGATTGAAGAGCTCAAAGGGACATAATATGCAAAAATCTCAATGCGAATCAGTAAGCATACAAGGAGATAAAAGCATGTAAAAAGAATAGATTATTTTTAGTTTGATGTTTGATTGCGTTGTTGTAGATGCAAAATCCTTTCTGGAGACAAGACTGATTGACTGACTCACATGAAGCTTCAAAAGGACTCTGACTAGATATGATACGTCTAAGATACACTGGAGACCATAAGATATGACATTGATTGCCCCCAAGTTTGAACATTGATAGGATACAGACACTTGAGTAGATTGGTGGACAAACTGACTTATTGAAAATAGGAATGCGGAAATAAACTGGGAGATATATACAAACTAAAGCAAGATTGAAAGTTGGGAAAGACCAAGATTGTGCTGATAGATGGAGTGTATTGAAACAAGTGGCACCCATTTGCCGGGTTTTCACCATCTTGGCAAAGATTCTATTTTTGCTACCAAGGCGCCTATTTCCAAGTTTTCACCAAGGCACTTTTTTTCTTTTTTTTATAAATTTTTAATTTTTTTTGTACTTTTGATATTATTTTTTTTGTGTGTGAATCATGAAGGTGCCTATTGCTAGGTTTTCACCAAGATGTTCATTTTTCAGGACTTTTTCTGATTTTTATAATTTTTTCAGGACATTTTACCATAGACTGAATGCCTTAGGTGTAGAATTTCTTCAGATGGAGAATGTTGATTGGTTCTCAGAGCTGTTCTCCTTCAGTCATTGAGAGTTGATAGGCACTAGAGCCAAAAGTAGCAGTGATTACAAAGGGACCTAGCCAATTGGGCTCAAACTTCCCCTTATGTTCTTGATGTGATTAATTTTTAGGATTTTCTATCAAGACTAGATCGCCAACCTGAAATTCTTTGTGTCTGACTTTCTTGTTGTAGCCTCTAGACATTCTCTTCTGATATACTCTAAGATGATCATATGCTGCTTGTCTGCACACATCTATTAGTTCAAGTTCTTGCAACCTAGACACTTTGTAGTCATCATCAGTTACTAAACCATGCATTCTGATTCTTAGTGATGGGATTTTGACCTCAATAGGTAGTACCGCTTCAGACCCATAAACTAAAGTAAAAGGTGTAGCCCCAGTAGGTGTTTTGATACTTTTTTTGGTACTAGTTCTGATATTAGTTCTGATACTAGTTTTGATACTTGTTCTGATACTGGTTTTGATACTTATTCTGATACTTGGTATACTTGATAGCATCTTTTTTCATTGCAAACTTCCAAGCAAGATCATATCGTGTAGTCCCAATGTCTAGCAAGGTGGAGAAAAAGAGGGATTAGCAAGTTGGTGGATGAGATGGAAGACAAGAGAATGAAGGAGAATGAAGGGAAGAAATCCTTAAGGGAAAAATCCTCAAGAATACCAATCTAGGAAAAAAATAGGTCATGTAAAGCACATTTGGATAAGCAATGAAAGGCTAGCATAAGATAAGTCACAAAATCATAATGCAAGATTAGGAAAGGATGCAATCCAAAGGAGTAGACATGTCAAGAGGCTTCATAGCACTGTGTTTTACTCTCTTTTTTTCTTTTTTATTATTAGATCAAGACCAAAGGGGAAAAGGATAGCAATAAATATGAAGGCTAAACATGAAAGGAATGAAAGCAAGATCACCATAAGATAACTCACAAAATAGCTAAATGTTCATGTATAGGTCAACCTTGTCAAGATCAAAGAGAGAAGATGGAATGGATGAAATATGTAGAAGAACTACGCATGATGCCTGATTGCTAGGTTTTCATCATGGTACTTATCCAAGGTGCCACAAGAGAGTGGTTTTCACCATATGATGAATTTATTTCTCTTTACTTTTGCTACCAAGGTGCCTGTTTCCAGGTTTTCACCAAGGCACATTTTCAATTTTATTTTATTTTTCATTTCTTTTTGAATTTTTGGAAGAAGGCAAGATTTTTAGATAGTGCTCCTTGAAAGGATAAACCATGATATGCCAAGGATTCAAAATGATACGCTCAAAGATGCTGATAGGGAAAGGGAGATGGAAGAGAAAAATGGAGGATAAGGTTTTATGTAAAGTGAGTGAGGTTGGAAGATAGGAGGAATAGGCAAATGAGGAAAAAGGATAGAAGGTAGAAGGATAATGAATGGAAGGATTGTGAAAGGGTAGATGAAAAGGAAGGCAAGATCAACATCAACACACACCTTGAAGGGTGGCGAGAGGATGGAGGAAATGTGAATGAAGGGTATGTGCAAGATTATGAGGGGCCAAAAAGTGGCGATGTCAGTTCAAAACTTTGACAATGTAGCTGACGAATTTTTTTTCACCCGAATTTGATAAAATAAAAAGGGTATCTTAAGAAGATTATCAGCTTTCTATCAATATAATTGCTATCAAATTTTGAATTCGGTAAGTAATTATTAGTTATTTTCTAATTGAGCTACCTCTAAAGCGCTGATTTATATACTGATTGAAAAATGACTATAATTTTCAGATAGTATAACATTTTTGAAATCAAAAAAATGCGTCACATTATATGCTTCACCTACTATAAGGAAAATAAAAATAAAAATAAATTTTGTAAAGTTTTGAATGAGTTAAGGTGGTCAGACATGGGAGATTTTTTATTCTGAAAATGTTGTAGCCAAAAATTCATAATTAATTTTTTTTTGGAATAAAATTACAAAAAAATATGCATCACATCCGGGCATGAGTCTACTACTTATATATAAAATCTTATAATAAAATATTATCATTTGATTATGATTAAGGTGGTCAGACATACACCTGCTTCTTATTTTTTTCCTAAAATTTTTCTACTGCTACATTGAAATCTATAATTTTCACCAATCATACTAACTTTTTCTCAAAAAAGACCTAGTAGTTTAGAAACTACATTCAATTTTCTATAGATTCTATTCTTACAACTTTTTGATATTAGGTTCATAGCTAGTTTAAATTTTCATGTCAAGTTGACTAACCCTGATTTACTAATTTTTCATTGCCACTTAAGGGCATAGTTTGGCCCCTCATGATCTTACACATACCCTAAAGGAATACATGAAGGAATATAGAAAATGGATAGCAGAGGTTGTGGTTTAGGTGCATGAAATGGAGGAATGCTTTTGGAAGAAGATGAAGTGGAAGTCTTTGGAAGCTTAAATGTCAACTTAACTTTTTGTTCAACACCAGACTCTTTCAAGAGAGACTTTGGAATCAATATAGTGATAGGATTTTTATTTCTTTTTGGTAATTTAGAGAGAATATCTTCAATGATGGATTTTGGAACCCATACTTGTCTTGTAGTTTTCTTCTTAGATATCTCTTTTGACTTTATGTTTCCATGTCTATTAGAGGAGACATGGTTTTCTTCTTTTTTTGAAAGATTCTTGTATTGCTTCTTTTTCTTGTATTGAACATTCAAGTTACTTCCAAAAGACTTGGGACTTGTGGAAGAAGAAGGAGGATATGACTGGTTTAGATGGGTGGGTGGATGAAAAGGATTTATGGGTGTGCATCTATGTTGATCTTGAGGAAAGATAGGAGATGGAGGTATGTAAGGACCGAAGATGGATGGTGAATTAGGAGAGTTAGGAGAGGAAAGTGAAGGGACATAAGGACCCAAGATGGAAGGTAGACATGAAGCCCTTAGTAGTGGTGGAAGAGGTCCAAGGATGGATGTGGAAGATGCAAAAGGATAATCAATAAGTTCATCGGCATCTATATGACAACCAAGGACATCAGCATCTTTAGAGTGAGCATTAAAATTTTCAATAGAATCGTGGACATCTTGAATATGAGCACCTTCTTTGATAGGATTGTTCAAAGCTTGCAAAGACTTTGGAAGAGTAGAAAGTGGAAGTGAACATGGAGTGGTAGAATAAGAAGATGGAAGACTTTGATCTTGACAAGGATCTTTGGATAGCACAAGCGTATAATTTTTTTCTTGATTTTCAATAGGCTTAACATTGGAAGTAACAACACCATTTGTACCAACCTTAATGGAAGTATCATCTTTGGAAAGTGCAAGTGTAGTAAGGTTATTTTGATTGTTAATAAGCTCAATAGTGTAAGTAGTAACTTGATCTTGCTTAGGAGAAGACTTAAGACATGGTTGAATGCATGAAAAAGGGGCTGTAGGATCAAAAGAACCCTGAGGTGGATAAGAGACATCATGAAAAGGAGTGGATGACATGGAGGGTTCTTGATCTTGATCTTTCTTTATGTTCTTTTCTTCATCATTTTTAGAGTCCTCTTGACATGGAGCCACTTTTAAGGACAATGAAGCATGTTGGAATTGTATGGATGACTTTGGAAGAGATGGTGGAGGACTAGCTAAAGTAGGAATTATAGAATATGAAGGCTTAAGCTCTTTAGGTTTAGAATCATTGAAAGTATTTGTAGCCAAGTGAAGGTTAGCTTGAGTTTCTTTAAGAGGTAACCCTAGAGGATAACTATAGGGAACCGCATGAAAAGTATCAGGGCTTGTGTCAGATGAAGGTTCTGTGAAAGATTTGAAAGACTCGGAAGCTTTAGGAAATGTATGGGTATTGGAGGAAGTAGGGGATGAAAGTGAACCATCACAAGACAAAGGTCCAATATTAACATGATCTTTCTTGAGAAGATAATCTTTGTTTTCAATAGGAGAGTCCTTAGGAGAATGATTTTTATAATATTGATGCTTCAAGCTAGCACGATGCATTTTATAGTCCTCAGTAGTAGTAGATGGATCATAATCAAGGTATTGTCCACAAAAGCCATCAAAGTCTCTTTCAAAATTAGAATCATATGGATCACCATCACGATCTATCCAATGTGATGGCTCATTTGTAGTAAGTAGGAACACACGATGAGGAGGACTCTTACGAACAGAGGTGTCATAGGTATCATTACATTGTCTGTCATCATAGTCATCATAGTCATCATAGTCTCCAAAGATGGATGTGTCACTCTCCATGGAAGAGGTATCATGTTGCTCAAATTCTATCTGGGGTGACATGTACAAGTCTTTATCAAATAGAAAAGAGTATAGAGATTCCATGGAGAACTCTTTAGGCTCCTTTTCTTTCTTAAGATTGTTAAGTTCAACTTGCATAGCTTGCAACTACTTCATCATAGTGGTGATTAAAATTTCTTCCTCATGTGTACTAATTCTTTGAGACATGTATACTAATTTTCAATGGCTACTGCTCTGTTCTTGACATAATGATTCGTTCGACAGATTCTGAAATTATGCTGAAAAAGCTAAATATTTGGCAATTCTGACAATTGTTTTGACAACTTTCAAAAATTTCCCAAAAAACACTCTATAGACTCGTACGACAATGGGTATGCTATGAAATGACAGTTGCAAAACTCATATGATAGTTGGGTAGCAATGAAATGACAATTGAAAATCTCATACGATAGTTGGGTAGCAATGAAACAACAGTTGCAAGATTTTGAATTTGAGAATTTGCTAGCATGGAAACTCGTATGACACTGGGTACTTAATCATATGACAGATGGGTTGTAATGAAATGACACTTGGAAAAAATCATATGACTTTTGACTTCCTAAAATGATTTTTGACTCCAAAAAGGATTTTACGTCAATTTTTGCAAAATTTTGAGTTTTCATATTTGAATTGTTTGCAAATTTCAATGTCCAGATTTGAGGATTGTAATAGATTTGTTCATTTTCAATAACCAGATAGATAAACAAGCACACAAAATAGCAAGCAAGTGATTTCAAGCATGTCTAAAAACAATGAACAAGGGTAAAAGAAACCTTGCGCATGAACAATCAAGTGACTTATTCATTCTAATCCTCAGAAGTGCTAATTGTGTATGTTCTAAAAATGTTTGCAATAACACACATATTCCTAGAAAATGAAAATTTGGCCTCGCTAGGGTTTTTAGTAATGGTTTGACTCTGCAACTTTTATGATCCAAAGGGGTGAACTCCAATCCCAGTGCACCAGGGTTTTGACACAGTCTGAGAACTTAATCTTCAAGAGCTGCTAGGGAGATCTGACAACCCAACAATGAACCATACCTATGGAGATTTCTTCCACAAGGACATTTATATAGCGGCTATCACTACCACGGTGAAAATGGCTATTACCGCTTGAGGTTCCGTCAACGCAATTTTCCCTATGAAGGGATTGTTCACTACGGTTAACCCTCTCTAAAGGTGACTCACAGTAGTATACTACAAGGGGACTTGGCTCCAGATCCAAGGTTTTTGACACCTTTTCATTTTTAACCCAAACAAAGCAAGAAGATTAATCTGACACGCTAAGACAAATTTTTGCTTCACCAAAGTCTATGATGTCAACTCCATGTGATCTATCAACCTCTCCAGGGAGAGAATGTATCAATCAATAAGAGAAGGTGCACTAACCAATTTTGATTCACCAAAGCTCGTGATGTCAACCCCATGTGATCTATCAACCTCTCTTGAGAGAGAATGTATCGATCAATAAGAGAAGACACACTAACCAAGTTGAATGTGAAACGCACTAAGTATCCTCCCTACCTACAAGGATTCTATCATCAAGAAGGATTTCACTGAGAATCCAATCTTTCAAGAATCATGAATAGTGTTCATAGGGCCTAATTACTATGTGAGCACAAATGTATTCCCAAAAGCAAATCTATCCAAAAGTACCCAAAAAGTAGAAAGAGGAACACTTAATGCTTAAAGCGAATATGAGATGAGTCCACAAGGTGGAACACTTAACACCTCACACAAGCTGAAAATGAGTCCCCAACTTAGAAAACAAGTGAGTTTCTAAAAGCACAAAAGGGCTGCCTAGTGGAACAATTAACGCTTCTCTCCTGTAGACCCCTGACCTTTATGGCACTGAGATTGCAACCACAAGGTGGAATGAGGGGCCGATGGATTAGCGAGTCCAATAACCCAAGATAGCAATCAAGATCAATCACAAGTAATCTAAGACTGCTAATAAATACTTAAGGTGTCACAACCTAGTATCAATTATGCAAGTGTGTAAAACAAAAGCATGAAAAGAATCACCCAAGCTAGACACACGAGAGATTTATTTTAAGCCCAAATCAAAATATTATCAGCACAAGTGGAATACCTGAGATCCTCACAATGCGCTTAGTAGATTTTTACCTGATTTTAGAAAACTCTACGCTTTTTTTTTTCAATCAAAACTAGCAAGAGTCAATAAAAAATAGAGAATTCCAACTGTTAAGATTAGTTGTTAGTCAAAATCCAAAAATCAAATATGAAAAACTGCCCTGAAAAATGAAATGACAATTAAAACCTGATGCCAAAACTCGTACGACAGTGGGTCTATTACCAGATGACAGTCTGAAACTTGTACAACAATGGGTATGCTACCAGATGATAGTCTGGAAACTCGTATGACACTGGGTGTCTAATGAAATGACAATCCAGCTTCCAAATGATAGTGGGTGCCTGATGAAATAATACTCGGTCAACTGTCATACAATAGTGGGTATGCTCCCAGATGACACTGGGTGTCCGATGAAATGATAGTCTGAAAAACTCATACGACACTGGGTGTCTGATGAAATGACAGTCTGAAAAACTCGTATGACAATTTGAAAAAATCGTATGACACTATACGGACTGAAATTAAAAATCGCATTGTACGGACAATTTTGATAGAGAAATACCACCAAAATAGGCAGCAGCAGGGGAGTTCTGATAGAGAAATGATAGAAGATTGATAGAAATGAAGGGAAGCCCATTTCAGGGCCCCACGGTGGGCACCAGAAATGTGTGTGAAAATTGTACCTGATCTGTAGACACAACACTTCAGTAAAACATTAGAGGTTAGCTATAATCAAAATCATGCAAAATTGAAATCTAATCTAACCAAGTGATTTACTGCCTTCTAGTAGGTGCAAGATTGATGTCCTCAGATTGTTATTGAGATTAGTGACCTAGACGACACCTAAATGAAGGATTCGAATGCAATTTATCGAGATATGAATTGAATGCAATTAAGCTATTTTTTTGGATTTTAGATGCAATGATATGATGAAAATTGATATGAAATTTATGCTCATATGAAAATTGATCTATGATATGCTAAATGATCTAACAATAATATGCAATATGAATCTAAATGAATGTAAAAACAAGATTGATCTCACAATAGCCTTGATTCGCAATAAGCTTTGATTCTCCAAATTCCAATTCTCCAAAATACTTGTGCAATTCATAGATGACTTTGGCAAAGTAAGCTTGCAAAATTATGAGATGCTTTGAGATGAGCTGAGGCTTTAATTTTATAGAAATCCAAGGCTTTGGAGGTGTATGGAAAAAAAGCCATCAATCACTCAGATTAACTCAGCTTGATTTTTGAGTTATCTGATAATAAAGATAATTTAATTCACAAAAACATGCAAATCATGCAAAAATAGCTTTTTAACTCAAATTAGAGTTTAGATCAGCTTTTTGAACTCCAAAAGGATGTTGAGTTCTAAAAAGTCAACACTTTGCATTGATTTTCTAATTTGGAGTTTAACTGTTTCTTTTGAATGTGCATAATAATTATGAATTAATTAAATAAATAAAGTGATTTATGCTCAATTTAACTGATTTTTGAAAATAAATAATTGATTTATGGGTTAATCAATTATTTAATCAAACTTTTATTAAAAACTATATTATTAAATAATGACAACTTGCTTTAATTAATTAAATAAAAATTTGATCAATTATTCATAGTATATTGGATTTATTGTCAAAATTAAATAATACAATTAATAATAGATAGAATTAAATTTAATTAAACAATTAAGTGGCAAGATATTAAATCTAATTAATTAAATATGAAAATATTCAATTAATCAAACTTAGGATAAATGTGATTTATCGTCAAATAATCATTAAATTAAAGATAATTAAGATAATTAGGAATATTGCTAGGAATATTCCCCGATGTAGAATTTAAGATAATCAATTATGATTCGATGATGTTTAGATGTGCCTTAGATTAGGACTTCGATGTTGATTTCGTTTGATTTGTAGATGTAGGAGGTTAATGAATTTATAGCCCATTTTTGGGGTATTACATATACTTGATGTTGCTAGGACAATGTTGATTGAAGGGAATGTATTTCATGTACATTGGAGAGAGGTTGTTGGAATAGTAGTGTACACATTGAACATAATTCAAATCAAAGAAGGTACAAGTAAGACTCCCTATGAACTATGATTTTATCATACACCTAATGTAAAATATTTTAGAATTTTTGGTAGTAAATGTTATATCAAGAGAGATGATGAGATAGGAAAATTTTATGCTATAAGTGATGAAGGAATCTTCCTTGGTTACTCTGTTAAAAACAAGGCCTACAAATGCTTCAATCTGAGATTGAGGAAGATGGTTGAAAGTAACAATGTAAGAATAGATGAGACATTTTAGATACAAGACATAATGTATTACAAGAGTCAAAATTCAGAGATAAGAGAAACTACTACTACAGAAGAAGAAGAACTTGTTAAGGAAGAAGGTGAAAAAGAGGCTTGTGATGCTAGCACAAGTAAGACTACTGAGACTCCTAAAACTCCAAGGTATGTAAAAAATAACCATCCTGAAAATCAAATTATTGGCAATACCAGCCAGGGAGTGCTAACTAGATCAAAAGTTAGAGAATAAATTTGTTTGATTTCTCAAGTTGAGCCAAAAACTATAGATGAAGCCTTTAAAGATGAATCTTGGATAAATGTTATGAAAGAGGAATTGGATCAAATAAAGAAGAATAATACTTGGGAAATAGGTCCTAGAACTAAAAATAAAAATGTTATAGGAACAAAATGGATCTTTCGAAACAAAATGGATGAAGAAGGAACTATTGTAAGGAACAAAGCAAGACCAGTGTGTAAAGGATACTCACAGCAAGAAGACATAGACTTTGAAGAAACATTTTCTCATGTTTCTAGAATAGAGGCAGTAAGATTGTTCCTATCTTATGTTGTACATAAAAACTTCAAAGTGTATCAGATGGATGTTAAATCTACATTTCTGAATGGAGATCTTGAAGAAGAAGTATACATAGAACAACTAGATGGATTTCCTCTATATGAACACAAAGACATGGTGTGAAAATTTAAGAAAGCTCTATATGGGTTTAAGCAAGCTCATAGGGCTTGGTATGCAAGGTTAGACAAGTATCTACTTGGGCTTGGATTCAGAAAAGGTAATGTCATTAGTAACTTGTATTTAAGAACTACTGAAGATGGTATCCTGATAGTAGAAGTATTTGTGGATGACATTATCTTTGGAGGTAATGATGATCTATGTAAGAAATTTTCTAAAGAAATGGAAAGTGAATTTGAGATGTCTATGATAGGTGAAATGAAATTCTTTCTTAGATTGAAAATAACTTAGAATGAGAATGGTATTTTCATTTTTTAGACTAAATATCTCAAAGAATTACTTAAGAAATTTGGAATGGAAGATTGTAAACCAGTAGGAACACCTATGGTGACTGGAAACAAACTAACAATTGATGATGAATCAAAGTGTATTTTTCAGACTTTATATAGATCAATGGTTGGAGGACTACAATATCTGACACACACCAGACTAGATATTGCTAATGCTATTGGAATTGTGGCTAGATATCAAATAGAACCCAAAGAAACACATCTAGCTACTATGAAAAGGATATTAAGGTATCTAAGAGGAACCATAGACTCTAGGTTATGGTATGATAGAAATGATAGCTTTGAACTTCATGCTTATACTGACGCTGATTGGGAAGGAAATATTGATGATAGAAAAATTTCTAGTGGTGGTGCATTTTTCCTTGGGAAAAATTTGGTTTCTTGGCTAAGTATGAAATAAGATTATATAGCACAATCTACTATTGAATCAAAGTATGTTGCTGCTACTATAAACTACACTCAGATTGTTTGGATGAAATAAATGTTGATAGACATTGGAATAACCTTTAATGAACCTATGGTTATCCATTGTGATAACAACAATACAATAAATATGTCAAAGAATTTGGTGATGCACTCTAAAATGAAACACATTTCTATCAAGTATCACTTCTTGAGAGACAAGGTGGTAGAAAAGGAAATCAATCTAGAATATATCAGTACAAAAGAGAAGATTGTAAACATTTTTACAAAGCCACTACCAAAAGATACCTTTGAATATCTTAGAGGTATGCTAGTGGTTTAGGCCCCTCCTAGTCAGAACTAAATGATGTAGAGATGCATCAGTCCAGAGGTATTTAGAGCCTTATCATTATCAGGATTGAATGTAGGGATCTACTCCTCAAGGGGAGTGATCATGGATGAAAGTTTATATGTGAAGGAAGTTGAAGGCTCATGGCACCCTTTGCCATTGTTGTGATAGGGGGAGTATTTCTATGAGAAAATACTTACTGTATGCAGAGATTATTCAGCTGAAGGACTTTGGATTGATATAACTTTGGGATAAGATTTTCCTATATGTTGACATCAATGCCAAAGGGGGAGATTGTTGGATATTGATAATGCATGGAGAGGTGATTCAGACATTTAATATGTTCAATCACTATGTTATCGAATAGGCACTCATACTGTTGTCATTTGTGTTTTGTTACTGATGTCAACATATGTTTCTATGAGGAAAAAAGATTGGTAATCAGAGTGTACAGATACTATATGGGTGTTTCAGATGTTGTAAAGTTGGATGAGAGTTCAAGTGGATGTTTTGATCTTATATATGAGATCACATTATTATATTTTTCATATTGAGAGAGTTACAACTATTTTGGTGAAGATTAGTCACTAGATTGTGACAGTGAGAATTGACAGAGTCAGTCTCTAGGTTTTTGGTACGTATATCTCTCATACAATTTGGATTTAAGGTATGCAAGCTTTAAGGATGATAGAAAACATACTAAAGGATGTTCATTGGTCAGCACAAGGTACTAAATGATTGGTGATGTCATCTATGGTATGTGTTCTTGCGATGGTTTATTTTGAAGTTGACTCAGGGAATGAAGCATGTGTTTTGTTTAGCAAGCATAAATTAAGGATGTTAATCCTTAATTGTTGTAATGAAATCATTTTGGACTTGTTATATATATTGTGTGTATCTTAGCAAGGGTTTATGTATTTGTTTATAATCAGGAAAGCCTCATGGGCTGACTTGATCATGGTAAATTGTAATAAGGTATAAATGAAAGGTCTTTTCTTTGGAACAGATATGGATGAAATGTATGTGACATACAAAGGTTGTGAAAAATATGAGCTTGTGTCTATTGTATGTAGAGAAGAGGTGTAATGGTGGACTTTGTTTGAACTAATCAAGAAAAGACAGTTGCTGGCAAATAGTTCAAAAGATTATGTATTTCTCTATACACACCTGTTGCGAACTAGTGAGTTCTAAAGGTGGATTTAACCTTCTTTGGGTAGTGTGCCTTGGGTAGTGAGCCCTCTCTTTTATTCTTGACTCTTATTAGGGTCTATCCTCTAACAAGGACTATGTACTATAATGCTTCAATAAGCTCCTAACAGGGCTATATCTTCTAACAAGGATTACTATACTCTTAGTACATCATTTGTAGGTGCTAATTCCCACTGAGGTTTTTACCTTTAACAGGGTTTCCCCAAAACCAAAATATTATTTTATTTTATTGGCATTCATTGTGTTCATTGGATCTGATATTGTGGAACTTAAAAGGTTTAAATTTTAATATTATGTTATACAACTGATTCACCCCCCTTCTCAGTTGTATTGTGGATTATTAATCCTAACACTCATCACTGACGACAACTAAAAAATTATGTGTATACAAGAACTAGAACTTCTAGATGAGCATATAACAGCTATGTTTAATCACATGAGATTTTATCAAAAAATAATGTCACAAAGTTATAACAAAAAGGTTCATTCTAGAGAGTTTCAAGTTGGAGACCTCATCTTGAGAGAGAATCCCAAAAATCAATAGAATAGAGCATAGAAGGGCAAGTTTGAACCAATTTGATTGGGTCCCTACATAGTTACTACTAGTTTATGATATGGTGCTTATCAACTTTCTACACCTGAGGGGGAACAACTCCCTAAACCTATAAACATAATTCATATAAACAATTTATACACATGATGCTCCAAGAGCCTTGTACATATCTTAATGTCCTAAAAAAATCTTTAAAATTGATACATGATATTGAAAAGATACTACAAAATAGAAAAGGTCTTGAAGAAATGATCATCTTAGTGAAAACCAAGCAAACAGGCACTCTAATGCATCAATAAAAAAATCAAATATTTAAAAATACAAAAAAATTGAAAATTGAAAAGGAACAAATTTTTTTTTAAAAAGAGAAAAATTTCATTTGTGAAAACCTAGAAACAGGCATCATGGTAGAAAAAATAAATAATCCTTCCAAGTCCCCAAAGTGGTGAAAATTTGGAAACAGACGCTACTTGAGACAGATGCACTTATATCTATTAGTTTGTCACTTTGTTCTCTAAACCCTTTTGACTCCTATCTTCAATCTACTTGGTCTCAAATTGGCCTTTATCTAGGGCTAATGGGCATGAGCTGTATTCTCCTTTGGTGCTCGATGGTGTTTCTTAAGTGATCCAAACCAAGTAGTGTTTCTCAACACTTCCTTTTACATAGAGTTTTTCTTAACACGTACTAGACATGCTATATTGAGTTGATACTTTGTCTACACTCTAGGATTGTGTGATATTTCTCACCTACAAACATAAGTCCTAGCGAGTCAATGATTATATTTTATTTTTCACAATGCTTAAAATGAAATGACTAAGACATGTTATGACCTTTTTTATTTGAGTTCTGATTGAATGATGATTTTTATGAGTTGTCCCTCCTTAGTCTCTCTATGATGTTACGACTAGAGGACTAGGGGTATGTGGTATATTTTCTTTGGTTTCTGCCCATAGGTATAACTTTAATGAGCCTAGGTGTCTCTTTATCTGATCTCTTGGACACTCGGGAGATTTAGAACTTTATCCTTGACTGCTACATATGTTTTCTCATGTAAGACCATACTCATGGTTATCTTGGCACTTACGCTTTGATACTGGTATAATCTTGCAATATTAACCTGGAAACCGTGTTCAAGTCATCATGACACTTATGTCTTAATTCTTACATGTGTTTCCTACATTATAGCTTATATAGATCATATTCATATCTTTATAGTTTAATTCTCACTAGTGATGATTGTATGATCTTGTGATGTCCCTTAAAATAAGGCTTGATGATAAAAATAAGGACCTATTAACCCTTTCAAATTTCACTTCGCATTTTCATAGTAGTTTTCATTTTTAGCGTGTATTTTAGTTTGCATTCAAGTTTGGAGAGAGTATCCTTCATAATTTTGGATAGTTAGTCAGTTGTGCTCGATCACACATCTTCCTTTCTTCTCTCTTGATCATGTCTTTATCACCTCTTCGATCTTTCTCTCTTTCACCCTTTTCCTGTCATCAGAAGGGGTTAATCATATCATCATATGTAGTCTACTCAAAGTTTTACATTTCAAATCACAAGGTTCATATTAAAGCACATAGTATGAATAACTATGAGAGAATAACATTTAAAGTAATAAAGAAGAAGGAATAAGTACATAATTGATATCATATGATACATGTGTAGGAAGTAAAGATACACCCATGAGCCTAAAGGAAATGAAACAAGTACACAATACATAGACCAAATAAAGTATCTCATATATATCAAAAAATGGATCAAGGTAGAGTACAATAATGATACCAAGTTCTTGAATTAAAATTTTAGTTGGAGCCTTAATACAATCTAATACTAGCTTCCACCCTCTTGAGTAGGTGGAATGGGTGGAGGAGCCTAGGCCCTATCTGGTGGCTACATTGCACCCTCTGATCTACCTATGCACTATGAGTAGTATGATACTTTCTAACCCTCAAGTACCATGGATGGTGCAGGAGCACACCTAACCTCTATGAACTATTTTTTTTGGCTTTCAATGGAAGCAAGTGCATCATTAACAACAAAGAAGGAGAAATAATTGCATCATGATCAAAGACTAAAGGTAATTTTTTTCAGCTTAATCAAGAAGCAATTTTTTTTGTTGCTAAAGTAGATGATAGTTGGTTGTGGCATAAAAGACTATGTCATATCAATTTTGATAACATAGTTAAGATAAGAAATGTAAAGGTAGTAAGAGATCTACATAGCATAGCAAAGCCAATTTATACTATATGCAGGGAATGTGTGATGGGAAAGCATGTGATAAACTCATTCAGGAGCAAGCTCAATTCAATAGAGAACAAGCTGGATCTGATTCATACAGACCTATGTGGACCAACTCAAACAAGATCATACTATGGTGAAAGGTATTTCATTTTTTTTGTTGATGCTTACACTAGAATGATGTGGGTTGCATTCTTGAAAGATAAGTCACAAGCATTTGAAAAGTTCAAGATATTCAAAGCTAAGGTTGAGAATGAATCTGGACTAAAGATAAAATGTCTAAAATCAGATAGAGGAGTAGAATTCACCTCTGACAGATTCTATGAGTACTGCAAAGAACATGGCATAAAAAGGTAGTTAAGTGCACCTAGAAACCCTTAGCAGAATGGAATTGTAGATAGAAAGAATAGGATCATTATTGATCCAACGTGCACCATCATGATTGAAGGAAAAGTTTCTCACACATATTGGAGAGATGCGGTCAATATAGCAATCTACACCATCCAATAGAATTCAATTGAGGCTTGGCATTGACAAAAAACCATATGAGCTATGGTTTGGTATGTTCCCACATTAAAATACTTTAGAATCTTTGGAAGAAAGTGCTACATCAAGAGAGATGAAGTAGTAGGAAAGTTTGATGCAAGAAGTGATAAAGGTATTTTTCTTTCTTCTAAGTATCATTGAAAGTGCTCATGTTAAGATTGATGAAAATTTTATGGTTCAAGAAAGATATCATGATTACTCACCCATGATTGAAGAAGAACCCAGACCCTCCACTAGTGAGACAATATTTGAAAAAATGTTTGATAGTATTGATGTTTTATTCAATGACCCTGAGACAAGTGGATATGAAACTCCTAAGGCTGATGAGTCTACATCACCTAAAGTTCCAAAGTTTACATCTAGAAACCATTCCAAGAAAGACATCATTGGAGATCAGAGTAGAAAAATCTTAACAAGATCACAAATAAAGAACTTAGCTAGCAATGAGGTAGTATGCTTACTATCTTAGATTGAACCCTTAAGTGTTGAAGATGCATGTAATGATTTAGATTGGCATGATGCTATGAAAGAAGAACTTAATCAGATTATTAAGAATGACACTTGGGAACTGGTCCCAAGACCTAGTGATAAGAATGTGAATGGAACAAAGTGGATATTTAGAAACAAGATGAATGAAGATGGTACATTAGTAAGAAATAAAGCAAGGTTAGTATGTAAGGGATATACGCAAAGAGAAAGTATTGATTATTCATAAAAATTTGCACCAGTGAGAAGATTAGAAGCTATTAAGTTGTTTATAGCTTATGCAACATTCAAAAACTTCAAAGTTTATTAGATGGATGTCAAGTTAGCATTCGTGAATGGTGAATTAAAAGAAGTATATATTGAGTAGCCAGAAGGATTTACTCTATCAGATAGACCTGATATGGTATGTAGATTGAAGAAAGCCCTCTATGGAGTTAAGTAAACCCCTAGAGCTTGGTATGAGAGACTTGATGGATATCTAATAAAGATTGGACTCAAGAAAGGAGCAATAGATTGTAACTTATTCATAAGAGAGACATCTAAAGGACTACTACTTATAGCTATATTTGTTGATGACATTATCTTTGGAGGTAATGACAATCTAAGTGCTAAATTTTCTAAAGAGATGCAGAGTGAATTTGAGATGAGTATGATTGGACCTATCAAATACTTTTTGGGATTGAATGTACAATAGACAGAGAAAGGAATTTTCATTAATTAGTCAAAGTATGTGAAAGAGATATTGAAGAAATTCAATATGGATGATTGTAAGCTAGTAGGGACACCTATGATAACTGGATGCAAGCTTACAAAAGAAGATGACTCACCAGAAGTAGATATAACATTGTACAATTTTGTGATTGGAAAACTTATTTCCTTACTCAGACCAGACCAGTTATTTCCAATGCAGTAGGCATAGTTGGAAGATTTGTAGCAGAACCTAAACAAAGTCACCTCATGGAAGTAAAAAAGATATTAAGATATTTGCAAGGCACTATAGACTATGGTCTATGGTATCCTAATTTAGAAAATGTTGAGCTTCATGTGTACACTGATGCTAATTGGGCAGGATGCGTTGATGATAGAAAAAGTACATCAGGTGGAGCGATGTTTCTTGGTGATAGACTTGTCACTTGGACAAGTAAGAAACAAAATTGCATTTCTCAGTCAACAACAGAAGTAGAGTATGTTGCAGCAGCCTTGAATTGTTCTACAATTGTTTGGATCAAGAAGATGATAAAGGACTTTGGAATTCAGATTGATTATCCCATTGTTATTCACTGTGATAACACTAGTACTATCAACATGTCGAAGAACCCTGTGATGCATGCAAAGACAAAGCACATTGAGATCAAGTATCACTTCTTAAGAGAGAAATTGGTAGAGAAAGAAGTCAAGGTGGAATATGTAAGTACTAAAGATCAGTTAGCAGACATATTCACAAAGCCCTAGCCTAAGGATACTTTTGAGTATCTCAGGGAGAAGTTGGGAGTAATTCCCTTCCCTGATTTTGCTTAGAAGAAAGAAGGAAAAGCATCAGTCCTCAGGGACTGATGGATGGTTGACTACTCTACTTCTAGAGTAGTACAAGTGCTTAAACTATTCTATTCCCTTTTCCATTGATGTCAAAGGGAGATTAATATATATTCATGAAAAATAGAAGTAAAAGGAGGAGTAATATACTAAGGGGGAGTAGCATTTAGTTATGACAGTGGAATGTTGAAGAATATTGTAGCAGATAGAGGACTCATCTTTTGGGGAGTCTTGAAGAGTAAATGGAGAATGTTATAAAAGAATTATTCATTTGGATTGGTGGAGTTTTTCATTCCATATGTTGCCATCAATGCCAAAGGGGGAGATTGTTGGAGATTTTACAGCAGGCCAGTACTGACTGTATGTTTTTCACTGATGATAATATATGGCAAGTAGCATGCGTGGAAGTCTTATGAAGTTAGCTTTTAGTATATGTTGCATGGACATGTTATCATCATGATATCATGGGCATAGAGGTTAACTATTATTACATATAGTTATATAGTAGCTTATGTCAGAAGTGTTCCTGACAGAGTAACATGCAGTGTTCTATGTATGGTTGTCCATACAATTATCATGGAGCCTTGTGCGCTTGGATATATGATGAAGACATATTAGTGATGTTACATTCATGGATGCAGAGGTTGATGATTAGTAGAAGTGAATCTACGTAGTCACTATTCACCAGTAGCAGTTTCCTATGTTTGTTCAGAAGAGCCAACAAAGATTATATTGGTTCTGCAGTTGTGTATATCCTTTCGGTATGCACCCTTGGATTTAAGCTTAGAGAAGAGTTAGTAATGTTCAGTTTAATTAAGATCACATGAAGTAATTTAGCTTGAGGAGAAAGATAGAGTTATTTTGGTAGAGCCGATAGTGTGTAGTGCGCATCTACAATTATCTTACTAGATAGGTCCTATAATGTATTGCATGCTTAGTAGAGCCAACTAAATTAATATTGAAGTTTTTTATGGCTTCTCTAATATGATTTCAAGGTGGTTCTAATACGCTGACTTGATTATATCATTTAGAGGAAAGATATTTATAGGTAGTCATTTGTGATTACTTGAGTGTGGTTCATAGTTGATCATGAAGAGAAGAGGAGAGTGTGCAAAGTGTTGAGCCATCAGAAGAAGGTCTATGTGACCAAGTAAAGTGTTTTTTCTATACATTGGAATTGATCCAAATAGCAAGTCTAAGCGTAGTTCACCAAGATCCAAATATAGTGTGTATCTATTATTCAAAAGGTTGTAGCCTTTGCCCCTTTGAGTAGTGTGCTCTTGGATAGTGCATCCTCTCCCTTAATAGGGACTATTGTAAAAGACTCCTACATGTGTGTGTGAATTTTGTACCTGATCTATAGACACAACACTTTAGTAAAACATTAGAGGTTAGCTAAAATTGAAATCATGCAATAAATGAAAAACTAAACTAACCAGGTGATTTACTACCTTCTAGTAGATGTGAGTATGTATTCTCAGATTATACCGAGATCAGTGACCTTGACGACACCTAAATGAAGGATTTGAATGTAAAATCTAGATATGGAATGAATGCAATTAATCATTTTTTTTTCATTTTTCTATGCAATTATGATAATGAAAACTTGATATGAATCTATGCTAATATGAAAATTGATATGCTAAAAGGATCTAACAATAATATTCTAAATGATATGGATACTATGCAAAAACAATGAAAATCTCACAACAACTCAAATTCTCAAGATCAATTCTTCTGTCTCCAATTCGACAGCTTGAGTGTGCAATTCATGGATGGATTTTGGTAGAGTAAGTATGCAAACTTGTGAGATGATTTGTGAAGAGTTGAGCCTTGATTTTATAGAAATCCAGGGCTTTGGGGATGCATGGAAAAAATCCATAAATCACTCAAATAACTCAGGTTGATTTTTGAGTTATTTTTAAATAAAGGATAATTAACTCACAAAAATATGCAAAAGCAGAGTTCAACTCAAAATAGAGTTTAGATTTAATTGATAATTGATAGTTGTCTTCTTTTCTGATTGTGCATGTTTTATTTATGAATTAATTTAATAATAAAGTGATTTATTTCCAACTTAACTAATTTTGAAAAATAAAACAATTGATTTATGGGTTAATCAATTATTTTTCAAACTTTTATTCAAAAACAATATTATTAAAAATTGACAACTTGCTTTAATTAATTAAATAAGAATTTAATCAATTATTCATAGGATTTTGCATTTATTGTCAAAATTAAATAATACAATTTAGGATTAAATAGAATTAACTTCAATTAAACAATTAAGTGGTAGAATTAAATCTAATTAATTAAATATTCAAAATATTTGATTAATCAAACTTTAGGATAAACTGGATTTATCACCAAATAATCATTAAATTAAAGATAATTATGATAAATAGGAATATTGCTAGGAATATTCCCCGATGCAGAATTTGAGATAATCAATTAGGATTCGATGATGTTCAGATGTGCTTTTGGTTAGGACTTTGATGTCTATTTTGTTCGATATGTCGATGTAGGAGGTTAATGAACCTATAGCCCATTTTTGGGGTATTACATTTTTCCCCTCTTTGAATTACTATGCGAAGCGTAGTGGTTCAAAGACAGTCTGTGTACAATGTTGATTGATGTTTGAAATTGATATTGATATGAGACAGAAACTGATTGAAATTGATATGAAGATGATAGGTCCTGAATGACCAAAGATAATGTTAACTATAACAACAAATGAACCAATGATTGTGAAAAAGTGTCAAAAGGCCTGATTCCAAACTTTATGATTGTGAAGAAGTGAGTGACCGACAGACCTGATTATCGATAAGAATCACATTGGTATCACATCTAAACCCTTCAGTTTCTGAAGAACCAATGAAATAACACAATTGAACTGATAGTTGCAAAAGACTGATATAGTTTACAGGATTAAGACTATACCAGATTGATATGGATCTTCATGAATGTGATATGCCCTAAGTTATGATTGATTTGCCCCAAGCGATCAGGTCTTTTGATGAATCAGCAACTAGATGTGGTTGTTGTCTTGATTACTAAGGAAAGATATGATTCAAGTTTAGATTACAGACTTTGAATGATATGCAATACCATGCCCCCTTCGGGATAAAAATTGAAATCTAACAAGAAAAGTCAGCGTTATATGGTTCAAAAGCATGTTAATTGATTTGAGAAGTGGTTTGGTTATACACGTGCAAAAATGTGTTATGCATCATTTAGAGGTCTTGGAGACCAAGTTTGACTAGGTGAAACCATGAGTTGGCCATGGTTAACCAAGTTGAAATTTTGATAGCTTTGATGTAAGATAATCAGTTAAGTTCAATTCTAGATTTCTTTGATATTTGAAGGTTGATTATGCAAGTAGTTAATAATATAAATGATTTCAGATTTCAATTTTGATCTTGAAAAAGGATTCTACTCACTATTTCATTGGATGGACCTTCGTGTAAGATTCAGCTCTTGTTAGATTTGAAGAGACAAGTGGAGAATTGCTTAAGCGTTGAAGTTCATTTAGCCATTGTGAGATCATGCAAACATGAAAAAATGCAAAGAGACATGTAGTATGAAATGCAACCTAAGACCTAGGACCTAGTCACTGATCATGTGTCAGTCATTCTTATCATTGAATTTCTTAGATAACTAGATAAATCAATAAAATGCCCACTAGTTATGAGACCATAGACATATGAATATCAATTTGTATGCATAGGAATCAATACAACATCCACTAGTCAATCAACCATAGATATATGAAAATTGATTTTATTTTTGGAATGTCAAATTAGATATAAGCACCAAGGAACAAATGCCAAGATGACCTAAATATCAAGTCCATTTTGATATTGCAATTTGTATAAGCATCAAAACATAAATGTCATGATGAATAGAATACGCCTTACAGTTCAAACACATCAAACAATCAAGAGGTCATTCTAAATCCAATGTGAATTACCCATAGTGACCCTTTATCAATCACATCCTTAGGTAAGATCTCACTCACTCAAAAAACTCACTCAAAAAAGACAATAGTTAGATCAAAATCCCTTGAATTTTTTGGGTATCAATGGTCAAGGTACGCATGGCCATCCAATTTAGGATAGAGGCTTTTATAGTCAGACACCATTTCAATCTAGAATTTCCAAAGTTGTTAGATTTTCACATACAAGTAGAAAACAAAGAAAATATCCCCAGTCATCACTCTCTAAATCTTGTAAAGGACATCATCGAAGAGCTCAAAGGACACAATATGCAAAAATCTCAATGTGAATCAGTAAGCATACAAGGAGATAAATGCATGTATAAAGTACAAATTGTTTTCAGTTGTCAGTTTGATGTTTGATTGCATTGTGGTAGATGCAAAATCCTTTCTGGAGACAAGACAAACAAACTAACTCGAATGAAGCTGCAAAGGACTCTGACTAGATATGACACATCTAAGGTATACTGGAGACCAGAGGATATGACTTTGATTGCCCCCAAGTTTTAACATTGATAGGATACTGATGCTTGAGCTAATTGGTGTACAAACCAACTTATTGAAAATAGGAATGCGGAAACAAACTGGGGGATATGTACAAACTAAAGCAAGACTGAAAGTTGGGAAAGTTCAAGATTGCGCTGATAGATGGAACATTTTGAAACTAGTGGTGCTTGTTTGCCAGGTTTTCACCATCTTGGTAGAGATTCTAGTTTTGCTACCAAGGCACCTATTTCCAGGTTTTCACCAAGGCACTTTTTCTTTTTCTCATTTTTTTGTATTTTTCATTTTTTCAATTTTTTTGTACTGTTGATATTTTTTACTTTTTTTTGTGCTTTTCATTTTTTCAATTTTTTTGTGAATCATCAAGGTGCCCATTGATAGGTTTTCACCAAGATGTTCATTTTTTTAGGACTTTTTCTAATTTTTGTATTTTTTTAGGACATTTTACCATAGATTGAATGCCTTAGGCATACAATTTATTTAGATGGAGAATGTTGATTGGTTCTTAGAGCTGTTCTCTTTCAATCATTGAGATTTGATAGGCACCAGAGCCAAAAGTAGCAGTGATTACAAAGGGACCCAGCTAGTTGGGTTCAAACTTCCCCTTGCATTCTTGATGTGATTGATTTTTAGGATTTTCTCTCAAGACTAGATCACCAACCTAAAATTCTCTATGTCTGACTTTCTTGTTGTAGCCTCTAGACATTCTTTTCTAATATACTCTAAGATGATCATACACTGCTTGTCTATGGTCATCTAGTAGTTCAAGTTCTTGCAACCTAGACACTCTGTAGTCATCATCAGTTACTAGACCATGCAGTCTAATTCTTAGTGATGGGATTTCAACCTCAATAGGTAGTACTACTTTAGACCCATAAACTAAAGCGAAAGGTGTAGCCCCAATGGGAATTCTTATACTTGTTTTGTAGGCCCAGAGAGCTAGATTGATCATGAGATGCTAGTCTCTTCCTATTTTATTAACTGTATGGTGCAATATTTTCAATAGATTCTTATTAGAAGCCTCTACTTGTCTATTCCCTTGAGGATAATAGATAGATGACCAATGTTGTGTAATCTTAAATTTGGCACATAGATCATCTAGGTCTTTATTTTTGAATTGTCCCCCATTATCTGTGATTATGGAATGAGGTATCCCATATCTACATATGATATAGTTCAAGATGAACATAGATATTTATTTTCCAGTTGCTAGTGTCAAAGGGACTGCTTCTACCCATTTTGTAAAATAATCTGTAGTTGTGATTATATGGTTATGTCCATTAGAAGAATGAGGATGTATAGCTCCTATAAGATCAAAGGCCCATTGATGAAAAGGCCATTATGTAGTAAAAGGAATTAGATCTCTCCCTAGAGCATGAATTAAATTGCCATGCACTTGGCATTTTTGACAATTCTTAGCAAACTTGATAGACTCTTTCTCCATTTCAGGCCAAGAGTACCTAGCCCTAATAAGTTTTTGAGGTAGTGTTAAACTATTCAAGTGTGACCCACAAATACCATCATGGACTTCCTCTAATGCACATTGAGACTCTTCCCATTCTAAACATCTAAGTAGTGTACCATCTAGTATAGATCATGACCAATGATGACATATCGGGAGGCATTTCAGATAAGGTATCTCTTTTCATGGCATTTGAAGGTATCGGGAATGATTTGGTCTTGGAGATAGGAAAATAGGTTTTGTATCTGGATGAATCATGACCAACAATAGTGCAGATCATGCAGGTTTCAGGGGAATCATATGCAGGATAAGATAGTGCTTCCACCAAGAACTCATAGTGTAGCTCATGTTCAGGCTAATGTAATAAAGTAGATAGCATTTCCATTGCATCGGAAGCCTTGTTCTATGTTCTAGGAATTTGCTCAAATGTGATAGATATGGAATACTTCTTACGATCATCTACCATTCTCTTGTAAGGAATGAGCTTTTCATCTTTATTTTGGTACACATCATTGACTTGATGGATAACAAGTTGAGAGTCTCCATGAATGTGTAATTTTGTTACTCACCACTCAATTGTTATTTTCATGCCATTCAAAAGGGCTTCATATTCTGCAATATTATTTGTGTAAGGGAACTTTAATCTAAATGCTTTTGGGATTGAGTATCCTTGAGGAGTTATGAACAATATGCCTCCACCTGACCCATTCTATGTGTAGGAGCCATCAAAGAATAACTGCCATTCTCTAGAAGAAAGAGTCATGATAGAGGAATCTAGAAATTCCATTTGCATTGGTGTATCATCAATCATAGGTGCATCAGCCAATTGATCAGCAATTACCTATCCTTTGATAGCTTTTCTTTCCACATATTCAATGTCAAATTCACTTAAGAGCATGACCCATTTGGCTAATATACCTGTGAGGGAAGCTTTGCTTAGTAGATACTTTAGTGGATCAATCTTAAATACCAAATGTGTGGTATGTGGTAATGTTGTAGTGTCTTAGTTTCTGTGATGCAAAGATCACAGCTAGACAAGCTTTCTCAATTATTGAATAGTTCTTCTCATATGCAACCAACATTCTACTGATATAGTATATAGCTCTTTCCTTTTTGTTCTCATCATGTTGTGCTAGCAATGCCCCCAGTGAGGTATCTATAGCGGAGACAGAAGATCAATGGCTTCCCATGAATAGGAGGCATCAAAATAGGAGGACTTGATAGATATTCCTTGATATGGTTAAAGTTGTTCTCACACTCTTCATTCCATGCAAAGGTCACACCTTTATGTAATGGTTTTGTAAAAGGTTGTGATATATCTGCTAGCTATGATATGAATCTTCTTATAGATTGAACTCTTCCTTGCAATGTCCTCATTTGACTAATATTCTTTGGAGGTCGCATTTCCATTATAGCCTTCACTTTAGCTGGATCAATTTCAATACCCTTCTTTGAGACTATGTATCCTAAGAGCTTTTTAGAAGTGACACCAAAAGCACACTTCTTAGGATTTAGTCTGAGACTAAATTTTTCCATTCTATCTAGTATCTTTCTCAAGTCATCTAGATGTTCAACCCTAATCATAGATTTTGCTAAAGTATCATCAACATAATCCTCCATAGTCCTATGCATCATGTCATGAAAAATAGATATCATGGCTCTTTGATATGTAGCACCAGCATTTTTAAGCCCAAATGGCATGACATTCCAACAGAAGGTGCCCCATGCACATGTGAAAGCAGTTTTCTCTTGATCTTCTGGAGCAATTTTTATTTGATTATATCCAGAAAAACCATCCATTAAAGAATACATCTCAAAGCCCGCAGTCATGTCCACTATCATATCAATGTTAGGTAATGGAAAATCATCCTTAGGGCATGCTCTATTTACATCTCTAAAATGCATGCACACTCTGATTGATTTATATAGTTTTGAAAGAGGTACAATATTAGAGATTCACTCTGCATAGTCAATAACTCCGATGAATCCAAATTTTAGGAGCTTTTCTAATTCAGCTTTTACCAAGAGTGTGACATGAGGATGCATCTTTCTCAATTTTTTCTTGATAGGTTTAACATTTGGAGCTATAGATAAATGATGCATTATAAGATTAGGATCCAACCCTGACATATCTAAATATTTCCATGCAAAGTTGATCTTCTTTTCTGTTAAGAATGTAGTAAATTTTTGCTTCTCTTTTTCTGATAAAGATTGTGCTACATGAATCAACTATGGTTCTTCTATTGTTCCCAAGTTGATGGATTGAGTGGGCTTAATTAGAACTGGAGATCTGTCCTATAAATGGCTCGGAAGGACATCAAATATCTCATCCTTAGGTGCCCCAGAGAGGTTTTAACCTTCAAATACGTCTTTTATTTTTACTTTTGTAGGTTCTAAGACTGCCACAAAGTGGTTTTCACCCTCAGAACTCCTTTTCTTTTCATTCTTATTCTTATTTTTTTGACTAAGATACTTGATGTCTAACTCCATCATGCTAACACTCGGTTCAATAATGGAAGTAGTCATAGGCTCAGTTGCATTGAGGTAGAAAGAAAGGGCATAGTCATTTGGAAAGGTATAAATACCATGGCTTAGATTTGTGGAGGTTTGATCAATAAGGTCTGGATATTGGATAGTCAAAGTGGGGAAAGATTGGGAGATAGTGTTTACAGATATAGATCTATCATCATTGGTCCTAACCCGATGGTCAAGTACAAAGGTGATATTACAAATTAAGACATTTAATTAGTGAATAGACTCAATGTCATTGTGGGATTCCAATTCAGCCATAGGTGGATCAGACTTGATGGCTTCATCATTTCACTCTAGACTTACATTGGGTTCAAGTGCATATTACTGAATAACATCAACATGTTTCTCTATAATAAGCTCATCTTCTTCTGGAATGGCTCCCCATTCATAGTCATTAGATTCTTCATCTATGCCTCTAGGAAATCTAAGAACATGAGTAAATTCAGGATGAATAGCCCAAGAAGGGTTACCCTCAGATTCTAATTTATATTCATACTCATGAGAATCTATCTCAGAATAACTACCACCTTCCTCTTCTTGATTGTTTTCAATATTAGTTGGTTCTTGTGTTGCAAATATCTCTTGATTGATAGTAGGTTCTTGTGTTTCTACTATATTAATTCTTTTGATTGGATCATCTTTATCATCAATAAGGTCTTTGATTTCTTTAGGCAAACATTCATAAGGAACAAGTTCTGAATTGTTTGAATTAGTATCTGATGGTTCAATTTCTTCCTTCTTAAGAAGAGGTTCTCCTGGTGTGATCTTCTCTATGACATGAGAAGAATTACCTTTGAGGTGGAAGGGTTTCTTTTTAAAGCCTAAGCCAATAGTATCTTTGTTTGCCCTACTAGTATGTGAAATAGGTGTTATAAGACCTTCTCCTCAGACTCCTAGAGGTCCTTTACTTGAATATCCCATCTTAGCTATTAATTTATCTCTTGGAACATATGCCTTAGAAGGGATATTGGATACTATAGAGTCACTAGTTTGAACCACTTGAGATTCAGGTTCATCTTTGTATAGCCATGCAAGCACAACTTCATCTTCTTCAAATTCTTGCTTGGACACTTGTTCTACTACAAAATTCTTTTTATATGCCTCAAGAGGTTCCTTAGAGTAGGGTTTGGACTATTTTAAAGATTGTCCATAAGATTTAGGTGAGATAGGGAGAGATGTCAAAGATAAGACTAGCTCTATAGTATATTCTCCCATACCATTTTCTTTGATGTTAACCTCTTTTGCAAGATCTTCCATTTTAGATGTGGATGCTTCTTTGGTTGGCTCAATGGAAGATTCTCTATTATTAGGCACAAGTTTATCTGCACTTTCTTTCAATGTATTGCAAGTGGTGGATATGTCTGCGGGAATAGTGACCTCTACTCCTTCATAAGGAAATTTCAAGCATTGGTGAAATGTAGAAGGAATAGCCTTCATCTCATGTATCCATGGTCTCCCTAGAATAATGTTGTAAGCTAAAGGTAGATCAAGAACTTGACATATAGTATCTTTGATAACTGGACCTACTCTGATAGGTAAGACAATGGTGCCTTTAGAAGATCTTTCTTTTTCATCATAGGCTTTTATAGTTATTTTCTTTCTAGGATCAATAGCCAATTCAGAAAATCCCAATTGTGTGACCAAGTTGTAAGAACAAATGTTTAGGCCAACACCCCCATCTATCAACACACGTTTGACTCTACGGTTCTAGATCAAGACTTCTATATGCAAGGGTTAGTTATGTGGGTGACTCAATGAGTTGCCATCTTCCTCTAAAAAGGAGATATATTGTGGAGATGTAAGATGTCCAACCATAGGCTGGAACCTATCTAAATCAAGGTCATCAAGAACATTGGATCTGAGCAAAGCTTTATCTAGAATGGCTCTATGAGCTAGAGATATTTGAAGCAACTCAAACATGGAGATTTTTGCATTAGTGTGTTGGAGTTTTTGAATAATGCTATAAGATGTAGGCCTTGTGTCTTTAGGACTGGAAGATTTAGCAGTCTTCTATTTGGAAGCGGAAGAAAGATTGAAGGGCATCTTAGGGACAGTTGATGAATCTAGGATTTGTCCTTTCAGATGTGGATGGGCTTGTGATCAAGTAACTACATTAGTGGATTTATTTTCTCTATCTCTTCTTACAATTGTGATGACATTGCAATGCTCTGAGAGATAGGGTTCAACCATATTGATGACATCATTAGTTCTAAGGTAAGCATAATTGACCTTTGCCCCCATATTAAGTTGAGAAGATGAAACTTCTTGACCATATTTCAGAAATGTTTTTGTGAATGTTGTATGATCATTATTGCTCTTATGGTTGTCAATCATGATTTCACCTTTATCAATTAGATCTTGAATAGTATGTTTCAAGCATAAGCATTTATTCATTTTATGACCTTTAACCTGATGGAAATCATAGAATTCATTCTCTCTCCACCATTTCGGTTTACGATCTGGATTGGATTGTCAGATCTTAGGAAAGGAGATGATGTTATTAGATAGCAGAGTTCTCATAGCTGATTCTAAAGATTCTCCAAGAGGAGTAAATGTTAGTTTATTATCAATGGACCACTTTTTATACTTTGGCTTCTTTTGAGATGATTCAGGCACCTTTTGTTTAGAAGCTTTTATGGCTTGGGTACCAATAGCTAGATTGAAAGCTGGTGCCTTTAATGTGGCATAGATAGTATCAACAACACCATCTGTGATGATGCCTTTATTCTTGTTCCAATTTTTGTTCTTGTCTTTAGAACTAGATCCTGATTTGTACTTGTCCTTTTGGAGTGTGATGTCTCCTTTTTTCACAAGCACTTTTTTTATTTTTATAGCATTATCTACCATTTTATCAAAAGATGTATGATCTTACATTTGTAAAGGGTAGTTGATCTCTGGGACCAGATTATTGATGAAGATTTCTAGTTTATCAGTTTCTGGAATAGGCCTAGCATACAGAGAGAATTTCTTCCTTCATCTCTTGAGAAATGTCAGGAATGGTTCTCCTGGATATTGTTTGAGATTGCAGATATCGATCATGGTGACTAGATGTTGGATATTGTAGGAGTATTACTGATAGAAAAATTTGATCAACTCCTCAAAAGTTTTGATAGTAGAAGGAAATCTAGAGAACCAATGAATGGTCACTCCCCCTAGAGATTGAGGGAAGAGATGCATCAGATAGGTTGGTTCATGCATGAACTCCATAGATTGTGTACAAAATTCTCTAACATGATCTTGGGGATCTGAGTGTCCATCATACTTATCATACTTAGGCATCTCCACTCTTTTTGGGAATGGTGGCATGTACAAGTCTTTTTCAAATGGAAAAGGATATAGGGCCTCCATGGAGAACTCCTTGGGTTCCTTTTCTTTCTCAAGGTTATTAAGCTTGACTTGCATGGCATGCATCTGTTTCATCATAGCTGTGAGTGGAGTTTCTTCCTCATGTGTAATGATATCTTCAACATTAAAGTTGGGAGGAATTTTAGCACCTTGATGAACCAATTGTAAAAAGTATGCCTCTATGTCTTCTTTCAAGAAATGCTTCATCATTTTTTTGAATTCATCATCATTTTGATATCGAGCAATTTTTTCAGGTGTGGGTTCCTGATCTACTCCATGTTGAGATTGAGTTCTGTGAGAACCAAAGTTTGTCCCTGCTTGAGACATGGTAGGAGTTTGTGGGCTCCCTAGAATAGATTGATGAGGATTTTTTTGATTGCCTCCATGAGTTGATGAAGGAGGAATGTAACTATTTTTTAATCAAAAGTTGCCAAGACCATTGTCTTCATAAAGCCCAAAATTGTAGAGTTGCTCAAGATTTGGACCTACATGAGTAGAAAAAGTTTTGGTGTTAAGTGCTTCTCCCAATTTCTTGTGAGAGGAAGCTTTAGTTTCTACCATTAACCTTGGGTGAAGCAAAATAATAAGATGAAGACAACTGAAGAATGAATTGAATCAAGATGATCAGATGACACAACCTTGTCAAGGTTTGATTGATTGAAGCATAGATTTCACTTAGATGAGGGATATTGTGCCCTAGATGTATGGGTAGATGCCCAAAAGATAGCAGACAAGATATCACAACACTTAGTCATTTTTGAAGATTGATTGAAGATTGACAGTTATGACAAGGTTTTGACACAAGATAAAAAAAGACTCAAATTGATTAAACAAAAGGCTGGATCAGATTCAAAAGGTCACTTTAGGAAAATGATTAGATTCTTAGTAGTTTTCTGCTATGTTCCTGACACAGTGATTTGTTTGACAGATTCTAGAAATAGGTAGAAAAAGCTGGATATCTAGCAATTCTGACAACTTTCTAGCAATTTTTCAAAACTTCTCAAATGACTTTCTGCAGGCTCATAGGATAGTGGGTATAGCATGAAATGACAATTGACAAGCTCATACAATAGTGGACAATAGGAAAATTGACTTTTGAAAATAACTAGCAAAAACACTCATATGATAATATACAAGTTACCATACGATAATCAGGGGGTTATGAAATGACTCTTAACCAAAACTTGTACAATTTTATTACTTGATGAGATGACTTTTGACTCTAGAAAGGAAGTTCACTTCAATTTTTGCAAATTTTTGGGTTTTCAGTTTCAGATTGTTTGCAAATTTCAAAGTTTGGATTTGAGGATTGTAACAGATTTGTTCATTTTCAATAACCAGATAGATAAGAAAGCACGCAAAAAAACAAGCAAGTGATTTCAAGCATGTCTAAAAATAGTGAACAAGGGAAAAAAAAACCTTGCACATGAACAATCAAGTGACTTATTTGTGCTAATCCTTAGAAGTGCTAATTGTGTATGTTCCAAAAAGTTTTGCAATAATGCACATATTCCTAGAAAATGAAAATTTGGCCTCACTAGGGTTTTTAGTAATGGTTTGACTTTGCAACTTTTATGATCCAAGAGGTTGAACTCCAATCCAAGCGTACTGGGGTTTTGACATAGTCTAAGAACTTAATCTTCAAGATCTACTAGGGAGATCTAACAGCCCAACAGGAGACCACAACTGTGGAGATTTCTTCCAATAGGACATTTATATAGCGGTTGTCACTACCATGGCAAAAATGGCTATTACCGCTTGAGGTTTCATCAATGTGGTTGACCCAATTAAGGGAATTTCCACTATGGTTAACCCTCTCTAAAGGTGACTCACAAGATATACCACATGGGGACTAGATCAGATTCAAAGATCTGGGTTTCTGGTACTATCCAGAAAGGAAGTAGAGCATAATCCCCTAGCCTCTTCACTTCACCAAAACAAAGCAGATAGATAAATCTAATGTGCTAAGACTAATATTATCTCACAAATATCTATGATGTCAACCCCTTATGATCTATCAACCTCTCCGGGGTGAGAATGTATCAATCAAAAGTTGAAGACACGCGGATCTAGTAGAATGTGAAATGCCCTTAGTATCCTCCCTACCTACAAGGGTTCCTTCATTAAGAAGAGTTTCATTGGAAACTCACTCTCTCAAGAGCCACGAATAGTGTTCATAGGGCCTATTTACTATGTGTAACAAAGATGCTAAAAGAAAATCTATGTTTATTTTTAGAGCCCAAATGAAATGTGTGATATGGAAAAGAAAGGAACTCAAGCTAGACACGCAAGATGTTCATTTTAATCCAAATCAAAAAATTATCAGTTTAGAAGGTTACCATAATTCCTCGCAATGCACTTAGTATATTTTTACCTATTTTTAGCAATTCTTGCACTTTTTCCAATAAAAAACTAGTGAAAATCAATCAAAAATAGAGAATTTCAATTGTTAGGGTTAGTTGTTAGTCAAAATTTGAATACCAAATCTGACAAATTGCCTGAAAAAGTGAAACAACAATTGAACCCTAGCACTAAACTCGTACGACAGTGGGTTACCTCCCAGATGATAACCTAGAAGCTCGTACGATAACGGGTATCAGATCACATGACAATCAAGCTTCCAGATGATAGTGGGTTTATGATTGTGTGATCCTTAATCAAATCAACTATTGTACAATAGTGGGTATCTCCTGCTATGAGTTTCTGACAAAAATCATATGAAAATAGTATAGACAAAGAATAAAAATCATAGCTTGGAATAGAAAAAGACAAGAAAATGATAGAAATTGATAAAATTTGAAAGGAAACATGTTTCAGGGCCCCATGATGGGTGCCATAAATGGCATGTGTGAATTTTGTACTTGATCTATATACACAACACTTCAGTAAAACATTAGAGGTTAGCTAAAATTGAAATCATGCAATAAATGAAAAACTAAACTAACTAGGTGATTTACTACCTTCTAGTAGATGTGAGTATGTATTCTTAGATTATACCAAGATCAGTGACCTTGATGACACCTAAACGAAGGATTTGAATGCAAAATCTAGATATGGAATGAATGCAATTAATCTTTTTTTTTTGGTTTTTCTATTCAATTATGATAATGAAAACTTGATATGAATCTATACTAATATGAAAATTGATATGCTAAAAGGATCTAACAATAATATTTTAAATGATATGGATCCTATGCAAAAATAATGAAAATCTCACAACAACTCAAATTCTCAAGATCAATTCTTCTTTCTCCAATTCGACAGTGTGAGTGTGCAATTCGTGGATGGATTTTGGCAGAGTAAGTATGCAAACTTGTGAGATGATTTGTGAAGAGCTAAGCCTTGATTTTATAGAAATCCAGGGCTTTGGGGATGCATGGAAAAAAGCCATAAATCACTCAAATAACTCAGGTTGATTTTTGAGTTATTTTTAAATAAAGGATAATTAACTCACAAAAACATGCAAAAGTAGAGTTCAACTCAAAATAGAGTTTAGATTTAATTGATAATTGATAGTTGTCTACTTTTCTAATTGTGCATGTTTTATTTACAAATTAATTTAATAATAAAGTGATTTATTTCCAACTTAACTGATTTTGAAAAATAAAACAATTGATTTATGGGTTAATCAATTATTTTTCAAACTTTTATTCAAAAATAATATTATTAAAAATTGACAACTTGCTTTAATTAATTAAATAAGAATTTAATCAATTATTCATAGGATTTTGGATTTATTGTCAAAATTAAATAATACAATTTAGGAATAAATAGAATTAACCTCAATTAAACAATTAAGTGGTAGAATTAAATCTAATTAATTAAATATTCAGAATATTTGATTAATCAAACTTTGGGAAAAATTGGATTTATCGCCAAATAATCATTAAATTAAAGATAATTATGATAAATAGGAATATTGCTAGGAATATTCCTCGATGCAGAATATGAGATAATCAATTAGGATTCGATGATGTTCAGATGTGCCTTTGGTTAGGACTTTTATGTCAATTTTGTTCGATATGTCGATGTAGGAGGTTAATGAACCTATAGCCCATTTTTGTGGTATTACACTACCAGGGTCCGACCCTTGACCAGGTCTACTATACTAAATATATTATAAAGCAACTCCCAACAGGGTTAAGGATCTTCTAGCAAGGATCATAATACACTAGTGTAGAATATTAGTGGGTGTCATTTCCCACCGGGGTTTTTACCTATTTGGGTTTCCCCGTAACCAAAATATTGGTATTGTGTTCAAGTGTTCTTTCATTTTTTTTATTCTTTATGTTTAAGTATACTTACTTGGATAAAAAATTGAAACTTGTTGATAACTGATTCACCCCCCCCCCCCCCGCCCCTCTTAGTTATCTCTTGGGACTACTCCTAACACAAAATACATTTATTATTGGAAGATTCTGAGGTAAAGACAGTAGGTCCAAATGTACTTATGGTGGGTGAAAAGGAGTTCTTACAAGCCATGGAAGAGAGTGAAGGTATTGGCTGCATTGGTGTTAAGACCAAAAGAGGGAGATGAAGGCAAGCTAACTAAGAAGATAGAGTTACCAAAGGAGATTCAAATCATCCTGCAGACTTACCAAGGTATTGTAAGTGATGGACAACCATCAGCCTTATCCCCTAAAAGAGCCATAAGTCATAGGATAGACCTTATCTTAGGAGCTACCCTTCCCAATAAGGAAGCTTACAAGATGACCCCTCAACAAAATAAGGAAATTGCTAGGCAAATTCAAGAACTAAACCAAGGTTTCATTAGAAATAGTATTAGTCCATGTGTTGTACCCATTGTAGTTGCACCTAAGAAAGGAGAAAATTGGAGGCTTTGTACTGATTCAAGGGCTATCAATAGGATAACTATAAAGTATAGGTTCCCTATTCCTAAGATTGAAGACTTAATGGATTGTCTAGGTGAAGCTAAGTACTATAGCTAGATAGACTTGAAGAGTAGCTATCACCAAATAAGAATACATGAAGGAGTTGAGTGGAAAATAACCTTCAAGACCAATGAAGGGCTGTATGAATGGCTTGGACCATGCCATTTGGATTATCCAATGCCCCCTCCACATTCATGAGGATCATGAATGAAGTCCTCAAAGACTATATTGGAAAGTTTGTAGTTGTGTATCTAGATGATATACTAATCTATAGAAAGACAAGGAGTGAACACCTAGAACATCTTGGGATTGTCTTCAAGAAGCTACATGATGAGATGTTGATGATCAACTTGGAGAAGTGTGAGTTCACCAAAATAGAGCTGGTGTACCTTGGATTTGTCCTATCACATGGAAATCTGAAAATGGACAAGAGAAAAGTGGAGGCTATCATGAATTGGCCTGCTCCAAGGACAAAAATAGAGGTAAGGATTTTTCATGGCCTTGCATAATATTATAGGAAATTCATAAGGTAGTTTAGTGCAATTTGTGCTCCTGTGTTAGACACAATCAAGGGAGGAATGAAAACCAAATTTATATGGAATGAGAATGCTAAAAAAAGCTTTGAGTTACTCAAGGAGAAGATAGCTAGCCAACCTATTTTAGTGCTGCCAAGCTTTGAGAAGCTTTTCACCATTGAGTGTGATGCTAGCAATGTGGCAATTAGGGTTGTTCTAAGCCAAGAAGGTAGACTAGTGGCTTTGCATTCAGAGAATTTAAGTGAAGCCAAGAAGAAGTACTCTTCTTATGACCTAGAGATGTATGCATTGGTTCAAGCTCTAAGGAAGTGGAGGTACTACTTGCTTCCCAAGGAATTCATTGTGTATTTAGACAATCAAACACTTAGTTTCTTGAATTCACAAGAGAAGTTGAGTCACAAGCACATGAAGTGGGTTGATTATCTAGAAGCCTACCCCTTCAATATCAAGCACAAGAAAGGTGTCCTCAATAAAGTGGCAGATGCATTGTCTAGAAGAGCTCTCACAATTTAGGAAATTTAGTTGAAGAGCATGGGAATAGATCATTTCAAGGATCTATATGGTGATGATGAAGATTTTGTAGACATTTATAAGGTATCTACTGAATATAAGAATTATTTTCATAGTAGATATGCCGAGTATACTTTGAAAAATGATCTTTTGTTTAAAGGGAATCAATTATGTGTTCCTAGAGGCTCTATTAGAGAGAACTTGATACAAGAAAAGAATAATGGTGCTTTGAGTGGTCATTTTCGGATCACTAAGACTCAAGAACTTGTTCAAAGGTTCTATTATTGGCCAAGGATGAATCTTGATGTTAGGAGGTATGTGGAAAGTTGTGTGGTATGTCAAAAGGCCAAGGGAACTTCTTCAAATGTAGGCCTTTATCAACCCCTACCTATTCCTACTAGGCCATGGGAATGCTTGAGTATGGATTTTGTAGTTGGGTTACCCAAGAGAAGACAAGGTATGGATAGTGTTTATGTGGATGTGGATAGATTCAGCAAGATGGCTCACTTTGTGCCATGCAAGACCACTAATGATGCTAGTCAAATAGCCTCTCTTTTCTTCAAAGAGATAGTGAGAATCCATGGGTTACCTATTAGCATTGTGTCAGATAGAGACACTAAATTTATGAGTCATTTTTGGAAGACTCTTTGGCAAAGGTTAGGTGCTAAATTGTCCTTTGGATTGGGCTACCATCCCCAAACTGATGGTCAGACTGAGGTTGTCAATAGAAGCCTTGGAAATCTACTAAGGTGCTTGACCAATGAGTATATTCAAAAATGGGATCAGTTGATTGGGCAAGCTGAATATGCCTATAATGACACTACAAATAGATCAACAGGGAAGAGTCCATTTGAGATAGTGTATGGAATACATCCTAGAGGTGTCTATGAGTTGAGATATTTGAAGGATGGAGTGAAGGGAAGTGGATATTCTGATGACTTTTCATATGCTATGCAGGAGATACATGAAACAATGAGGAAGACTTTAACAAAGAACACTATGAAACAAAAAGCCAAGATGGATGAAAGTAGAAGAATAATTTAGTTTAATGTGGGTGACTTGGTTATGGTGCATCTTAACAAATCAAGACTTCAAAATAGAGTCCCTCACAAGTTGCAGATGAGGAGGATAGGTCATTGTCCTATCTTAGCTAAATATGGTGATAATGCATTTAGAGTTGAGCTGCTAGAAGATAGTGGACTGTCCCCTGTCTTTAACATTAAAGACTTAGTCCATTACAAAGGACCATAGCAACACATGGATCAAATTCTTCATGAAGTGATTAGAGATGTGGAATATCTACAATTACCTACTTCTACAGTCACAGGAGCTGAAAATGTGTTGGACACAAGGGTCTATAAAAAGACTAGGACCAAAGAGTATAAGGAACACTTGATAAAGAAGAAAGGGAAAATGGATGCTGATGTAGTATGTATAAAGGAGTCAGAGTTCAAGAAAATAGGGATTGATCCAAGCATCCTTAATCTAAGGGTGGATTGAACTTTTTATTTTGGGAAGGATGGTGCAGGAGCACAACTAGGCTAACCTCCATGAACTAGTTGTTTTGGCTTCTACTTGACTCTAGCTGAGTCAAGAAGAGTAGAGTAGTTTGTTTTTAGACCTTAGAAGTTCATTTGATATGTGGGATAAGTGAGTTATTCATTAGGACTAAGGTCACACAAATAGCCAATGTTAGTAGTCTTTAATTCTTAGTGTTAATAGTTTGGGATAGAGTGTTTAATGTGTCATAGGCACATAAATGATGTTAATGGATGTCATAGAGATTCCATGAGGTTACTAAATGAGTTGGTTCCTTGGAATCTAGAGAGGATAGAGGTCCTAAGAAATAGGATCAAGGCATAGAGAAAGTTTCCAAATGTTGTAAAAAAGTTGTCATGACAACATTTGCAATTATTGCAAATGTTTCATGCAACTTGGTTATCCTTGGATTCCCTTGAGAATAGGAGGTGGAAGCTGGAAAAATAGGCCCTAGGATGGTGGAAATGGAATCTTATGTTTAGGAAGGCTTTAATCTTGAGGCAGGAGATGCATTGTAATAGTTTTGAGTTTGATAATAGATCTCTTCAACACTGTTACAAGGCATATTCTGAGTTTTTGTGTTGGCAGTCATATCTTATGGATTGAAAGTGCTAAGTTAGTGATTGCATAGTGTTATTTATTGTTTTCTAAGACTTTTTTATTTGATAAGAAATGTTTTTAGAGTAGATATATTGCATCGGTGAAGTTGGTTTTGTTTTAGAGTTCTCACTGGTTCTGTTCTGACCAGTCGGTGCTTTCATGGCTCCACCATGAAATCTAGCAATGGGAAACATGTAAGGGTAGATGGAAATTCTATGGGATTCATTAGTGTACATATTTTTTGGATTAGGATTTATGGAATTTTGGAGAGCTATTTTTACTACTAGGCCCTAGGTGAGCAGATATAGCCTGGTTGGAGGTCTAGGTTGTGAAAGATTGAAGATATAGTGCAGCGTAGAAAGGCACGGTACAACTCCAATACTTTTTCAAGAAGGATATCATCATATCATGACATAATATGATGATTGAGCCTATGCAAATCCATTAAACCAAGATTTGAGAAATATTTATGTAAGGTTACAGTCAGTCCTAAAAACTAGGCCTATTAGCCCTATTTGCCCTAGTTTATAGGAAGCCAGTGTACGAAGGTTTTCAGATCCTAAAACCTATAGAATATTTAAAAAATTCCAAATGGGTATCCAAATCTAGTTTTAGATTCTTAGGTTCTTTGGAAACATTTTCCTAGAATTAGGAAAAAGCATTTGTAAAAGGCTACAAGGATTAGGCCTATTTTGAGGTCTCCAAATGATGAATCCTTGAACCCGATAAGGGTATGATTCAAGATCCTTCTAAAATGGATAAAATTTGAAAGATTATGAATTTTTTCAATATGGAGAACACCCCTGTAATGAATATTGGAGTTTTTGAGAAGGTAGCACTTAGAGCTTTCTAAGTGAGGGTGAAGAATTGTACTATCTATAAGGTGTTAGTCTTTCAAGGTTAAGCACAAGAGTTAGAACTCTTAGATAAGAGTTGGGATTGGACTTAGTTAATGATCTAAGCCAATCAAGACCTAGAGGAGACTAGGTTCCTAGAAGAGACAAGCTAGGTCTCTTAGTTGGAGTGCAAGCAAGCCTTGGAACACTGGCATCAATGGCTATATAAGCTGCGTAGTAGTAGGCTTCTCTAGCCCCATGTCATTGTGCCTCCTATCATGGATAGTCCCTCTCTTGCCATAGTTACGGTATCCAGGTCCTCCCATCCTATAGCTATTGGTCTCTCACAGATACAATAATTCATTCCTATTGTAGATCTGCCTCTAATTATGTAACCCTCTGTAATAGACCATCATCTTTAGACTCCCTCTACTTTGGTTTTGGTATCAACCTATCCTTAGATCTAGTACTCCTATCCATGAACCATTCTCACTAGCCACTTCTCTGGCTCATTAGTGTCTATTTCCACTTCCACCCCTTGAGACCTAGATCGGGTGGATGGTCTACTGCTAGAAGGGGCATCACCCCTAGACCCACTAGTGTTCCCTCATCCCCTCCTTCCTCCTCCATATCCATCTCCACCATCATTACCCTCTATTAGGATTATGGAAAGGTGAATTACTGATAGTAAAGGGGTGAATCAATAAATCTTAAAAATCTTTTTTCTTTATCCTTAAGACAATGCATTTCATTAACCGACTATCATATTAACATTTCCATTCACTCATAACATAACTAAAATAAGAAATTATTTCTAATATATCATGTAAGCATTCATGAAAATTCATACACAATACACAAGTATTTTTATATCACATAAACCCTTGTTCGAAGGTAAAAACTATGGTGGGGATGACACCCACAAAGATTCACTGTTGCACTAATAAAGTTTGTCAGTTAAGGCTTACAATATTGATCACTTTTGATGATCTTACCTTGTTAGCAGTAACAATTTAGACCTATTAAAATCTACCTAGTTAAAGGATTTAAGCAACATTGTTGGATTTAAGAAACATTGTTAAGTGTGCAATCAATTAAGAGATTTACAAAAAGAATTGTTAGGTCTACTTTGTTAAGAGATTTTTTCTACCACAATTGTTAGAAAGTAACAGTAAATTTGATCTATATGTAGAAAATTACTTTTCTAAATTTTAGTTCTGATTAGTACTTAACTAATATCACCTTATTGTGATAGATATCTTCTTTGAATACTATTCAGTAACCTTTGGTATGCTTCTGAATATAATCCTTGAATTATCTATCAAAACCTTAACATCACAAACCTATCAGATCTTTAGATGTCTCTTGTAGGTGGCTAATTCTCATGTATCTTGCAATGCAATATGATATCTTGACAATTTTTATATCATAAATATTTGACCTAATTAGGGTTATGGAATCATCTAGAAAACTTAGATTTACTATCCAAATGAATAACCTAAATCAATATTACATAGGGATCATCACCATTTAATTATTACATCTCCAAAAAATCTTCACCTTGATCTATGTAAACCATTTTCTAGCTTGGTATAAATTGTGTGTCTTGTATTATGTTCCATTCCATACTTCTATGTCATTCATGTATTAATCTATATATCTTGCATGCATGTATCAATAAAATATTGATGCTTAGTAAATATGAATGCTCGGTTATAATTGTACTCGATGCTTAGTAATCATATGGCTTAGTGTATGTTCTTGGTCAAGATTGTACTTGGTTACCTTGTTGTTCTACCTTGTGATTTTCTTGGTTACTATACTTAATGTGTTTACCGACTAGTCTATTTTCTTCCTTCACTGAATATATGTGTGACACTAATGACAACTCATAAAGTAATTATGTTTAACATTATCCCCCTTTGGCATTAGTGGAAAAAAGACATATGTACATAATAATCAAAAACTTCTCTAAATTTTATAGGCTTCAAAATTTGTGTAGACTCCCCTTGTCTATATGGCTCGGTAAGTATACTATGTACATATAGTTTTCCCCCTTTTTTGGTAATAATGCCAAAAATGTATATACGTGTATAACTTATCAAAAAATTTATAATGGGTTTTCTTCAGGTTGGCCAAGAGGTTTTCTCATTCCTCTTTCAAACTCTCAAGTGCAATCTTCTCTAGACCGACTCGGGCATGCATGTCAAAAATGTGATGTACCACTAATAACTTAGGACTGGAAACTAAATCCTTTTCTTTCTTTACATATTTTTGAATCACCTCAATGTGTGGTAAGAACTCAGACTCTAGCTCAGTTGTTTGATATTTTATCTTATCCTCTTATTTTCTCAATTCATTTCTTAACCCACGTATATGTTTGACCTTTTCATAATGTAGTTTGAATGCATGGGGTTCTGTGATCAATCTTTATGCACTCTTCTATAGATCATCTAGTTGTTTCAATTTTTCATGTATCTAGGTAGTAAAATAATCTTTTGTGCAAAGCTTCTTCAAAATATTGAGTATCTACTAAATAAGACTTTCAATTTCACTTACAATCTCAGATAACTTCACCTTATGAATTTCCACTACTTGGCTGATCTTCTTAGTTATCTTGTATTACACCTTGGTTTCTAGTGTCTTTTATATTTTTCCCTTCATCTATGGTAGGAGAGTTGATTTTCTTGGTAAGGGCTGAAATTTGGTCAATGATGGGAGTAGAATCAACATTGACATCAGGTACAACTTGCAGCAATATTTCTCTAACATCCTCTAGAACTTGTTTATGTTTTCTTTCTTGTCTCATCTTCTCCTGAGCTTCTTTTCTAGTGTAGAGTTCTCCATACCTTATGATAGCTTCAGGGTCCAAAGTTCTAAGGTCACACGATGGTATCTCTATCACTTCTTCAAGTGTGAGTAGACCTTTTCCATGTTTCTTCTTCCTCTTCTTCTTGTCCTATTTGTTATATGTGGGGGGTTGCCCGTAATGAACTAGAACCTTTTTATCTAGATTGGAAATTTGTTTCTCAGTTGATACACATTCTTCTTTTGAATTCCCTTTTTCTATTCCCTCCGGCCGAGGTCCTTGGTCTTGTGGAATTGTGTCGGTAGTAAAATCTTCTACTTTTGTTTCATCTTCAATTTCTTTCACTTATGCCTCTTTTCTTAAAGTCTCAGTGTTCTCTTTGTCTCCTTCTTCACCATTATATTATGTTTTATCCATTGGTTTCTTAGGTGGTATTTCCTTGAGTTTCTCTTTGGTAGCAATATCAATGGCTTGTACCAAAATTGGTAAGTTACCTGGTATTTGTATAGTGACTACCTTGATGTTCTTTTCTTTTTCTTTGTCTTCAACAACAACAATAATGTACTCCTCTTCTTTGGCTACATCATTAGAGTATCCTTCAGTCATATCTTCAATCAATATTTCCTCTTCTTCAGTTATCCTTAACATCTCTGGTGTATCTTTTTATTCAGTTTGGCTAGCAGGATAAATTTTTTTGCATAAGTATCATCCTCTGGTTGTTCAGTATCTGAGATGTGAATAGGCTCTCCAACTAGCCTTTGTTTAGTAACATCATCATCATCCTCATCATCATCATCATCATCATCATCATCATCATCATTTTGTACACATTTACCTCTACCTATGACATCTTTCTCGGTAATAACTGCAAGTGCAGTTTACCCTTCTTTAGCTTTGGACTTGAGAATTTTAGTCCATTTGTCCATGCTTTCCTCATTAACTTCCTGAAGTTTACATTGTAAGATATTCATTTCTCATCCTTTCATCAATTTTTTTTTTGCATATTCTTTCATCATTTCTCCAATCTCTTTTACAGATAAATTTGTCATTTCCAAAATCAATGATATCTCTCTCATTCTCTTATTGGTGTGTAAGGCATAAGACTACCATGATGAGATTTTATAATGTAATTCCTTGGGAATATAATTTACAAATTCAATTGGAAATCTCTTGAATTTAATCATCATGGTGATGATTTCCTCTTCCACTTTGTCCTAATCCTCATAATTTAGAATTCATGTGTAGATATCTATTTATTTTAGGGTGACCCAGTCCTCCCTTTTCTTTTATTTCATTTACAATCTCATCAATTGATTGTGCTTGATTTACAACTACTTTAAGTTGACTAGTATCTTCTTCATTAGAATCTACATCATGTCCTTATTCCTTATCAATTTTCTTCTTTTCTTGGGTACCTCAGTAGAAAATTGAGTACCTCTCTTTTTCTGATAGGTCTTGGTCAATGTATGCCTTGTTATTTTTGCAACTTCATGTTTCAGAGGTGAGGAGACCCCTATAGAGGACCTTGTCCTTGGCCATGTAGGAGTCTCTTCTTGTTTCCTCTTACATTTTTTTCCTTTACCAGTTCTACCAGTACCTCCTTATCTGACTCATTGTCTTCCTCATTTTCATTATTCCTTGTTAGCACATGCAAAAAAATTCATGGCTGTAGCTATTTCCCCTTGGTCTTTGCAATTGATTTTAGGTCTCTGGCCTTAAACTCTTGGTAAAAATTCCAAATCTAGCCGTTGGTGTGAGAAACCCTTTGAAAATCTTGGCCTTGTTCTAATTTGATGTTACCTTTTCTAGGTCTCTTAAAAGTCCTAATTCACATGTGCCTTATTATTTTGTCACCTCACGAGGTCATGTCCTTTAATTTTTCCAAAGTTTTTACCCCTGACAGCCTTTAATATTTCCTAAAGTCCTCAACTCTATTTTTCCCTTGGCCTAGCTCTGACACCATCTTGATCCAATGGTTGTCGTGAAAGTGCAAAGGTTTTGTCAGAGGCTTGCACTTCTGTGACAATCATTGATTCATTTTCATGACGTAACTTTTCAATGTAGGTGGGACCACTACCACATAAGCACAAGTGGTGACATTTTATTGGCCAAAAGAAAAGATGATACGGTGGGGTGGGGTCAAGTTGTCAGTCGACTGAAGATCTAGTGGTTGTCACATGATCACAAGGAATATTCTTCCCCTTCATGATCATGCGACATCCTTCAATTTGGAATCTAATGGAAAAGATGTCAGTGTGTCCAAGGTAACACGTAAGCACAGTTGGTGGTATATGATTGGTCCATGTATTAACATGTTGGCAGTTTTTAGTGGGACCTAGTTTCTGAATGTGTCAGAGGGTCCTGACATTGTCAATAAATCAGCGGCGAGCGTAAGTTCTTATGAGATTTATCAGAAGCTTCACATCTTGTGCCAACCATTAATTTTGTATCCTATCAGAGGGTTGTTAGGGCAGGGTAAGATTCTTCAATTCAGAGTTGTCTTAGGATCTAGAAGAATCTTGGAAGGCTATGCAAAGATGAGACAACCCTTGATCTTCTTGAAGGTGGGCCTAGATTTTGGTCTAAGGTGTGGTGATCTTGACAAATAAGGTTAGCAGCCCGATGAATTTTAATGCTTTTCACTCATTAGAAAAATGAGATGGCGGTACTCTAAAAAGACTGGCGATTCAACGAGTGTGTATTCACGTAATCACTAAACCATTTGGCATACAGATAAAGTTCTTTGCAAACTGATGAAAGCCTTCAGTCACCAGTTCACCAGATGTAGCTGAGATGAGTTAGATTTTCCTTTGTTCGCTAAGTCATGGAGTTAAAGGTAGGTTAAGTTCTTCATTGTGCAAACAGGAAAATGCTTTATCATGTGTTCGCTAAGAGTTAACCCAAGGTATCTGGATGGGTGAAAGACATAAAGAACATGAAAAGCGAAGATCTGACTGTCACGACTTAAAGATAGCTTAGATTTAAACTTCAAACACCGATTTGCTGCTAGTGCTTGAAAATGACCACTATTTTTCAAATTCAAATTTTGGAGGGTTTGTCATTGACAAAAGGGACTGATTTTAATTGCTTTCATGACTGGATTTGATTTGTTTGGTCGCACCGCTAGTTGTAGTGTGGTCCAGGGTGTTCCATGATCATTTGTAGGGGTTTGTACTCTATTTTTTGTGCTCAAGGTGTGCTGCAGGTGGCCAAACAGGTTAGGTGGGTTAGGTGGTTGAAACCCTAACCCTAGTCACTCAAAACTTGATGCATCCTCTTTGAGGATTCCAAGGTGACTAGGGGTATAAGTTGTAGCATTTTTGACTTTGTGAGGGTTCTAAAATCTTGGTTCCTAAGGGTTCCTTTTTCGTTCCATGAAAGGTCTTTTCCTGTAGATTTTCTCTTACTTCTCTACATATAGGGTGTTTTTTCTTCTTTTGTTGGTTCAGAGAATATGATACATATTGTGATTGATTTGTCTTATGTATGAGGACTCAATTTATTCTTACTATTACCAAGCTATCTCCATTTGAATTCTAAAATCATTAATCATACATCAAGGGTGTTTGATTTTTCTGTTTGCATTTCCTATGTGTTTGCAAGTGGAGTTATCTTCATAGAGTTAACTGGTTTAGGATTAGTTTTCATGTATGTATGAGCTGAGGTGTCAAAGATATGTCATGCTTGTCTTCCAATGAATTCTGGTTAATGTATTATCTATTTATAGGTCTCTTCTAAGGGGAGGGTTAAAAGCCTTTGGATGGGTAATAACATACTTGAATACATAGGTGGATTGTTGAAGTGAGGTTTGGTCATGGTGTGTGATTGATGTTAGGCATCAATACATTGAATTTATTGCTTTCTTGTTTCATAGCTATCTATTGCAATAGGGTATTTGACTCTGTGGCCCTTTGGATAAGACACTGGTCTATGAGGGACTTAGGGTATCTCAGGGGTCCTTTCAAACCCATCCTTAAATCATTTACATTTAGTTTTACCCTTTCCCTTTCATGTTTTTAGGATAGGTCTCTGGTTTTCATACTCACTCTATGCAAGTAGGGCTATTTCATGAGATCTTGGTTTCATTGAGGTACAAGATACCTACAAGGGTTTGAAGACTATTCCACAATAATGTATCCACAAACCTATTGTTTATCATGAGGTGTCTTGAGTGTGCAGATAAGGCAATACTTGCATGAGTGATGTGGAGCTCAAAGAAGAAGTAGGATTCCTTTCAATCCTCATCAATTGGATTGTTTTCTTGTCAAACTTGAGTGCCTACCCTAAGAATGAAGTCCATCTATTGATTCAAGTTTGGTCCTACAAGGAAAAGCTCTAACAAAATGATGACTCTGCTGGGGATAGAATAAAAGACAACAAGTTTAAGATGTTCAATTCCTTGCTTTGTTGAATCATCCTAGAGTCTAGTTAAAAGATCAAAGAGTCAAAAGTACAAAACACATTTGTAAAATCTTCTCACTAAGTGTTGAGTGGTGGCTCTGATTTCTCTATTTCATTAGTGCATCTTCTGATAAACAATACATGTTCACTTGGTGGAGTTTTGTGTTGATTGGAAGAAGAAACAAGAACAAGTACATTACTTTCCTCTTAAGGAGGTGGCGACTCTACACAATAATGAATTTGATGGAGCTTTAGGGTGGACTTTAGATCTACCCTACCCTCTAGTCAACAAAGTCTTATGCTACAAAACTCTTAGGTACTTTTCAAATTCTAGATGTTTCCTTATTAAGTAATCAAGCACTAAGAAAAGGATAAGGTGTGAGTAGAGGTTTGCATACTTCAAGTTTTTAGTTGCATCTCTACAAAATTGTATGGAAGTATTGCATTAAGTTTGATGGGTAAGCTTGAGGAGGAGCTTGCTTCCCTTGAGCAAGGCATCCTTAGGGATTACATGTCATTGATGAGATTGAAAGTAGGATGCAAAAAGGATCTATCCATATCTCTCTTCTATGATAGATTTTGGGATGTATATAATGAGCTTCTTGATGATGTTGAGTTTTCAGAATCTGAGTTCATTGGTTTATTCTTGGATCTTTGTTTCCATGAGTCAACTAGTTGGTCAAATGCATTGTGGGAAGAGTATTATATATGTATCAGATATTGGATACTTTGTGATGATAGCCTTGGGCTTGATGATGCACTTGGAGTTATGTCCTTAAGTGCTGATATTTGGGGTGATGAAGACAGTGAGGTTGTGGTGTCTTCATATGAGTCAGATGCAACATGGGAAGAAGAAAGTAATGATGAAAGTGAACATTCTTTGGATAGTGAAGATGTTGAGGGTGATTCATCCTCAAGGTATGAAGACAAGGAAACAATAATTCATTATGATATCAGTGAGGTAAAACATGAAGATTTGAACAAAGTGTTATCTGATGGGTCTCTTTTGGATAACAAGGGCATAATCATGGATACTACATGCTTGGTAGGTGATGACGACTGTGAATCTTCATGTTGTTCTAACTTTTCTTCATACGTTGTGAGTCTCCATGAGGTTGAAATGGGTAGTGAACTTAAAGTGTTCCCCAATGATTTATATAATGAAGAGTTTGATGATTATCAGCCCATTTTTTGTCATGATATTCAACAAGGTGTATTGCATGAAGTTTTCAATCCTTTGTTTGAGGGACATGAGGAGATTTTAGATTCATTTGAATCAGGATGTTCTTCTTTTTCCATTTGTGATAAATTTTTAAGTGATGATGTTGCATCCTGTTCATTAGAAGGTTGTGAAATAGTTGCAGAATTTGGTAATAATCACATTTGTGAGCATGAGTTTGACTATTCATCTGAGTTCCAGCTAGTTGCACCCATGGATTCACAAGGTCAGGGTATGAATGAAGCCTTTCAGCAAGTAGAGTATGACTTTTTTTTGTTTCTGATTGATAGCATACATGAATCAGTAGAAAAGAATAGGTTTTTATCTAATGGTACTATTCATAGGTATGATGAGTCTTTTCTTCATAGTGAGCAAAATGAAGGGAGTGCCAAAAAATTTTACATGCACTATGAAGATAGTTACTTTGTTTTGCATGATAGGCTGGTTGGAAATGTTGACACACCTAGTGAAATAACTAAAAATAAAATATCTGGTGTGCCTCATGAAGGAAGAGATGAAAACCAAATTTTTGACAGAGGCAAAGACTAACTGAGGTTGGATGCTGCAGGTTTTTTGTAAACATGTACACTCTGTATAGTTTTTTCCTTCCAGTTGTGTGTTTCCCTTCCTGTTCCTCTAGTTTGGTCACTAGTTTTTGAGGTCTCTATGCCCTTTTCTAGTGGGATGGTCTACTTTAACTAGTGATTCTACATCCTTTTTGTGCCTACAAGAACCACACATCCCCAGACAGAGCCACTGTTAGCATGTGCAAAAATTTTCATGGCTGTAGCTATTTCCCCCTAGTCTCTGCAATTGATTTTAGGTCTCTAGCCTTAAACCCTTGGTAAAAATTCAAAATCTAGCCGTTGGTGTGAGAAACCCTTTGAAAAACCCTGGCCCTATTCTAATTTGATGTTACCTTTTTTGGGTCACTTAAAAGTCCTAATTCGCATGTGCCTTATTATTTTATCACCTCCCAAGGTTGTGTCCTTTAATTTTTCCTAGGTTTTTACCCTCGGCAACGTTTAATATTTCCTAAAGTCCTCAGCTCTATTTTTCCCTAGGCCCAACTCTAACACCATCCTAATCCAATGGCTATTGCAAAAGTGTAAAGGTTTTGTCAGAGGCTTGTGCTTCTGTGATGATCGTTGATTCATTTTCATGATGTAACTTTTCAATGCAGGTGGGACCACTACCGCATAAGCACAAGTGGTGACATTTTATTGGCTGAAAGAAAAGATGATATGGCAGGGTGGGGTCAAGTTGTTAGTTGACTAAAGATCTAGTGGTTGTCGCATGATCACAAGGAATATTCTTCCTCTTCATGATGATGTGACATCTGTCGATTTGGAATCTAATGTAAAGGCTATCAGTGGGTCCAACGTAACATGTAAACATAGTTGGTGGTATATGATTGGTCCATGTATTAACATGTTGGCAGTTGTCAATGGGACCTAGTTTCTGAATATGCCAGAGGGTCCTGACATTGTCAGTAAATCAGCAGTGGGTGTAAGTTCTTATCAGTTTTGTCAGAGGCTTCAAATCTTGCGCCAATTGTTGATTTCATATCCTATCAGAGGGTTGTCAGGGTAGGGTAAGATTCATCGATCGATGATTGTCTTAGGATCTCAAGAAATCTTGGAAGGCTATGCAAAGATGAGACAACCATCGATCTTCTTGAAGGTGGGCCTAGATTTTGGTCTAAGGTTAGCGACCCGATGAATTTCAATACTTTTCGCTTGTTCACGAAATGAGATGGTGGTACTCTAAAAAGACTGGTGATTCAGTGAATGTGTATTCACATAATCGCTAAACCATTTAGCATACAGATAAAGTCCTTTGTAAAAAAATGAAAGCCTTCAGTCACCAGTTTGTCAGATGTAGCTGAGATGAGTTAGATTTTCCTTTGTTCGCTAAGTCATGGAGTTAAAGGCGGGTTAAGTTTTTCATTGCGCAAACAGGAAAATGCTTTGTTGTGTGTTCGCTAAGAGTTAACCTGAGGTATCTGGATGGGTGAAAGACATAAAGACTGCAAAAAAGGAAGATCTAATGGTCATGACTTAAAGATAGCTTAGATTTAAATGTCGACTGTCGATTTGCTGCTAGTGCTTGAAAATGACTTTTGTTTTTCAAATTCACATTTTTGAGGGTTTCTCAGCAACAAAAGGGAGTGATTTTAATTGCTTTCATGGTCAGATTTGATTTGTTTGGAGGTATCATAGGTTGTAGTGTGGTCTAGGGTGTTCCATGATCATCTGCAGGGGTTTGTACTCTATTTTTTGTGCTTGAGGCATGCTGCAGGTGGCCAAATAGGTTGACATTTGGGCATTTTTGTGGTTCTCAGTACCTTCTTAGTGAAATTATCATGATTGAGTATCACTCCAGGATTTGTTTCCTCCTAGTTGCCTAGGTTTCTTCCCCTATTTTTAAATTTTTGATTGTTTTTAGTGGGTTGGGTGGTTGAAACCCTAACCCTAGGCACCCAAAGCTTGATGCATCCTCTTTGAGGATTCCAAGGTGACTAGGGGTATAATTTGTAGCATTTTTTACTTTGTGAGGGTTCTAAAATCTTGGTTCCTAAGGGTTCCTTTTTGGTTCCATGAAAGGTCTTTTCTTGCAGATTTTCTCTTACTTCTCTACATATAGGGTGTTCTTTCTTCTTTTGTTGGTTCAGAGAATATGATACATATTGTGATTGATTTGTCTTATGTATGAGGACTCAATTTATTCTTACTATTACCAAGCTATCTCCATTTGAATTCTGAATTCATTAATCATACATCAAGGGTGTTTGATTTTTCTATTTGCATTTCCTATGTGTTTGCAAGTGGAGTTGTCTTCGCAGAAATAATTGGTTCAGGATTAGTTTTCATGTATGTATGAGCTGAAGTGTCAAAGATATGTCATGCTTGTCTTCTAGTGAATGCTATTTAATGTATTATCTATTTATAGGTCTCTTCTAAGGGGAGGGTTAAAATCCTTTGGATGGGTAATAACATACTTGAATACATAGGTGGGTTGTTGAAGTGAGGTTTATTCATGGTGTGTGATTGATGTTAGGCATCAACACAATGAATTTATTGCTTTCTTGTTTCATAGCTGTATATTGCAATAGGGTATTTGACTCTGTGGCCCTTTGGATAAGGCACTGGTCTATGAGGGACTTAGGGTATCTCAGGGGTCCTTTCAAACCCATCATTAAATCATTTACATTCAGTTCTACCCTTTCCCTTTCATGTTTTTAGGATAGGTCTCTAGTTTTCATACTCACTCTATGCAAGTAGGGCTATTACATGAGATCTTGGTTTCATTGAGGTATTGGATGCCTACAAGGGTTTGAAGACTATTCCACAATAATGTATCTACAGGCCTATTGTTTATCATGAGGTGTCTTAAGTGTACAGATAAGGCAATACCCGCTTGAGTGATGTGGAGATCAAAGAAGAAGGAGGATTCCTTTTAATACTCATCAATTGCACTATTTTCTTGTCAAAATTGAGTGCCTACCCTAAGAATCAAGCCCATCTATTGATTCAAGTTTGGTCCTGCAAGGAAAAGCTCCAAACTGACCACTATCTACTCCTCGGTTGCCTCTTAAATTGTCTTCTCTACTTCTTCTCCAGGTTTTTTTTCTAAAGTGCCTATCATTTTCTTTATCTTTCTATCGATCTTCACTCCAACCAAATCCATTTTAATTATTTGTTTTGCTTCCTCATAGGTGCCAAACCTAGTTGCACTCTTATCCTTATATTCTGGCATAAGTGCTTTTATTGACCTAGTAGCTCAGTTAATGTCAATTTCATAGCCTATTGGTGGCAACCATGCCATCCTCAGTTCAACTGAATTTATGAGACTGGAGTCAATGTCCACTAGGAAAAAATTCATCCTTATATTTCTCCACCAACTTTGCTAGAATTCTACTTTATTTATGCATTCTCTTCTTAAATTTACCAAAATAGTCATCCATGTCTGGTTCAAAGTTTTGACCTAAAATTTTATGTATTCACCAATTTTTATGATAACTTATTTGTTTATATCCCATTGTACATCACCAATTGGGGGAAATGAATTATGTAAGTAGATAAAGACACATACCAATAAGGATCCAAACTTGTAGGTATTGGACTTAGTAACTCAAATTATTCACACATGTTCTCCTCCAATTGCCTCAACATCAACTCGTCTTGGTCAATTTGAAGTCCTTCACAATTTTGTATGATATATCAACAACACAAGGAACATTGTTCGGTCTACTAGACTGAAAAAATTTGTACGCAATCACATATGCCTTGAATCTAGTCTATGGATCATCAATGGTGTTGATCTGCATACCTCTTCCATCCCACTCAGATCTAGTTAAATTATCTATTTCATTCTTTGGTAGGTGTCTTAGAGATTTAGCCTTAGCACATACTAGGTAACTGGTGACCATGTGAATAACATCCTTAGTGATCTTTACTAGCTCATCCAGCCACATTTTTCCCTCATGTACTCAGTTGAGTACTATCTTGATCCATTCAGTTTTAAATTCCTTTGGGAATTAAATGGAATTTGTTAAACCTTTAAATTCTAGATGTTTATGTTCATCATTTAGTTTCTCGTATGTGCATAGCTCCTGGTAAGTGGATTGCAACTCAAAATCACCAATTTCACTAATCTTGCAGTGAATGTAAGACCTTATATCTTTCACCAACAAAACCCTAGGTGTTATTGACAAGAATGAACCCTTATCATTGACCTATAATGTGACCTTAGGATGTATCTTATAGTTTGGTTCTTTATACTTTGCACTTTTCATTAGTGTGACCTTTTTCTCCTTATTGACTATCAATTGAATGGTCTTTGATGTGGATATCATCAGTGAAAATAATTTAGGACTTGGTGAAAACTATGTTTAGACAACTCGGTTTAGCTTCAAACTTACTTCAGGTCAAATATCTTGGAATCTCATTGCACAAATCTCTCTTTTCGCTCTGGTTTCACTTTGGTTTTGCAATGTGAAAAATGAGTTGACTCAACATGTGTTTATACCCAAAATCATTTCTTGGCATAAATGCATTGCATTAAATGCTTCACCAACCAAAACTTAGTCAAAGATAAAAAATGTAGTTATCTCCTTTGATACATCAGCTCAGTTAATACTACCAATGCTCACTTGACTACGCAACTCGGTTAAACTTACCATTTTCACTGGCTAGATCTTACTTGGTCAAGCTGTACCGAGTATACTCATTTCAAATCCAAAACATTTCATAACCTAGTGAATCTTTAGTCATGAAATATATATAAGGAAATTTTGTAAGATATAACTGATTAAAATTAAGTTCCCGTACTTACATGATTTTCCTAGGTAGAAGTGGTGAAATCACCTAATTCAAAGGACGAGGTGTCACTGACTATTGTGCTTGTTCTTGCATTGTCTTTAATTGGTCTTCTCTACATTTGAATCATCTTCATTCGGATTCAATAAATGATATTCTCATTCATATCAACATTTAGTTCTAGTGCTTGGTCTCTACAATCTTTTCTTAAGTGACCAACCTTGTGACATTGCAGACATGTCATTCCAAAAATTTTCCAATTTCTTGTTTTTCCTCTCTAGTGTAATCTCATATAATTTTTTGCAATATGATCATTCCTTCCACATATTTTAGAATTAAGCCAAGTGTTTTAATCCCAAGTGTAAGAGTTACTTTTCCTTCTCGGTTGATAGGTATTGTTTTGTCTCTTCAATTTCCAAACTTGTTCCAGCTTTACCCTACATTCTTGTGATATATAACCATGCTTTTTACAAGTGCAATAATTCTTTCCATATAGTTACTCTTAGGCGACTTATTTATCCTTGATCTACAATCATATGCTTGATGTCCATACTTTTTGCAATTTGAGCAATAATCATCAAATTTAGGAGTAGAGTTAGGAGTACCCGCAACCTTAGTTCTGCATACATTTTCTATGTGACCTAGTTTTTCAAGGTGATAGTTGTTAGAGTAAATAGTTTTTATTGTTTAGTATTTAATTAAGTTTACTTAGGTCCATGAATTTATTAGGTAGATGGATATCATTGAGTCCTATTTGGACTCTGTATGCACCCTAAAATGGTCACCTAGACTTTGGGCCCCCATTCAACAATTTATCAAATCCCTGAATCAGTATTTTCAAAAATCAACATTTTTCAAATATCAATTTCCTTGATCAAATCCTATTTCTATCATTTATTCAATTATTTTCTTCAGGCTAACCATTTTATCCTAATTCTTTATTTATTTAAAAGGAATTTCCTCCCCTTTTATTAAATAAAAAGCACCACTTTTCCTCTTATCCTAAGTTGCACAAATAAAGCATTATTCTTATTTATAAAAAGAAGAAAAGGTCTTTTTGTCTTATATGGACACAAAATTCAACTCTTATTTTCTCATTGAAGGATATTTGTGCACATGGATTGCCCCTCTTTTAAGCTCCACCCTTGATTAAATCTTTTTCCTCTTAATCTCCATGGTCCATTCCTTTTCAATTCCTTTAAAAGGAGAGCTCTTTTCTCATTTTTAGATGCCAATTTTGAATACTAATCTTATGCTGTAGGATTTCTTGGAGACTTTGGAGCTTTGGAGATCTTCATGCATTTAGCTTTCATTCTTGCATCATAGGTTCATGTTTATGATTTTTAGCTTAGTTTCCTGTATGCTATAGATTAGCTCACATAGCTTAATTAGTAAGGCTTGTAATACTTTCATTTCCATAGCTTAGCTTGCATCTTCATTCTTAGCATAGTTGCATTGCATTCTCATCTTAATTCTTGAGGATATTGGCATTCTTTCCCTTGTCTCTTTGAATCTCCCATTGTGTGGTTTACTAGCAAGGTTGCATGCTTTAATAGCTCTAGCTAAGAGCACCATCAACATCCTTGTGACTCCATGCCTAGGGAGCTCTAGGTCACTTTCTCAAGTTTTCCCATTCATGGATTCCCTTGGAAGTAATGACTTAGAGAATTGAAATATTTAGTGTGTACATTTTTGGCGCCCACCATGGGGCACAACACTCTTGTTTTGTCCTTTTCATGCATTTTTGTCAATTTTTCATCAATATTTTCTTGTTGTTGTACACACTCAAATGGTGCACTTCTCTAAGTCATTATATCCAAGGGAATCCATGAATGGGAAACCTTAGAAAGAAACCTAGAGCTCTCTATGTATGGAGTTGCAAGATTATTTTAAGTTTTCTCTCAGCTAGAGCTATTAAGCTAATGACCTTGCTAGTCAACCACACAATGAGAGATTGAAATGAAGACAAGGGAAAGAATGCCAATATCCCCAAGAATCACTATGAAATGCAAATGCAAACTAGATTAAGATGAATATGCAAGCTAGAAATGAAAGATCCAAGCTAAGCTATGGAAATGAAAGTACAAGCTATGCTATGAAAAGGAAAGTACAAGTATTACCAAGCCTTCCTAGTTAAACTAGATGAGTTACTCTAAAGCTTGAAAGGAAATCTAAACTATGAAAGCGTAAACATGAAGCTACTATGCATGAATGAAACTAAGAATGGAATGTAGATGCAAAAGCCAAGAATGCTCCAAATCTTCAAAAGCTCCAAAGTGACCTAGAAAACCTGCAGCATAACATTAGCATAAAAGATTGATATGCAAATGAGGAAGAGAGCTCTCCTTTTATAAGAAATAAGAAAGAATGGACCATGGAGATTAAGAGGCAAAAGATTTAATCAAGGGTGGAGCTTGAAAGAGGAGCAATCCATGTGCACAAATATCCTCCAATGAGAAAATAAGAGTTGACTTTTGTGTCCATATGAGACAAAAAGTGCTTTTCTCCTTTTTATAAAATAACAATAATACTTTATTTGTGCAACTTAGGATAAGGTGAAAAGTGGGGGAATTTTATTTAATAAAAGGGGAGGAAATATTCCTTTTAATAAATAAATACTTTAGGATAAAATGGTTAGCCCAAGGCAAATAATAAAAAATGATAAAAAAGGATTTGATCAAGGAAATTGATATAATTGCAAAAAATGCTGATTTTTGAAAATATTGATTCAAGGATTTGATAAATTGCTGAATGGGGTCCCAAAGTCTAGGTGACCATTTTAGGGTGCATACATTTTCCCCTCTTTGACTAATGTGAGATCAATTTGGGATCACATGTAGTCAAAAAATGGAATTGAAGTGTGAGATCGATTTGGGATGACAAAACAATCTAGACATGTGTTCGACTCATGGAGGAGAACCCTTCCAAGGGCTCCCTCCAATAATTTTGGTTGTGATGAAAACTTCCTAAGAGAAGTGTGTAATTAAAATAAGAGCTTAGAGCTCATTTTGTGTGTCTAGGCCTAGTCCAGGTCCAAGCAGTTCAGTTGGTCATTCTTGTGAATGGCATAATGATTCAAGGAATGTTGTCATCCTAAGATCATTTTTTAGCTAGGTGCTTAGAGGTCTTAGGTTGTGTGATTGGTAGAGTTATGAGCACAAGAGTGCCTTGAAAAGACCTTGAAATGGTCTTGGTGATGTAAGAGCTAAAGTTGCTTAAAAATGCTAGCAACTTTTCAAAAGTTGCTTAGTAACTTTTCCTATGAAGGCTTTAACCCTTCCTAAGTGGCTAAAGAGCCCTAAAAACACACTCACACCAAGGAGGAGGATATAAAAGACCTGAAAAACCCTAATTTAGTGGTTGGCTATCATTTGGTACAATTCTGTATGGAAACATCAGTCTGAACTATGAAATCTGTGAACAGTCAAGGCTATTTTGGTTTGTTTTAATGTGAACAGGAAGAGCACTATTGAATCTTTGTAGTGTATGATGTAATTAGTGTTTTATCTTTCAATTTTATGTGTGTGGATTGAATCTTTCAAGTTTTATTAGATTGTTTTGTTCATTTCCTATTTGTAGCTAGTTCTCAGCCAGTTTGGAGAGACATGTACATATAGGTCTGTAACTTTTATTTCCACCATGGGAAATCCATGGAACTATGGATTCTAAAGGTAGAGACCCTACTTTGTAAAAATATGTCTACAAGGCCCTTGAATGAAGGTGCAAACATTTTTTTGACAAAGCCCTAGGTGAGCTAAGGTAATGCCCAGTTAGGAGCAAGCAGGAGTGTAGAAGCTATTGCCTATAGTGGAGTGAGTTTCAGAGGAATCCCTTTGGAGGGATGCTAGATAGATGAATGAAGGTGAATTTTTGTGAAGGAGAAGGTTTGAAGAGCTTTGGAAAGGTAATATTGAAGACCAGGATAGTGAAGAGTTCCCCAAACCCTTAAAACCCTCAAATATGCCAAAGGTACTATATGGCCTGTTGGAAGCCCAAGACCCCAAAAATCCTTGAGAATGGGTCATTAGGAGAAAATTTTCTTTAGAATAGGGGTGGTGATTCTTTGTGCAAAGGGTGTCAAATTCCCTATAAAACTGGAAGGAGGGCTAATTAGGCCTCTTCCTTGTAGCCCTAAAATACAAAGCAACCCTCAAATCAGGTGATGAACCAATCAAACCAATGCATTGAAAAGGTGTCAAATGCCTTAAAAACATCTTGGAACTCATAAAATTAATTTTTGGAGTTTGGGAAAGATTTTGAAGTCTAAAAGACCCTTATGAGCCTATGTAAGGGATAGTAGCTTGAGAGCAAAGTTTGTAATGTTGGTAGATGAGATAGTTTAACTTGGTGGGTGGGTTAGGCAGGTTAGGGGATCCTCAGAGGAATAAGGAATCCTATAGACCATCAGTGGTGTTAGAAGAACACTTGTATCCTAGAGAGTATCAGGGGCATAGACTAAGGTAGTCTATCCTAGCCTCCCCATGAGATTGGTATTAGAGCCTCTTAAGGCTTGGGAAGTGAATAGTGGATGTTTCAACCATCAAAAGAATCAGTTGGATCATCACACAAGTAGACAATGGTGACTAATGCAGAGCTTTCTAAGAAGGTGGAAGATCAGGAGGAAGCTAATAGACTCCTATAGGAAAGATTGATGCAAATGGAGCAACTCTTGGATGATGTCCAAGCAAAAGTAGATAAGTTGAAAGACAGGATGGAGGAGTAGGATGCCAAAGGGAAAGAGACAACCATTGATGATGATGTACCTACACCTAATCCTCCAACTCAAGATGAGAAATTTCTTAAAGCCCTAAAGGCTATCACAAGCAAGGCACTTGAAGGTGTCCCATTACTGATAGGTAGGATGGATACAGAGCTTGTGATGCAATGGATTGAAGGCATGGAGAATCACTTCAAGTGTGAAGAGATCACAAAGGCATATAAGGTCAAAGTGGCCAAGTCTAGGTTGAGAGGACAAGCTTTAACCTAGTGGAGCTACTTGCATGTTGAAAGAGAGAAAGAGGGAAAGAACCAAATCTCTAATTGGAAAGCAATGGTCAATAAAGTGAAGGAAGCATACCTACCAGAAGTTTATGAAATCTAGCAGCCTAGGAGGAGATTGAATCTCAAACAAAAGGAGATGGATGTAGCCACCTACACTGAAGAGTTCCACAAGTTGAGCTTGAGATCCAAGATCAAAGAAGAAGAAAGCATTAAAGTGGCAAGGTATCTAAGTGGTTTGAAATGGAGCATAGTAAAGGAAATGAGTTTTTTTAATCCCACCATAGTACTTGGATGTCACCATATGGCACAAAATCTTGAAGAGAAACAAAGAAGAAACCAAGAACCTAATTCCAAGAATAGGGGAAGAGGTAGAGACTCTAGAGGGGGTCAAAGAGGAGGGTCTAGTAGAGGTGGTGACTCAAGAAGCCAATGAGAGAGTAGACTCTTGGAACAAAGTTCAAAAATCAGTACAAGAGGATCTTTTGGAAGAGGAAGAAGTTCTCAAGGAAACAGAGGAAGAGGAGTAGGAAGAAGCAGGTCCTACTTTGCCACTATGAAGTGCTATCAGTGTGGACAACTTGGACACCCTGACTATAGGTGTCCTGATAAACCATCAGCCTCAAATAATGAGAAGAGGGTAGCTTATACCCAAGAAGACAATAGAAGCTCATGCACTAATGAAGTCAGCAAGTTAGAATCAGAAATGGGTGAGAACTTGATGTTCAAGAGGGTACTTACAAGGCAGCGTAATCAAGGTGAACCCAAGCAAAGGATGGCTCTTTTTAGAGTCAGGTGCAAGATACAAGGCAAAGTTTGCAAGGTTATTGTGGATTCAAAATCTACTGATAACATTATAGTAGAGGAAGTAGAAAAGAAGCTTAAACTCAGTAAGGTTCCCCATGCAAATCCATACAAGGTGACTTGGTTGAACCAGGAGCAAAGTGTGCTAGTTAATGAGCAGACATGGGTAGAGTTTTCCATTGGAGGCTATAAAGACAAAGTTCTTTGTGATGTCTTGCCCATGGATGAATGCCATCTTCTATTGGTAAGACCATGGAAATTTGATAGGAAGGTGATCTATGATGGAGAAGAGAACTCCATTTCTTTCAAAAAAGATGGAAGAACATTCAAAATTCAGTCCATAACTAAGAATGAAGAAGGTACTTCTGGAACACCTAGTGTGTTTCTTAGTAGTGGTAAGGAGTTTCTACATGCACTACATGATGAGGAGACTATAGGATGTCCTGTCATGGTGAAGCCAAAGGAGGAGGACAAGAAGTTGCAAGTTGAAACACCATTGGAAGTGCAGCAAATGCTGGAAGAATTTAGAGATATAGTAAGTGATGGAGCCCCTGCCACCTTACCTCCAAGAAGAGATATAAGTCATCAAATTGAATTTGTACACAGTGCATCTCTACCTAACAAAGAAGCCTACAAGCTTACCCCAGACTAAAATAAGGAAGTGGCAAGACAAGTGCAAGAGTTATTGGATCAAGGGCTGATCAAGAAGAGTATTAGTCCATGTGCAGTCCTAGTGGTCTTAGCATTGCAAAAAAGGAGGAAAATGGAGACTTTGCATAGACTCAAGGGCTATCAATAGGATCACCATCAGGTATAGGTTCCCAATACCAAGAATAGAAGATTTGATGGATTACTTAGGAGGTGCTATGTACTTCACCAAGTTGGATTTAAAGAGTGGTTATCACCAAATCATAATCAAGGAAGGTGATGAGTGGAAGACTGCTTTTAAGACCACAGATGGTTTGTATGAATGGCTTGTAATTCCATTTGGGCTTACCAATGCCCCAAGAACCTTCATGAGGTTAATGAATGAGGTCTTGAAGGACTTCATAGGCAGATTTGTAGTGGTGTATCTAGATGATATACTCATCTATAGAAAAACAAAAGTAGATCATCTTGAGCACTTAAGGTTGGTCATGAAGAAGCTACATGAAGAGAAATTAGCCATCAACCTTGAAAAGTGTGAGTTCATGCAGAAAGAGCTAGTTTATTTGGGCTTTTTAGTGTCCAAGGGTAATCTGAAAATGGACCCAAGCAAGGTGGAGGCAATCTTGAATTGGCCTGCCCCTAAAATAGGGACTGAAGTTAGAAGTTTTCATGACTTGGCACAATTTTATAGAAAGTTTGTGAGGAATTTAAATGGGATATGTGCACTAGTTATAGACACCATCAAGGGAGGACTAAAAACAAAGTTCAAATGGACTGAGGCAACTGAGAAAGCATTTCAAACATTTAAACAAGAGGTAGCCACAAAACCTATCTTACTCTTGCCAACTTTTGATAAGTTTTTCACCATTGAATGTGATACAAGTGGTGTAGTAGTAGGGGGTGTATTGAGTCTAGAAGGAAGGCCTGTGACATTCTTTAGTGAGAAACTCAATGAGGCAAAGAAGAAGTATTCAGCTTATGACTTGGAGTTGTATGCATTGGTACAATCTCTCAAGAAGTGGAGGCATTACCTTTTGCCAAAAGAATTTGTTGTCTTTACTAATAATCAAGCTTTAAGATACATAAACACTCAGGAGAAGCTTAGTAATAGGCACTTGAAGTGGATGGAGTATCTCCAATCCTTTCCCTTCATAATCAAGCACAAGAAAGGGCAGCTCAACAAGGTAGCAAATGCCTTAAGTAGGAAGTTATTGACTATCCAAGAGGTACAACTACAAAGAATTGGAATAGTAGGTTTTAAAGACTTATATGAGGAGGATAAGACTTCTAACAAGCCTACAAGGTGTGCCTTGAGTTTGAGAACCATTTCCATGGTGAGTTTATAGATTACACAATTCAAAATGGATTATTGTTCAAAGGTAACCAGCTTTGTGTACCTAGAGGATCCATGAGGGAAAATATGATTCAAGAGAAGCATAATGGAAGTCTTAGTGGTCATTTTGGCATAAAAAAAATATTGGAGGTAGTACAGAGATACTAATTTTGGCCTAAGCTAGCAAGGGATGTCAGGAGGTATGTAGAGCAATGTGGAGTATGTCAAAGAGCTAAAGGAGGTTCAAGCAATGTAGGATTCTATCAACCTCTACCAATTCCAAATAGGCCTTGGGAGTTTGTAAGTATGGACTTTGTGGTTGGACTCCCTAAAAACTAAATCAGGTATGGATAGCATCTATGTTGTAGTAGATAGGTTTTCTAAAATGAGTCATTTCATTCCTTGCAAAACTACTCATGATGCAAGCTATGCAGCACATCTCTTTTTCAAGGAGATAGTTAGGATTCATAGAATCCCTTTGAGTATTGTGTCAGATAGGGATAGCAAGTTCATGGGCCATTCTGGAAAACTTTATGGAAAAGGCTGGGACCTAATCTCTTTTTCAGTTTAGCATACCATCCTCAAACTAGTGGTCAAACTGAGGTCATCAACAGGGTGCTTGGCAACTTCCTAAGGTGTTTGAAAAAGGAGTATGGGCAGACGTGGGATCTTGTGAATTCTTAGGCTGAATATGCATATAATGACAGTGTCAACAGGACCAAATGAAGTATTCCTTTTGAGATAGTTTATGGAAGACACCCTAGAGGAGTGTGTGATTTGAGGGATTTAGGTTCCATGGAGTTGAAGATTGGACAAACTAAAGATTTCACTCAAACTATCAAGGAGGTGCAAGAGCAGGTGAAGAAGTCTATTTTGGAGTCTACTCAAAGACTCAAAGCTAAAGTGGATGAAAAGAGGAAGGAAGTATAGTTTCAGATTGGGGACTATGTCATGGTCCATCTTAACAAAGAAAGGATGCAAAAAGGCATGCCCACCAAGCTAAAAATGAGGAGAGTAGGCCCATGCAAGATTCTATCCAAATATGGAGAGAATGCCTACAAAGTGGACTTGCCATTAGAATTATCCATCTCACTGGTGTTTAATGTTGCAGACCTGATTAGATTCAAAGGAGATAATAGTCAATAAGGTACAACTCCACCAAAGGTACTACAAGAAATTGACACCAATGCAATGCCCAAGAAGAAGCTAGCCAAAGCAGAGAAGGTCTTTGAATCTAGAGTGAAGAAAACTACAACGCATCAACTCTACATGGAGCATCTAATCAAATGGAAGGATCAGCTTGAATCTGAAGCCACCTGGATTAAGGAAGGATAGTTCAAGAAGTTTGGGGTTGATCTGGCTCTTCTTGACCCCAAAGTGCCTTAGTTCATATTGAGGGGGGGAGTATGGTGTAGGACCATCCTTCCAAGGGATCCCACCAATCATTTTTTTTGTGATGAAAACTTCCTAAGAGAAGTGTGTAATTAAAATCAAAGCTTAGAGCTCATTTTGTGTGTCTAGGCCTAGTCTAGGTCCTAGCAGTTCAGTTGGTCTTTCTTGTGAATGACATAATGATTCAAGGAATGTTGTCATCTTGAGATCATTGTTTATCTAGGTGCTTAGAGGTCTTAGTTTGTGTGATTGGTAGAGTTATGAGGACAAGAGTTCCTTGAAAAGACCTTGAAATGATCTTGGTGATGTAAGTGCCAACGTTGCTTAAAAATGCTAGCAACTTTTCCTATGAAGGCTTTAACCCTGCCTAAGTGGCTAAAGAGCCCTAAAAACACAATCACACCAAGGAAGAGGATATAAAAGACCTGAAAAACCCTAATTTAGTGGTTGGATGTCATTTGGTATGATTCTGTATGAAAACAACAGTCTAAACTGTGAAATCTATGAACAGTCAAGGCTATTTTGGCTTGTTTTAATGTGAAAAGGAAAAGCACTATTGAATCTTTGTAGTGTATTATGTAATTAGTGTTTTATCTTTCAAGTTTATCTATGTGGATTGAATCTTTCAAGTTTTATTAGACTGTTTTGTTCATTTATTGTTTGTAGCTAGTTCTCTGCCAGTTTGGAGAGACATGTACATATAGGTCTATAACTTTTGTTTCCACCATGGGAAATCCATGGAACTATGGATTCTAAAGGTATAGACCCTAATTTTTAAAACTATGTATATAGGGCCCTTGAATGAAGGTGCAAACATTTATTTGACAAAGCCTAGGCGAGCTAAGGCAATGACTGGCTAGGAGCAAGCAGCAGTGTAGAAGCTATTGCCAACAGTGGATTGAGTTTTAGAGGAAGCCCTTTGGAGGGATTCTAAATAGATGAATGAAGGTGAATTTTTGTGAAGGAGAAGGTTTGAAGAGCTTTGGAAAGGTACTATTGAAGACCAGGATAGTGAAGAGTCTGCTAAACCCTTAAAACCCTCAAATTTGCCAAAGGTATTGTACGGCCTGTTGGAAGCCCAAGACCCCAAAAATCCTTGAGAATGGGTAATTAGGAGAAAATTTTCTTTAGAATAGGGGTGGTGATTATTTGTGGAAAGGGTGTCAAATTCCCTATAAAATGGGAAGGAGGGCTAATTAGGCCTCTTCCTTGTAGCCCTAAAATACAAAGCAACCCTCAAATCAGGTGATGAACCAATTAAACCAATGCATTGGAAAGGTGTAAAATGCCTTAAAAACATATTGGAACTCATAAAATTCAATTTTGGAGTTTGGTAAAGAGTTGGAATTCTAAAAGACCCTTATAAGCCTATGTAAGGGATAGTAGCTTGAGAGCAAAATTTGTAATGTTGGTAGATGAGATAGTTTAACTTGGTGGGTGGGTTAGGTACGTCAGGGGATCCTTGGAGGAATAAGGAATCCTATAGACCATCAGTAGTGTGAGAAGAACACCTGGATCCTTGAGAGGATCAGGGGCATAGACTAAGCTAGTCTATCCTAGGCTCCCCATCATCGACAGATGGGAACATATCAGGATAAACATAAGCATAAGCTAAAAGACAAGACTGACATGATTGCTATTAAGTGATATTAAAGTCTCAAAATAAGAGATAAGAATCAAAAGACAAGATCAACACCATTGTTGGTAAGTGATAATCAAGTCTCAAAATAAGAATCTCAGGATGAACTGAATGATAAAGTTGAGTCAAAGATTAGATCTAATAGCTAGCTTGAATGGGAAAATAAACTAATTGATCAGTGATAGCTTGTCCTTTTATAGCCTTACACTCAACATACTCTATGTCAAATTATGAAAGAATCATCATCTATTTAGCAAGTCTACCCATGAGAGCAGCCTTATTAAGCAAGTATTTTAGAGGATCAATTTTTGCAATGAGGTGTATTATATGTGAAAGCATGTAATGTCACAAATTTTGGGAAGAAAACACCACCGCTAGGAAATATTTTTCAATACTAGTGTAGTTGACCTTGTTGGGGGTTCCCTTTGATCTTCAACTTGTAGATTTATACTTTGATGGATAACTTTAATATAAATTTGACTCTATCACCACTCCAAAGTCTACAAGGAAGAGGGCTAATTAACAAGGATCAACAATGAGATCCTCCTACACTTTGAGCCTTAATGCTTAGGTGGGTGTACCCTTGACTCACTTCTCGAAAGGAGTCTCAAAACAATATACAACTATACCTCTTACCAATTGATTAAAGATTTTATCATTTAAATGTGTGTGTGATTGATGATGATGGACTACCTCCAAAGAATAGATCAGTGCCGTAACCGAGGGCAAAGAGTCACTTGATAACATATATCAACTGAAACCTTAACTCAAACACACATGAACTTAGAGTAAGTGCTTTCCTATTACTCCCCTCACTCACATATTAGGACACCAAATCCTTATCTAGCCATGAACTCACTGAAACAACTTGAAAGATTTTAATCCTAACTTTGTTAGGAATTGGAAGATAATCTCAAAATACTCTTTGCTTACCATATGATAACCCACTTTGTGAAATTAACATATATGAGCTCAAGAAAAAAACAAGAAGACATACACAAACATGAGATTGGAATCCAAATGTATTCTCATTAAAATTTGTAGAATCAATACATTATCAAACAACAAAATGCCAAAGTAATAGACCCAAAATCCAGGCTCTCCTTGCTCAGTATAATACCATCAACAACAACCTTTTCAAAATACTACTTTTTTCAATATATATCACCACTAGTCACCTTGGAATCCTCAAAGAGGATGCATCAAGCTTCAGATGACTAGGGTTAGGGTTTCACCCACCAGATCAACTAGAAATAGTCAGAAATTAAATGCAGGGGATGAAAACTAGTTGGCCATACCAAAGAAAGATTTTCACTTATGATAGATCTCTGGGAAAGTACTACAAATCATGGAAATCCAAAATTTTCAACCCCTTTTTGGCCACCTGCAACGTGCCTTGAGCACAAAAAACATAGTACAAACCCCTGCAAATGATCAAGTCACACCCTGGACCACACTGAAATGACAAAAAAATCATCTCTTACCAGTTCCAGTCACTTTTGCATTGAATTTTAGTCCTTTTGGTTGTAGGAAACCCTTAGAAATTTGAATTTGAAATTGAACAGCTAGTTTCATAGCGCCAGCAGCAAATCGGTGGTCTATATTCAAAACTTGATCAACTTTAAGTCAGGATGGTTAGATCTCTTTATTTTGTGAGCTTTATGACCTTAACTCAATTTCCAGCCTCAGGTTAAATCCTAGTGAACATGCAACAAGGCATTTCTTATTCACGAAGTGAAAACACTAACCCACCTTTAACTCTGTGACTTAGCAAATAAAGGAAACCTAACTCATCTTAGCTACATCTGGTGAACTGGAGATTGAAGAGTTTTGCTAGTTTGTAGAACACTTTTTACCTCTGTTATGTCATCTAGCGACAACGTGAACACTTGTTCACCAAATTGCCAAAACATTTAGAGTACTGCCACCTTTCCACGTGAATAAGAGAAACCTTTGAACATTTATCATGACCGCTAAATACTTATCCAAACCACCAAAAGGACTGAGAAAATTTTACCGGGCTCGCATCAAGAAGATCGATGGTTGTCTCATCTTCACATAGACCTCCAAGATTCCTTCAGATCATAAGACAACCATCAGATGAAGAATCTTACCCTGCCCTAACAACCCTCTGAAAAGATATGAAATCAAAGGTTGGCACAAGATCTTAAACCTTTGACACATCTCATAAGAACTTACGCCAACCACTGATTTACTAACAACATCAGGACCCTCTGACACATTTGGAAACCAAGTCCCACTGACGAATGCCAAGTCATTACCTCATGGACCAATAAGAGACCACCAACTATGCTTACATGGCAATTAGGACCCACCGAGAACATTATCCCACCTGGAAGATCAGATGGCTGGCACAAGATCTGAAAAGCTCAAAAGATTCTATGCGCTTATATGCCAATAGTCAGATCATGAATCTTTTCATTGAGATACCAAGCCCACCTGACATGTTATATCCAACTCACCACCCTGGACCAATAAAAGGCCACCAATTCAACATCCTCTGACAGTGGACCCACCCGCTTAGAAAAGTTACGTCATAGAAAGGGATCAATGGCTGTCATAAGATCACAAGCCTCTTACAAAACCCTTGCAAACTTATGAAAATTTTAGGATCAAGATGGTGTCAGAGAGTTGGACCCAAGAAAAATCAAAGCCGAAACTATAGGAAAAATTAAAGCACAGGACTTAGGCTTTTAGGAAAAATTAGGCACTGAGGACCATAGGAAAAATTAAAGTTGCAAGGGGTAAAATCTTAGGAAGAATTTAAATGGGGGCCAACCAAAAATATAAAGCACGTGCATTTTAGGACTTTTAAGTGACCCAAAAAGGTAACACAAAAATAGAACAGGGCCAAGGTTTTGTCAAAGGATTTCTCATAAAACAGCTAGTTTTTCAAAATTTGAACTAAGGGTTAATGCCAGAGACCTAAAAAAAACTACAAAGACCAAAAGAAAAGTGCTAAAGCCATGAAAATTTTTCAAGGTGCTAACAGTGGCTCTATCTAGGGACGCATGTCTCTTGCAGGCATAGCAAGGATCTAGAATCACTGGTTAAAGTAGACCATCCCACTAGAAAAATTGACAACAAAGAGCAACAGGACCAAAACCCTACAGACCAGGACAAAATAGGATAGGGGAAAGCAACTTATTTATAGAATTTACAACATACACAATCCTAACTACTATTCATGGAAAGCATTCAAGAATTGTCCATGAACTGACAATTCCTAAATATCACCATTTAATTCCTTGACAATGTATGAATTTTGGCCCCATTTCTCATGAATTTGATATGGCCCTAACTAGATGGGATCAAATTTACCATGTTTTCTTTTATCCTCTAGTCTAGCATTCCAAATTAATACCAGGTCACCAGGCTCAAACATCTTGTCAATAGTCTTCTTGTCATACAAACTCTTAACCTGTAACTACAATTTGGCATTTCTTGCAACTGACTCTCTCTTGATTCCATCCAGCCTAACGAGGTCCTCAATTCTCAATTGCATCTCATCATCTATATCATCATCATATAATTGAACAAACTTGTACATTTCCAATAAATTATTCTAAGGCATTCTTGCATGTATTCTATACACTAGGTCAAATGGTGCACAACCAATTTCCCTCTTCACAGTTACCCTATCAGCCCATAGAGCTAGTGGCAGTTTTGAATTCCATGCCTTCCTATTCTTTTGAAGAATCTTCTTGAGAATATTAATCAAACTCTTATCAGTAGACTCTGCCTGACCATTTCCTTGTGGATGATAAGGTGAGGAATTAGAAATCTGAATTCCTAAACCTTTGCAAAAGTCCTTATATTCAGCAGACCTGAAGCACATGGCATTATCACTTACTATTCTCTTAGGGAAGCCAAACCTTGTAACAATATTATTCAATAAGAAATCAGTCACCACCTTACTAGTTGAATTTTTTGTAGGTATAGCCTCTACCCACTTAGTAAAGTAATCAATGGCAACTAAGATCCATGAGTGTCCTCCACTTGACTTGTTTGGTATCTCCCCTATGAAATCAATTCCCCATTGTTGGAAAGGATCATGTACTTCTGCTAGTCTTAATGGCATGTTACCTAAAAATTTAAGCTTACTAGAGAAACTTTGACAAGCATCACATCTCCTTACCAATTGTTCTACATCCTTGAAGATTATGGGCCACCAGAATCCTGCTGTCAAGATTTTATGATCAGTAGTTTTACCCATATAATGTCCACCACAAACTCCCTCATGCATTTCTTTTAACAATTTTCTAGCCTGATCTTCATCAACACATTTCAAAAGTATGCAATCTAAATTCTTTCTATACAATTTACATTTCACAATTACATACTTGATGGCTTGTAATTTTAATGACCTCCTCTGATTATCATTCATTCTTGCTAGACATCTCATGTTTCTCAAGTAGTAGATAATATCTTGATACCAAACACAATCATCCATATCACATGTATAATCAATTTTAGAATGATTTATCTAATTAGCATCAAGATTAGATTCGACCATCAGTTTTGCCAATACTTTTCCTCTAACCAATTTGGTAATCTAGACATCAACATTGAATTCTTGGATCCTATTGATCCATCTGCATCTTCTCCCTGACACCTCTTACTGTGAGAAAATATCCTTCATAGCTGGACTTGGCACAAAAGAAATCACAACTGCCCCCATCAAGTAACACCTAAAAGCCTTGATTGCAAAGGAAAAGATATGCATTGGGACACTATAATCAGGTTCCTTAAGCACTGGTGCATCTTTGATAGCCTGGTTGATATTTTTGAAAGCCTCATCAGGCTCACCGTCCCAGTTGATTATAGATCACCTCTTCAACATCTTAGAAATAGGTCTAGTAACCTCTACAAAATTTGTCACAAACCTCCTTAAGAAATTGACCTGACCAAAGAAGGACTGAATTCCTTTAACATTCTTTGGTCTCTGAATTTTATCAATAGCTACCACCCTCTCAGGGTCAGTTGTTACTCCTTGCTTCCCAACTAAGTGGCCAAGAAACCTACCCTTAGTGACACCAAATGCACATTTCCTTGGATTTAATGAAATGCCATATTCCAAAGCCCTCACAAATATTTTCTCTAAATGAGTACAATGGTCTTCTTCCTTCTTGGAATAGGTAGTTAAATCATCTTGATAGAAAATAAGGAAATCATTTATAAAATCTAAAAAGGAAATATCCATTGCCCTCTAAAAAGTAGCACCAGCATTTGTGAGACCAAAAGGCATTCTCACATAAACATATGTCCCCCAAGGTGTTGTGAAAGTTTTCTTGAATTGTTCTGGTTCTTTGAAAATTACCTGATTGTAACCAGAGAAACCATTCATCATAGACATCAATTCTGATCTGGTTACTCTCTGCAACATAGCCTCCATATTGGGTAGACAATAGTTATCCTTTATTGAGCTGATATTCAAATTCCTGAAGTCTACACAGAGTCTGATGTCACCATTATTCTTTCTCACAGGAACAAGGTTTGACACCCAAGAAGAATGCCTTATAGGCTTGATAATGCTAGCATCTCTTAACTTCATCAATTCTTCTTGCATCTTAGGTGCAAAAGTGGGATTAATAGGCCTTTGCTTTTTCTGGAAAGGTTTAGCATCTCCTTTTAATGGCATAATATGTTGAAACAAATCTTCTCTATAAACATTTAGGTCATCATATGACCATGTAAAAACATGCCTTAGTTTTTTCAATAATTCAATAAAAGATTTTCTCACATTGTGAGACATGTCCCTACCAATGTATACCTTCTTAGGTGCCTCATATGTTCCAAGATTTATCTCCTCTAGATCAGCATGATCTTCTCTTATGATATTCTTTTGAACTCTATCCTGGTTATCAAAGATAGTTTCCAAAACAACAAGCCCCTTGGGCACCTTGTTAGTTCTAAGTTGAATGACCTCATTTCCAAAGACAACCTCCCTTGCTTCTACTAACTCAACCAAGGCTGAACAATCAAATTCCTAACCATGATACTAACCTTCACAACTCATAAACTTCAAGATATCATTATCATCCAATTTTCAATATTGTCTGGTACACTAGGCCTAGCCTAAATTTAAACTTTAGAGATACTAGTAAATGTAATATCACTAGGATTGGTTGCAATATTGGCTAACCAGTCAGCCATCTTATTGTCACTCCTATCCTACCACTCAATATTGAAGGCATCAAAATGTTCAATCAAATCCCAAAATGCATTCCTATATTGTTTTAACCTTTTGTTCTTGGAAGCATATACTGACCTGACTTGGGACACCACCAAATCAAAATCACCAACAACACTTAAGCACTTAATACCATGTTTTTGTGCCAACCTCAGTCCTAACAACAATTCCTCATATTCTGCTATATTGTTGGTACAAAAGAAATTCAATGTGAAAGAAAATTTGAAGGTGTTTCCATTAGGAGAAATAAGTAAAATACCTGCTCCTGCTCCATCCTTGCAATTTGCACCATCAAAGTACATTACCCGCAAATCACCAGGTTCATAGAATTAACACTTACCTCAATTGAGATAGGTGACAAAATAGGTTCCTTCTCAAGTACAGGGATGTCTTCCCTAAAAGAATTAATATCAGTATCCACAAAACATGTAGTTTCATTATCAATACTTCTCTCAATCATGTGGCATACTCTTGGCTCTTGATCAATCTTGACAAATTGATCATCAATCTTGAAAGTGGCATAGGAAAAAACACATTGTAAACTTCCACCCATGGTAGCACTCCACCTTCTAGATAGCAGCATCCCATAATGAGGAGGGATGTCCACCACCAAAACACTCATTCTTAACTCTTTCTCTTGATATGCTACCAGCCTATATGGCATTGCATTGATAGTCCTAATAACTGGTACCTCCCTCTGATCCATTGCACAACATCTGCCTTGAACTGTATCAACTTTAAGGCCCATCTTTTCCATAATTTTAAAAGGCATAATAGTATTAGAGGCACCAGTATCAATCATACAATTTCTTAATTTCATTCCATTCACAACGACACTTTAAAAGAATGGATCAATGTTTTCAAGGCTAGCATTGACCAAACTATCCAAATATATAGGAGGAATTTGAGATACAATTCCCTGAGCAGCAACACCTTTCAAAGCTTTATCCTAAGATCCATTGCAAGCAACATCATTGTTATGAACATTATCTACCCATGCAATAGCTCTATCTTTGTGTTTAGGGATCCTCAACAATTCTGACAATGGAACCTTAACTATAATTTGGGACAATATAGATAACATATCAATAGGAGAAGATGAAAGAAACTCAATCTGCATAGCCTTAGTGTCCTTTTTCTTATCTGATACATTAGGTGTATTGGCCACCCTCATTTTTTCATTCTTAGCCATTGTGTTAACTAGCTTCTCAATCTCACTAGAAAATATTTCAACTCCAACTCCCTTAGGCTCACAATTCTTACCTTTTACATTCTTGAATTCACCATGTGATCACCTTTTGATTTGTTCTCATTAGGCTCTCTGGAGTTTGTACTCTTTATAAACATTCCTACAACCTTTCCATTTGTATCTCTTGCTACCATGCCTCTAGTTTTCACTTGAGCAATCATTTCTATAGTAATCCTATCCATCTCTTCTCTAGAGGGTCTCCTCAACTTTACTGGCTTAGAAGAAGACTTCATGTTACACGTCTTCTTATCAATGTCTTCATTATCAGAAAAAACCTCTTGATGAAAGAGGGCCTAACTGTGTCTCTTCACATTTACATCTGCTTCTTCATCAAAATCAAAATCATCTTCATATCCTAGATATGAAGTATCCATGTTGTATCCAACATCATCTTGATCTTCTTCTTGATCTATCTCCTCATTGCCACAATTTGGATTTGTAGCCATAGAATGTGCAACCACACAATGCTCTACATAATGAGGGGACTGGCATACAACACACCAAGGTATGTCATCCATGACATTTATTAAAACATTTTGTAGAGGGTCAGGGACACCTCTATCATTATTTCCTCTTGCAATAGGGGCAACAGGCTTACCATCCTTCCATTGGGTGTTGTAGGGGTAGTTTTGCAATCTACTCTTCTTATTGAAATTATTGTTGAATAGAGGCCTTTCATTGGTAGGAGCATTGATCTTCCTATTTGCAAGTGCCTTCAAATCCTTCAATGCATTGAGCACCTTATCCAATTTATCTTCTTCTTGCAACCTAGTTCCAACATTCTTATCATTTTCTTTTTTGTATTTCTTGTCCCCAAATAACTTAGGGTCATCTCTCTTCCCACCCAACTTCCCTGATATCTTCATACTGTTCTCAATATTGATAGCAATCCTAAAAGCATCAATAAGTGTTCTTGATTTTTTGTCCCTCAACAAGTATCCCATCTTTCCATCAAATGCATTGAAGTATGTGGTGTTGGTTGTGGCTTATTCCCTTTGATCTTCAACTTGTAGATTTACACTTTGATGGATAATATAAAAATCCTGACTCTATCACCACTCCAAAGTCCACAAGGAAGGGGACCAACTGACAAGGATCAAAAGATCCTTCTTCACTTTGAGCTTCAATGCTCAGGCGGGTGTACCCTTGACTCACTTCTTCAAAGGAGTCTTAAAATGATGTATACTATACTCACACAAGTCTAAAAGGTTTATCAAATGAATGTTTATGTTTATGGTTGTTAACCATGAAACTTCAAGAGAAAAGACCAGTGCCTTATCCCAGGGCTAAGAGTCACCCAACTATATACTTCAACTGAACACCTCAAATCAAACACAATGGAAACTAGAGTAAGTGCTTTGCTTATTACCCCTTTCCCTCAAGCACAAGGACATCAAATTCTACACTTGGCTATAAACTCACTGAATTCACCTAAAAGGCTTTAATCCTAACTTTGTTAGAAACTCATAGATGAATTCAAAATACTCTTTATTTACCATACATTAACACACTTTGTGATATTAACATATATGAGCTCAGAGACAAGTAAGAAGACATACACAAGATATAAGATTGGGATCCAAGAATGTTTTCATTAACAAATCCAAAATCAGCATACAATTAACATGACACAAAGCTGAGAAAAAGACACCAAATCAGACCTCTATCAATGTGTTACAGTAAAAAACTAGGGACCAAAAGCAATAAGATTTTGAAACCCCTAAAAACTCCAAAAACTCTCTAACTTATACCCCCTAGTCATCTTGAAAATTTGCAACAAGCTATGGATGACTAGGGTTAGGGCTTCAACCACCCAACCTACTGGAAATGGTCACAAAAATTACTACAAACACTCCTCAAGCCAAGAAAGTCCTTTGCCAGGTACAAAACCTCCTTTGCAATTAATCGTATAGACCCTAGACCACACTGCAAATAGAAAACTAGTCATTTCTCACCGAACAGGGTCACTTCTGCATTGAAAACCAGTCCTTTCTGGTCACTGGAAACCCTCAAAAAATTTGAATTTGAAAACAAATAGCTACATTAATGGCACTAGCAGTGAAATAGTAGCTCACATTTAAACCTTCATCCACTTTATATCTCCACTGTCTGATCAATCTTCCCAGGCTTCGCAACTCTAACTCATCCAGGCACCTCAGGTTTCATTCAGCGAACTGGTGAAAAAGTGTTTCTTAGTCGCGGAATGAAAATCTTAACTCCAGTTAGACTCCGCGAACACATGACTGCACATGTTAAAATAGCCCACTTTAAGTCATCAGGTGAACAGGTGACAAAAGCATTTCGCCAGTTCATGAAAAAACATCCTACCTCTGCTAAAGAACTTAGCGACCTTGCGACTGCTATTCACCAAGTCTCCAAATGAATTGGGGAACCACCAAATCATCACGCAAATGAGTGATGAGCTAGAAATATATCAGCACCACCAAATCTTTGTTCACTCCACCATTAACCCCACAACCATGATGCACGATGCCACCTATCAGAACACCATTCATAGAATACCACCCCATCACCAACACCGAATCCATGCTCTGCAAGCCTTTGAAAATGAATGGGTAGCATAAGATCTCATGGCTCTAACAAATCCCATGAGAACTTATGCCAGCTATAGGATCCATCTTTGCCACAGACCCCACTAACAATGGCCCCACATCTAACTCCACTACTATGATGCCACCTTAGCACTTGCCGGCCAATGAAAACCAAACACATCACCCCACCTAGCAAATGGAATAAAATCTCATAGATGGTACATGATTGCAAAGGCTTGGAATATTCTTTGCAATCATACACTGACCGTTAGATTAAAGCTTCAATGTGGGCACCTCTCACAAGCCAACCCATCAACACATGAACCAATAGGAAGATACTGACTCAGATCACTGAAACTATTGCTGCAACCATCACCACACTGCCATGGACACGTGGTCACATGATCGCATGTCAGAGAAGTCTGACATGTAGCCATGTGACAGGCAAGAAGAATGTGCCACATCATCACCTCTAGGACCACACCAAACAAGCCTCACCATTCGGAGGATCGGATGGTGGGTGCATGATCGCATGGGGAAAGAATATTCCATTTGATTGCACACTGACTGTAGATCTTCGATCTCTGACACCAGGCAATGAAAAGAATTGGGACCCCCTGAACCAATCGCTGAGCATTGAGTGACTATGCGACTAACCACCATCCAAGTCACTGGAGGTTAGTAGATAATGGCCAACCTTTCAAAGATCACATGACAACAGTCACCAAGTCGCTGGATGTCAGCCGCTTAACCACAAGAAATGGGAGATCAATAGATAATTGCTAGTCACCAGGTCACTGAATGAAGAATAAACTGTTAGACAACCAAACCAAGCAAAGAGTCAGGACCACACAAGTAGGTGGCAGGTGGTCACATGATCGCATGTCAGAGAAGTCTAACATGCAGCCATGTGACAGCCAATCAGGAGGAGCATATGCAAATCTGGGCCCACCACCGTTGCACTTGCGCACTTAAGGAAACATAGAAAACATGAAACAATGCAAGGTTGAAAACATCCAAGGTTTTTGATGAAAGGGGATTGAAAACACACAAAGTTTCTGACACGTCAACAAACAAGTGCATAAAATCCTGAAGGCAAAGGGTCAAAAACAACGCAGGTCGAAAACACACACAGATCGAAAACATCATGGACTTTTGTAAACACTATGGGTTTTCGACACTGAGGCAGATTTTGAAAATAATTCTAGTAGGCTTAGAAATTTGAATAACTTTTAGGATTTTGCACATTAAGAGATGCAGTTTGGACCAGAGCTTGGTGACGACACAAGGAACATAGGGGCAGGACATTTGACAAACATATTTTCAAGGGAAAGGCCAATTTCATGAGATTTTGCTATGGCATAAAATTGACCTAATAGTGGCTCTGGTTGGGGATGCATGTCTCTTGTAGGCATGGCAAGAACTTAGAATCACTAGGAGAAGAAGACCACACCTAGACAAAACAATTAGGCCCTCACCCCACTTTAAAACCCAAAAATTCACAAACTAGCTCCCTACCCAAAAACCTAGCACCACAACATAGGATGTACAAAAAATACACAAGCAACATCTGGATGCCAAAGGAATGCTATCCTTTTCCTCTATCAAAAACTTGGTTTCTGCTCACAAAATCAAATAGAGGTCTGAAACCTTTTCCACATGCACAATGACAAAAAACATTGTCAGGCACCGACTACAAAACAACCTTGGATTTATGATCACCAATGCCTTCCTTCATATGTCCCCCCACAAACTCACTGCTTGAAAAATAGGCAGCATCAAAATCACCATGGATTGAAACATATGAAAGGGGACAAGAAACTGATACCTTTTCTTCCTGGCTGCAATCATCCAGCTCACCTTCAATGTACTCTTGCATATCAAAAGAAAAGCAACTATACTTAGTTTCACTTACCTCAGCCAAGGCCACTAAAATATACTCATATATTATGTTACTCAGGTTTATCAAGTCTGATTTCTCCTGATAGATCACACCTTTATCCTCATAGGGATGATTCACATGATCAACATCATGAACTAGATTATCACCATTATTTTCACTGCTTGGTGGTAGAAGAAAAACACTCTCCCAATGTAATGCATCTTCATCAACAAAGCAACATTCATCCTACATTACCTTTCTTTCAACTGGCCTCATTGGTGAGGGAGACTCCAAATCAACTGTATGTGAAGCTTTAAGTGCAGAAGGTGAGTAACCCTCAACAAATTCCATCCTCTAAGCACATTCCTCAAATAGTGGCTTAGAAACAATATGGAATTGTTTATCATAGTAATTCAGACAAAGCTCCATCTGATCTTCACTAGTGTCCTCATCAAATAACTCATTTGCAACCCCACTATATATGTCTTCATTTCCATCATCATACACATCTTCAAAAGAAGAAGAGAATCCAAAATCAAAGCTAGAGCATGACTCACCATCACTACTATCGACATATGAACAATCAGTGTTGTACTCATCAGAAGAATCATCCCATGGATTTCCCCACAAGTCTTCAACCTCCAAGACTTTACAATCAGCATCATTACCACCCACTGGCATAGAAGACTGCAAAGAAAAATCCTCTGCAACATGAGAGAAACCTTGTGACATATCATCAAAAAGAAAATCATTCTCAACCTCATCCATGCTCCCATAGTCAACACTTTTCTCAGCATCTATATCAATATCACCATCATTACTTTCTTCTTCCCATATTGTATCTAACTCATATGTAGAGACCTCTCCATCACTGCCTTCATCACCCTCACTTGAATAACCACTTTCAGCACTATGTTCTTCTGTCTATGACTGATATGCAAATGAATCATATTCCTTACCTTGTGCAGCAACCTCAAACTCATCATTAGAGACATAAATTTCAGCCTCTTCATTTTCATAGGACTGAGAGATAGAAGCAAAAATTTCATGTCTAGGAACATCAGTGGTATTATATTTATAATCCACATCACAAGGATTGACTACGGTAGCTAATTTAAAACTCAAAACACCATCACACTGCTCAATCCTTTCAGGGTCTGGAATATATCTCACTGTTGTAGCATCCTAAATACATGTCTCATCAGTAGCAAAAGACTCAACAACATTTATACACATATCCTAATTTGACATCTCAACCTGATTACAAACCACAATAGAAGTTTTGATACACTGATTTGGGACTATGGTATCAACACTACATTTCTCTTTTCTTTCATAATCATTATATCGACATACATTCATGGAAAAATGACCTCTAGTCAATCCATATTTCAAATTATTTTCAATGTCCATAGCAGTTACAAATGCCTGATATAATGTCCTAGGTTCTTTGTCCCTCAACAAGTAATTCATTTTCTTATCAAATACATCAAAGTAGACATTTACACACACTTGGTCATTGGGTCTATAACCTTTAGGGATTTCATTCAAAACTTTTGCAAATTTGATATTGAACTGAGGGACAAGTTCATCTTTCTTAATATGAATCTTTAAAAGCCTATCATAAGAATCAGATATGCTTACCTTTTCTCCAAACTGCTCCATGAAGGCCAAATGCATCTCACTCCAAGATGAAATAGAACATGCTGGCAGAAAAGAAAACCAGTCTCTGGCATCACCTTCTAGAGTTTCAACAAACAACTTCATCCATAGGTCTTCATGGAAAACCTCAAAATCATTCATCACATCAGCAAAGCATTGAACATGCTCTCTTGCTGACTAATACTAGTTCCTATTAAACTTTGGTAAATATTCCCTGATTCCATCAAGGATCTTATTAGGGAAACCAGGTATGCCATCATAACAAAATGGCACATATCCTCTAACAAAAGAAACCCTGTGAACATCCATCACTAGCTGCAACTTTGTATATCTACTTGAAAATCTTCAAGACCAATGATAGGAAATCTATACTTGAAACTATCCTTCTTTTGTCACTGAACCCTTCTTACATACTTCACACTTATATGTCCTTTCTTTAATGACAAAACCATTTGATAAGGACCATGCATATACATAAGATTTTTGAATGGAGAATACCTGGATTGCCCTGCTGAATGCTATTGCCTTCTTCTCAGCTAAATGAAGTCCCAACAAAACTTCACAACTCAAGTCCTTTCTAGCATAGAGTTGCCACCTCTCTTCAGAGGACACAAATTTTACTAACCTATCTTGAAACAACAATAGACTCTAACCACTCCCACAGTAAAGCCACACATAAATCAATCAGCAAATCCAGGTAGCACACTTGTAAATCTGAAAAACAATTCTTAGATTGGAAAACATATAAGACTCTAGGATACTCTTATTAGTAACTTATTTCATTCCCCAGTAGAGTTTCCATCTTGTTGGTTGTGGATTATTCCCTTTGATCTTCAACTTGTAGATTTACACTTTGATGGATAATATAAAAATCCTGACTCTATCACCACTCCAAAGTCCATAAGGAAGGGGACCAACTGACAAGGATCAAAAGATCCTTCTTCACTTTGAGCTTCAATGCTCAGGTGGGTGTACCCTTAACTCACTTCTTCAAAGGATTCTTAAAATGATGTATACTATACTCACACAAGTCTAAAAGGTTTATCAAATGAATGTTTATGTTTGTGGTTGTTAACCATGAAACTTCAAGAGAAAAGACCAATGCCTTATCCTAGGGCTAAGAGTCACCCAGCTGTATACTTCAACTGAACACCTCAAATCAAACACAATGGAAACCAAAGTAAGTGCTTTGCCTATTACCCCTTTCCCTCAAGGACAAGGACATCAAATTCTACACCTGGCTATAAACTCACTGAATTCACCTAAAAGGCTTTAATCCTAACTTTGTTAGAAACTCAGAGATGAATTCAAAATACCCTTTGTTTACCATACATTAACACACTTTGTGATATTAACATATATGAGCTTAGAGACAAGCAAGAAGACATAGGTAAGATACAAGATTGGGATCCAAGAATGTTTTCATTAACAAATCTAGAATTAGCATACAATTAACATGACACAAGGATGAGAAAAAGACACCAAATCAGACCTCTATCAGTGTATTACAGTAAAAAACTAGGGACCAAAAGCAATAAGATTTTAGAACCCCTACAAAATCCAAAAACTCTCTAACTTATACCCCCTAGTCATCTTGAAAATTTGCAACAAGCTACGGATGACTAGGGTTAGGGCTTCAACCACCCAACCTACTGGAAACAGTCACAAAAATTACTGCAAACACTCCTCGAGCCAAGAAATTCCTTCGCTAGGTACAAAACCTCCTTTGCAATTAACCGTATAGACCCTAGACCACACCGCAAATAGAAAACCAATCATTTCTCACCGAACAGGGTCACTTCTGCATTGAAAACCAGTCCTTTCTGGTCGCTGGAAACCCTCAAAAAATTTGAATTTGAAAACAAATGGCTACATCAATGGCACCAATAGTGAAACAATGGCTCACATTTAAACCTTCATCAACTTTATATCTCCTCCGTCTGATCAATCTTCTCGAGCTTCGCAACTCTAACTCATCCAGGCACCTGGGGTTTCATTCAGCGAACTAGTGACAAAGCATTTCTTAGTCGAGAAATGAAAATCTTAACACTAGTTAGACTTTGTGAACACACAACTACACATGTTAAAATAGCCCGCTTTAAGTCATCAGGCGAACTGGTGACAAAAGCATTTTGCCAATTCATAGAAAACATCCTACCTCCACTAAAGAACTTAGCGACCTCACGACTCCTATTCACCAAGTCTCCAAATGAATTGGGGAACCACCAAATCATCACATGAATGAGTGACAAGATAGAAATATATCGGCACCGCTAAATCTTTATTCACTTTTCCATTAACCCCGCAACTGTGACACATGATGCCACCTATCACAACACCATTCATAGAATACCGCCCCGTCACCAACACCGGATGCATGCTCTGCAAGCCTTTGAAAATGAATGGCTAGCGTAAGATCTCATGGCTCTGAAAAATCCCATGAGAACTTACACTAGCAGTAGGATCCATCCTCGCCATAGACCCCATTGACAATGGCCCCACATCTAACTCTACTACTACGATGCCACCTTAGCACCCATCGGCCAATGAAAACCAAACACATCACCCCACCTGGCAAATGGAATAAAATCTAATGGATGGTGCATGATGGAAAAGGCTTGGAATATTCCTTCCAATCATATGCCGACTGTTAGATTAAAGCTTCAATGTGGGCACCTCTGACAAGCCAACCCATCACCACGTGGAACAATAGGAAGATGCCAACTTAGATCACCAAAACTACTGCCGCAACTATCACCACACTGCCATGGACATGTGGCAGGCAGTCACATGATCGCATGTTAGAGAAGTCTGACATGCAGCCATGTGATAGCCAATAAGAATGTGTCACATCATCACCTTTGGGACCACACCAAAAAGCCTCACCATTCAGAGCAATGAAAAGAACTGGGACCCCCCGAACCAACCGCCGAGCATTGAGCGACTACGCGACTAACCGCTAGCCAAGTCACTAGAGGTTAGCAGATAACTGCCAGCCTTTCAAAGATCATGTGACAATAGTCACCAAGTCACTGGATGTCAGTTGCTTAACCACCAAAAATAGGAGATCAATAGATAACAGCTAGTCACTAGGTCGCTGAATGAAGAATAAACCGTTAGACAACCGAACCAAGCAAAGAGCCAAGACCACACAGACAGGTGGCAGGCGGTCACATGATCACATGTCAGAGAAGTTTGACATGCAGCCATGCGATAGCCAATTAGGAGGAGCATATGAAAATCCAGGCACACCACCATCGCACTTGCGCATTTAAGGAAACACAACAAACAGGAAACAATGTGAGGTCGAAAACATCCAAGGTTTTCGATGAAAGGGGATTGAAAACACACAAAGTTTCTGACACATCAACAGACAAGTGCATAAAAGCATGAAGGAAAAGGGTCAAAAACAACACAGGTCGAAAACACACACAGATCAAAAAAAACATGGACTTTTGTAAACACTGTGGGTTTTCGACACTGAGGCAGATTTTGAAAATAATTCCAGTAGGCTTAGAAATTTGAATAACTTTCAGGATTTTGCACATTAAGAGATGTAGTTTGGACCAGAGCTTGGTGACAACACAAGGAACATAGGGGAAGGACATTTGACAAACATATTTGTAAGGGAAAGGCCAATTTCACAAGATTTTGCTATGGCAAAAAATTGGCCTAACATGTGGTTAGATAGATATTTTCATCTAACCGCATAACTGAAAATAACTTATGCATACCCTTTTCAAATCTCATGTTGAATTCAGCTGCAGACTCATTCTAAGTTTTCCTTATAGTATTGAATTCATTCAACATGAAACTAGCATTAGGCCTGTCACCATACTCCTATTTAAAACATCTCTCAAAGGAATCCCAATTATCAATACATTTATCAGGAAGTCTCTTAAAACAATCTCTAGCATCCTCCATTAGAGATTGAACAAATAATTTCATGACTACATCCTCATGCTCTACCTCATAATCATTAAGCATATCAAAAAATAACCTAAGATGCTCCTCACAACTAATAGCATTGTTACCAGCAAACTTAGGTACCTTATCTCTTATATCATTTGGAAAAGCATCCGAGTAGCTTGGTATCCCATCAAAACTAATTTTCCTATCACCTTCTAACTGCATAGGTCTTCTTTGAAATCCTAAACTAGTGTTCCCACTAGAATTATTATTTTTATCTACATTCCCACCCACTTGCACATTTGACTATCTATTAGGATCAACAAATGATTTGGTAGATACATTAGGAATTAGATTACTAGTAGTAGCATTTCTAAGTGGAACAGTAGTGTTCATAGATGGTATACCTAGCTCAATAGCAGAAGGGACATGAACATTTGCAGAGGAAGCCCTCAATAACTGGATCTTTCTTCTTTTCTCTACAATAGAAGCATCAACTTTAGCTCTTTCCAACTCTTGAGCAAGAGCCTCATCCTCTTTTCTTTTTCTTTCTATCTCTATCTCCTTATTTTATTTAGGTGGTGGGACCCCTAGTATTGTCACTAGTTTGCTTGCTTGGACACCCACCATCTTCTTCTTTCCTTTTTCATTAATAACTATAGTAGACCTAGTGATCTCATGTCCATTCCCACCCTTAGGCAATGGAGCATAACTTTCTAGTTGTTTGATCATAGGGCCCTCTTCATCAAACTCATGGTCTTGCAACAAGCATTCCTACTCACTTCTTACAGCTTCAAGATCACCAAAAACATCATGCTGCAACACCCTAGGAGCAAAAGAAAGCATCTTGTTTCTCTCCTTCATTTCATTAATCTTCCTAAGGAGAGACTGTCTTTCTATTAGAGCATTTACCTTTTCAACCTCTCTCTCCTCTTGTAACTTCTTATGTATGGCATCCTGCTCTGCCAACTACAACCTTAGTACATTTAAATCATCTGGGTCTATCATAATGTCATTAGAACCTGATGACACATCTATATCAGTGATATTTTGATATGGGAAATGGACTTTCCTTGGTCTCATGGGTTCTCTTCTAAAATTATCCTCATCAAGATCTAAATCTATCTCAAAACCCATCTCTCTGACTTGTTCATCCTGACCTGTAGACAATGAACCCTTGTCTTGAAATACAGCCTCTGGGGTATCATAAAATTTATCTTCAGACCGACCACCATCTGATCTAGAAAATCTATCTTGTGAACCTTCCTCACTTGAGGAAACATGTGGTGCTCTACCTCTAGTATTTCTTTGTTCTCTTATGGGAGTACTAGTAGACTCACCATTTCTCCTGATCCAACTCTTCTTCTCCTATCTAGGTAATTGTTCTGGAGTGACCTCTAGGTTTTTTTGGACAAAGGACCTAGTATTCCTTCTCTTTTCCATGATTTGCAATCTATAGCACTGGTTCTAACCTTTTGAGTCACCACCCACCAAAGTGGGAAATATTTAATTGAATACAACTGAAAAACAAGAGTGCATGTTGAAAACCTTTATCTCTAGACTCTCCCCAGTAGAGTCACCATTATGTTGGTAGTTCCCTTTCATCTTCAAATTGTAGATTTATAGTTTGATGGATAACTTTTAATATAAATTTGACTCTATCACCACTCCAAAGTCTACAAGGAAGAGGGCCAATTAACAAGGATCAAAGAGATCCTCCTACACTTTGAGCCTTAATGCTCATGTGGGTGTACCCTTAATTCACTTCTTCTAAGGAGTCTCAAAACAATATACAACTATACCCTTACTAATTGATTAAAGATTTTATCATTTAAATGTGTGTGTGATTGATGATGATGAACTGCCTCTAGAGAATGGACCAGTGCCTTAACCAAGGGCATAGAGTCACCTAATAGCATACATCAACTAAAAACCCTAACTCAAACACACTTGAATTTAGGATAGTGATTTGCCTATTATCCCTCTCACTCACATATCAGGACATCAAATCCTTATCTAGCCATGAACTCACTGAAACTACCTCAAAGACTTTAATCCTAACTTTGTTAAGAACTTAAAGATAATTTCAAAATACTCTTTGTTTACCATATGCTAACCCACTTTGTGAAACTAACATATATGATCTTAAGAACAAAACAAGAAGACATACACAAATATGAAATTGGAATCCAAATGTATTCTCATTAAAATTTGTAGAATCAATACATTATCAAACAACAAAATGCCAAAGAAATAGACCCAAAATCTAGGCTCTCCTTACTTAGTATAATACCATCAACAACAACCCTTACAAAATAAAAAAAGCTACAATATATACCCCTTAGTCATCTTGGAAACCCAAAATAGGTTGCAACAAGCTACAGATGACTAGGGTTAGGGTTTCACCCACCAGATTAACTAGAAATAGTAAAAAATTAAATGAAGGGGAAGAAACCTAGGCAACTAGGAGAAAATAGATCCCGGAGTGATCCTCAATCATAATAATACCACTAAGAAAGTACTGAGAACCATGAAAATGCTCAATTTGTCAACCTGTTCGGCCACCTGCAACACACCTCAAGCACAAAGAACATAGTACAAACACCCTACAAATGGTCACTTAACACCTTGGACCACACTGCAATCAGTCAACAAAACCAATTCTACTAGATTTGGCCACATGATCAATAAATTTCAGTCCTTCCTAGTGCTTGAAACCTTCAAAATTTTGAATTTGAATCTAAACGACTAGTTTCATAGCACTAGCAGCACATCAACGGTCAATATTTAAAACTAAATAAACTTTAAGTCGTGACCTTCAGATCTTCCCTTTTCACATGCCTTTTGTCTTAACTCAACAGATATCCCTGGGTTAACACATAGCAAACATGTGACAAGGAATTTCTTATTCATGAAGTAAAAACACTAACCCACCTTTAACTCTGTGACTTAGCGAATAAAGGAAACCTAACTCATCCCAGCTACATCTGGCGAACTGGCAACTGAAGAGTTTCACCAATTCGCAAAACACTTTTTACCTCTGCCAAATCATTTAGTGATAATGTGAACGCTTGTTCACCAAATTGCCAAGACATTTAGAGCACCGCCACCTTTCCATGCAAACAAGCAAAACCTTTGAACATTTATTAGGACTACTAAATACTTTGTCCAAACCACTAGAAAGACTGAGAAACTTAATTGGACCCGCATCAAGAAAATTAACGGTTGTCTCATCTTTACATAGACCTCCAAGATTCCTCTAGATCATAAGACAACCGTCAAATGAAGAATCTTACCCTGTCCTAACAACCCTTTGACACCGAAAGAGATCAACAACTATCTTAAGTTCGCATGTGTCAAAAAAAACCCATCAGATTACACACCAACTATCGATGCTCTGCAAGTGTCAGAACCCACTAAACCTCAAAAAACTTGGCCCCACTGACAACATGTCTAGTCACACAACGTGGACCAATCAGATAATGGAAAATCAGCACACCTGGCATGTGGACCCGCTATACTTTATCCCCTCTGAAAAGGTAGAATCGACAGACGTCACATGATCTTAAACCTCTGACACATCTCATAAGATCATGCACCCATCGTTGATTTTTTGACAATGTCAGGACCCCTTGAAACACTCAGAAACCAGGTCCCACTGACAATTGCCAATGTATTAATACATGGACCAATCACATACCGCCATTTGTGCATATGTGTCGATGGACCCACCCATTTGAAATGTTGTTTCATAAAGTAAGATCAACGATCGTTGTAAGATCGCAAGCCTCTGACAAAACCCTTGTAAACTTACAACAACCATCAAATGAAGATGTTGTTAGAGCTGAGCCCAGGAAAGTTTAAGTCAAAACATTAGGAAATATTAAAGTGCGGGACTTAGGCTTAGGGAAATATTAAGCGCTGAGGACTATAGGAAAAATTAAAGGCAGCCGGGGGAAAAACTTAGGAAGAATTTAAACGGGGGCTGACCAAAATATAAAGCATGTGCATTTTAGGACTTTTAAGTGGCCCAAAAAGGTAACTTGAAATTAGAATAGAGCTAGGGAAAAACAAAGGGTTTTTGAATGTAACGGCTAGTTTTTCAAAAATTTGAACAAAGGGATTTATGCCAGAGACCTAAAAGCAACTGCAGAGACCAGAAGAAAAGGGCTAGAGCCATGAAATTTTTTCAAGGTGCTAATAGACTATATGGATTCCAAAGTCTCTCTTGAAAGAGTCTAATATTGAACAAAAAATGAAGTTGACATTCAAGCTTCCAAAGGCTTTCGCCTCATCTTTTTCTAAAAACATTCTTCTGTTTCATGCGCTTGAACCACAACCTCTGCTAAACATTCACCATATTCCTTCTCGTATTCCTTCATTCACATTTCCTCCATCCTCTCACCACCCTTCAAGGTGTGTGTTGATTTTGATCTTGCCTTCCTTTCCATCTACCCTTTCACGATCCTTCCATTCACTATCCTTCTATCTTCTATCATTTTCCCTCATTTTCCTATTTCTCCTATCTTCCAACCACACTTGCTTTACATAAAAACTTATCCTCCATTTTTCCCTTCCATCTTCTTTTCCCGATCAACATCTTTGAGTATATCATTTTGAATCTTTGGCATATCATGGTTTAACCTTTCAAGGAGCATTATATGAAAAGCTTGCCTTCTTCCAAAAATAAAAAGAATTCAAAAAAATAGAAAAATTACAAAAAAAAAAAGAAAAAATTCAAATATGATGCTGAAAAAATCCTCAAAAGTATATAAAGTCCTTAAAAGTATAAAAAAATTCAAAAAATGCAAAAAAATTCAAAAAAGAAAAAGAAAAAGTGCCTTGGTGAAAACCTAGAAACAAGCACCTTGGTAGCAAAAATACAAAAAAATTGAAAAACTAAAAAAATCTCCAAGTGGTCAAAACTTGGAAATAGGCTACTTGAGGCCTCTGGACCCTTGTTTCTTAGCATGTGTCCTTGACACTTAGCCTTCCTCCATCATGCCTTGACCTTGTTTCCTTGGTTTGGAATTGGTCTTTGTCTTTGTCTAGGGGGCATAACTGTGTTAGCTTTGGTCTCTAGGATGCGTTGGTCTTTAGAACATCTTGCAAATGGTGTTTTCAACACCACCCCAACTATATTTTTCAACACTACCCTAGCATCAAGTGTTTCTCAACACTTATCAGATATCTTACCTACAGTCTAGCATCATATGATATTTTCTCACTGGCAGATGTGATACTCAAAGTTTGACTCTATGGCCTACAGAGATGCACTTAAACACTCGACTCACTAAGACTTGTTTGACTTTATTTCTTTGTGTGCTATCTATGATGATTTATTTGATGAGTGTTCTCTCCCTAATAGTTTTTGATGATGCCGAGCTAGAAGACTAGGGGAATGAGGACATGTTTTATTTATTTTTCTGCTTGTGGGTATATTTTGTTGGTCCTAACTATCATTAGAATTTATGCTTGTTCCACTTGACATTGGGGTCTACAAGGTATTATCCTTGACTATTTTCACAAGTGCATGCTTATAGTCATGTTGACTTTTCTTGTGTCTTGAGGCGAGTATAATCTTGCCATATTAAACTTAGGAAATCTCACTGCACTAGTCATCTTGACTTATATGTCTTTGGTGCTAGGTGGGATTTTGACATACCTATCTGATATAGATCATATTCAGATCCACATAGTTATACTAGTGTGTATTGTATGATCTTATGACGCTACCAATAATGCTTGATGATGAATATTAGAGTCTAAAAGCTTTGTGACCTTGCAAGTAAACCACTATTCATAGTAGCTTGCATTCTTAGGTTCATGTTAGTTAGTCTTGCATATTGCATATGGAGAGAGCTCTCCTTTCATCTTTCATGGACTTGTCAATCAACATCTCAGAATTTCATGAAAAATTGCACCCCTAGCTAATGTCGACGTCTTGGATCCATTTTCGGGATCAAAATTGAAATCCAAGTTAATCTTGATAGTCAAAATTGTATTTCAAATATTTCTCTTCATTCTGCGTAGTTGGCTGACCATTTGAGGCCTGATCCTTTGATCTTTGTTGGGGCATCTTCATTTCTTCATCCCCATCTCTTTCAAACTTCTAGTCTTTCATTCATTTTTATTCATCTCTCTGAGGTTTGACTTCATCTTTATCCTATATTTCTCCCAGTCAAACCTAGTCAAACTGGGGCATATCTTCACTACTTGATCATTATTCTATCATCTTTCACCTTCAATTATGATTTCTAGCGACTTGATCAAGTTTATCAATTTGCTGGTCTCCTCTACCTAATTTCAATTTCAATTTCGAGGGGGCAGTACCACTCAACTTCAATCCTTGATTTAGCTTATCAATCAAACCTTGCTTAAGATTCTTATCTCTTATTTGAGACTTGGCAATTTCCTATTTACAAGTATGTTGGTCTTGTCTTTCAGCTTTGTCAACATATCTTTGTCCTGATGTGTTCCCATCTGTCGAACACACATCTGGGTTGTTTTGTGATCCCAAATCGATCTCACATTTCAATTCCATTCTTTGACCACATGTAATCCCAAATCAATCTCACATTAGTCAAATAGGGGCAAATGTATGCACCCTAAAATGGTCACCTAGACTTTGGGGCCCCATTCAACAATTTATCAAATCCCTGAATCATTATTTTCAAAAATCAGCATTTTTCAAATATCAATTTCCTTGATCAAATCCTATTTCTATCATTTATTTGATTATTTTCTATGGGCTAACCATTTTATCCTAAGTCTTTATTTATTTAAAAGGAATTTCCTCCCACTTTATTAAATAAAAAGCCCCCACTTTTCCTCTTATCCTGAGTTGCACAAATAAAGCATTATTCTTATTTATAAAAAGAAGAAAAGGTCTTTTTGTCTCATATGGACACAAAAGTCAACTCTTATTTTCTCATTGGAGGATATTTGTGAACATGGATTTCTCCTCTTTCAAGCTCCACCCTTGATTAAATCTTTTGCCTCTTAATCTCCATGGTCCATTCCTTTTCAATTCCTTTAAAAAGAGAGCTCTTTTGTCATTTTTACATGCCAATTTTGAATACTAATCTTATGCTATAGGATTTCTTTGAGACTTTGGAGCTTTGGAGATCTTCATGCATTTAGCTTTCATTCTTTCATCATAGCTTCATGTTTATGCTTTCTAGCTTAGTTTCCTTTATGCTCTAGATTAGCTCACATAGCTTAATTAGTAAGGCTTGTAATACTTTCATTTCCATAGATTTCTTGCATCTTCATTCTTAGTATAGTTGCATTGCATTCTCATCTTGATTCTTGAGGATATTGGCATTCTTTCCCTTGTCTCTTTGAATCTCTCATTGTGTGGTTTACTAGCAAGGTTGCATGCTTCAAATTAATAGCTCTAGCTGAGAGGACCATAAAAATCCTTGTGACTCCATGCCTAGGGAGCTCTAGGTCAGTTTCTCAATGTTTCCCATTCATGGATTCCCTTGGAAGTAATGACTTAGAGAAGTGGACTATTTAGTGTGTACAGACTCTAACTCATCTAAGAGGATAATGTAGAGTTCTATCAAAACTCTACTTCCTCTAGGTTGAGACACTTGTCTCAACCTTATCCACTTGACCTATCTTATCTTGCCTATTTAAGAAGAGCCTCTATACCTTTATAAACACCTCAATACCTCATTACTTCATTGAAATACAAATCTTTTGTTGATTCTCTCTATTCTGGAAGATGTATGTAGACTGGCTCTTGTGTATAGGATAACATATCCTAACAATAGCATGAGAGATTCTTTGGTGTGTAATTTGCATAATAATTCCTTTGTTCTACTTGATTTGATGACTCTCCTTGCTTGATATATCATAATCTAGTAGTGTTGTCTAGTCTTCTTTGACTCTTTAAGGATACATCCATACTTTTAGTACTTTCCTCAATTTTCTTTATTATTTCATTATGTTTTTGTTGCATCTTTACTTTATTTTTTTGTCCTTCATTCTCTTTCCTTAATTCGCCAATATCTTCCAATTTCTTAGCAAGCTCATTTTTCACCTGGTTGACTTCTTCACTCGTGACGATCATCTAATTAGAAATTTAAAAGTGATGCTTGGTTAGCCTTAGTATTTTAGTTTCTTTTTCTTCCAATTTCTCATTGATTTACCTTATGTCTTCAATAGCCATATTCCTTTCTTGTTCATCTTATCTTGCATTGTTCATGACTTCAACCATTCTTACCATTTGAGTTTCTTGTCTAATTTGCAGTGCTTTCACTTGTTCAATGAGGTGTTGGTTCTTTTCAGATAGATTTGAGATAGTTCCTCAAGATGCATTAGAATTAAGAATTAGACACGTAGCTCACCATACCAGTAGTTGTTTCTCTTGGAAGATCTAAAGAAAGGTTTTGTACGGTTGTGTATATAGTAGGAATACATTTCTCTGATGGAGAATCAATTCTTGTATATGGTTGTTGACCTTCTAAACTAAATTGAGAGTGAGAAATAGGGAACATATTGATAATTGTCAACCATGTTTTGCACAACATTAAAGCATCATCCTTAAGTTATATGATGTTTATAATATTTGAATCCACCTACCATGTGCACTCACACATTAAAGATAACTCCATGTAAAAAGAAATTTTGAATGTACAACTTCACTTCATCAATATATATTAAACTATCACTTGGCCTTTTATAACACTCTCTGGTTTCATTCAACAAACAAAAGGTTTGATAAGGATTTACTGGACAACCATAAAAAATAAAAACAAGTGTATGATGCTAGAGGCTAGCTCACATAAATATCATTTGTCTTTTGAAAGTGGAAATATAGCATTTCCAAGCATATGACAGGGCTTCTTCATTATTCCAACACATCTAGATAACTATTGCCAATAAGAAATATGTTGCAACTATTTTTTTTTTACATAAATGATTGATCCCATTCCTACAACTTCCATAATAGATCCCATTATCCACCCACCAAAAATCTAACTTAGCCCCAACTTTTTGTTCTTTAAGTTTCAAATGAAATAAAAGGTGAATCAAACTTTGTGACAATAAAAAAGATGACTTTTTTGAATGCATTGTAAATTGAGATTTGAGAACACAAACCTATGGTTCTAGTGCGGGAAAGGGAGAAAATGATATGGTTGTCTTCTTCCATCACCTAGTCTTGCTGTTACTAATAACATTTATGTCTCCCAAGTCCTCCTTTTTGCAAACACAGCCTAAGTTGCCTTAACATTTGTGTTTGAATGCAATCCAACAACAAGAAAATGTTCAAACATGCAATGTGGTTCTTGATGGTGTTTACATTCCTGCAGCAATAAAAAGCATCTGACCATACATTATTTACATAAAAGCCAAGATGCCACTTGAGGAAATCATTTCCCTATTAAAACAAATAGCTTCATATGATAATTAAGATAGAAAAAATAATGATTAAAAACTCAATTTAAACCCCCTCAGTTACAACAAAAATTAAATCAAAACTGCATAAAAATCTCCATAATCTTAGTGGTGAAAATTGTGCAAGAGATCCAAGTTTAAAATGTCATCTTATATGTCAATCAACTCTGATAATTTGATATTTTTCTGTGTGCACCAAACATATCTTGATCATATTAATGACCATTGTAACAATTGTAGATACATGTTTTTATATAAATGAATACATAAATATTTGTGAAATTTAATTCTTTGTAATTCTAAATCATTTCTAGAATGTTAACATTGTCTATAGATGTTTTATAGATATATTTTTTAGTGAAACTCAATATTCAGAATTCATCATCTCCAATGCATCTACTTTTTTTAGAAAACAAAACCCATAATCAATCAAACATTTTAATAATCTTCATTATCCATGAAATACAAGTTTTGAAATAGAGGTTAATATAAACCTCTCTAAATAATCAGCGGGGAGTAAATAACTCCAAGACTTTCATTGCAATGAAAAACTAGGTTAGTGATGAATTTTTGCAGACAACTTATAATTCATAAGAGAACCAGGCTCTTTAGAATAAAAATTTCAATTTTACTTTATTAATTAGACATTTGTACTTGTAAATCCATCGTAGTCACAAAATAGTTACACCCAAAGTTGGCCAGAATCACACACAATAGCCAAAAAAGATACATACAACAAGAATGGACTAAATCAAATTGATGCAACATTCTCAAAGATCAAGAAAACAAAAACTAAAATATTTGACATAAGCAGATGCAAGAGAATGGACTAGCTTTATAAAGGATTAGAAGTAAAAAATATATCAAAATCTCCATGTCCACGGGAGTCTACGTACATCGTATCTCTTCTACAAATTCTTTGTAAATCTAAATCTAGTATCTCCATTTGTATATACAACAACAGATAAAACAACAATTGAGTATTTACCTAAAAGGAAAAATAATTTCCTTGCAGTGCTCATCTAGAGTATCTTTAACATGTTGGTGCACGCTCAAGATGTGGCTTAGAAATGTACAAACCATCTTTGCATGAAGAGAATTCCAATACACTATTAAACCCTAACTTGTCCAGCCAACAACTATCCTTACACGTGGATGTCTACAATTAAATAGAAGCACCTAGACATCCACGATACATTTCTTGTGTCTTATAAAACAATATTGTGTCCTCTTTAATTGTGCACTCTCCTACATGGAAAGAATAAAAATAAACCTCTAATAATACGTAGCCACAAAAAGAGCCAATCACAGAATGTATAGAGACAAATCTGTGACCAAGATATTTTTAAAAAAAATTCTATTCACTAAATACATTTACATCCTAATTATTTACACCTGCTGCATCTTTCTGGTAGTCTACGATAGTGTCTTGCTTCGTAATCAGTCTTCATATTCACTAAATACATTTACATGCTATATATCTCTCCCCCTTTATATTAGAGGGAACTTATGTATATTTTGCATCAGTGATGAGAAATGTTTATTGAATGCATTTTGGGCACTCTCTAATTTCGTTTTCAAGTTTTCCCATATTTTTAGAGACTCTACATGTATATTACAAAGCAAGACACTATCGTAGACTACCAGAAAGATGCAGTAGGTGTAAATAATTATGATGTAAATGTATTTAGTGAATAGAATTTTTTTTTAAAATATCATGGTCACAGATTCATCTCAATACATTTTGTGATTGGCTCTTTTGGTGGCTACGTATTATCAAAAGTTTATTTTTTTCTACTTTACTTTGTAACAATTGGTATCAGAGCAGCAGGTCCTTGAAAAAGAAGTTTAACAGCTTAAGGAGATCTATGGAAAATTTCAAAAGAGAAAGCCCTAAGTTTGATGGAGTAAATTTTGACATTTAGAAAGAAAATATGAAGACACACCTACTATGTTTAGGACTAGGTTATTGGTTGATTACAAAGAATGATAAAACTATCATTGAAAAGGACAATCTTGAAACATGTACTGCCAATGAGAGAGATCTATTCATGTGTAACATACTTGCAAGAGAAGCACTTTTGATAGCCCTTCCGGAGAATGAGTATAGCTAGGTAAAATGTTTGGAAAAATTGTATGAAATTTGGAAAGCTTTACATTCTACTTTTGAAGGTGATGAACATGAAAAAAGAGTTAGATTACATAATTGGATATGTGCATTTGAAGATATAAGAATGTTGGAAGATGAATCTGTTAGAAGCTATATTGGTAGAATGTCAGAAATTGTTATAGGTATAAAATCTTGTGGAGGAACAAAGATAGAGAATGAAGTGATATGGAAGATTCTAAGAACATTAACTCCTGTATTTAAGTAGACAACATAGATGATTGAACAAGTTATACCTTGTACTACAAAGTTTACAAGAGAGACTCTTCTCGAAAGATTGGAAGCAACATAGATGAACTTGAGGTTATCAGGAGACTTACCTAGAATGGAGATAACATTCAGTGCTCATAGTGTTTTCCCTACTTTGTCAAGAAGCATCAGTGTGAGTGGAGATTATGCTGGCATCAACAGATATAAAAATGAAGAAGACAAGAAGATTGAAGAAGGTATTGCCTTTCTTGTGAAGAGAGAACTAGACAGTAATAAAAATTTTAAATGTTAGACTTGTCAAGAATATGGTCATTTTGCATCTAACTATCCTAAGAGAGTTAAAAAGTATAGAAACAATTTCAAACCTAGAAGATCTAAGGAATGTTATTATGCTAATGTGAAGATCTTGAAACTAGTATAGATAGAATTCTGAGTGAAAGTGATACTAAGAATAATGATGACATAGGATTTGTAGCAATTAAAGAAGAAAATTCTGAAACTGATGTTAAGGAAGAAAAAACCTTAGTTTCTCAAGTTGAAAAGAAAGCTGATTGGATTATAGATAGTGGTTGTTCACATCATATGACTGGAGACATGAAAAAATTCATAAAGTTTAACGAATATGATGGAGGAGTTGTTAGAGTTGGAAACAATGCACCTTGCTTGATTAAAGGTATAGGATCTATTACTCTTGATGGAAAGACTAATATTGATGATGTTTATTTTGTGGATAGATTGAAACATAATATTTTAAGTGTTGGACAGTTAGTTGATAAGGGATATCAAGTTTGGTTTACTGATAAAACTTGTGTGATAAAGGATAAAGATGGAAATCTGATTGGAACTGGATCTAGAACCAGAGGTAATGTATTTTAGTTGATTCCTACTGAGATGATATGTTTGATTACTAAAATTGATGATAGTTGGTTATGGCATAGAATTTTTTGTCATATAAACTTTGACAACATTGTGAAAGTAAGTATTGCAGTTGCAGTAAGGGATTTGCCTAAAATTATGAAGCCTACTAACAAGGTTTGTAAAGAATGTGTCATGGCTAAACAAAAGAGAAGTTCTTTTCCTAGTAAGAAGTTTACATCTGCAGAAAAAGATAGAGATTGCTCATACATATTTGAGTGGTCCTACCAAGACTAGAGGATTCTATGGAGAAAGGTATTTTATGATTCTTGTTGATGATTTTACAAGAATGATGTGGATTGCATTTCTTAAAGAAAAGTCTGAAGCATTTGATAAGTTTAAGATTGTTAAGAATAAAACTAAGAATGAATCTAGAATGAAGATTAAATGTTTGAGATCTGATAGAGATGGAGAATTTACTTCTAGAGAGTTTAACACCTTTTGTGAAGAAAATGGAATTAAGAGATAGTTTTCAGCCCCTAGGACACCTGGACAAAATGGTATTGCAGAAAGAAGAAATAGATCAGTGACTAAATAAGCAAGAGCTATGTTATTTGAGAATGATTTAGAAAAGATATTCAGGAGAGAAGCAGTGAACACAATAGTGTATACAATGAACATATACAAATCAGAGCAGACACAAACAAGACACCCTATGAATTATGGTTTGGAAATGCACCCTCAGTTAAGTATTTTAGAATTTTTGGAAGAAGATGTTATTTAAAGAGATATGATGATATTGGAAAGTTTGATTCTAGAAGTGATGAAGGTATATTTCTTGGATACTCTTTGAAAATAAAATTGTATAGATGTTACAATAAAAGAACAAAGACTATTGTTGAAAGCGCAAATGTTAAAGTTGATGAAAAGTTCAAAATTGAGGAAAGAATGCTTGATTATGAATCAGATGAAGAAGCTCATCCTAAACCTAACACTAGATCTACTAAATTATTTTATGAGACTAACAGTGATTTGTTGAATGAAAGCCACAGTGAAGTCATTGAAGAACCTACACCTGAAGTGAGATCTGAGACAGTGGTACCTAACAAGAGTTTATCAAGAAATCATCCTATTGAGAAAATTATTGGAAGCATCAAAAGAGGAGTTCTAACTCATAATAAGGTATAAGAATAGTTAGGTTTGATTCCTCAAATTGAACCTAAAAGTTCTAGTGAAGCTTGTTAAGATGAAAGTTTGACTAATGCTATGAAAGAAGAACTAGATCAAATTGAAAAGAAAAAGACATGGGAATTGGTCCCTAGACCTAAAGACAAGAATATTATTGGAACTAAATGGATATTTAGAAAGAACATGATTGAAAAAGGAGAAGTAGTAAGAAAAAAAGTAAGATTGGTATGTAAGGGATACTCACAGTAAGAAGGAATTGACTATGAAGAAACATTTGCACCTGTTGCAAGAATTGAAGAAGTAAGAATGTTTTTGGCTTATGCAGCTTACAAGAAATTCAAAGTATATTAGATGGATGTGAAGTCATCATTTCTAAATAGAGAATTGGAAGAATAATTTTACATTGAGCAGCTTGAAGGTTTTCCTTTGACTCAAGAAGGAGACATGGTATGTAAACTGAAGAAAGCCTTATATGGACTAAAGCAAGAACCTAGAACTTGGTATGGAAGATTGGACAAGTATTTGTTAAAGTTGGGATTTAAAAAAGGAGCAACTGATAGCAATCTATACACAAAAGAAATTGAAAATGGTTTGTTGGTTATAGTTTTTTTTTTTGACATTATTTTTGGGGGAGAAGATGAAGCTAGTGATAAATTTGTTGATGAAATTAAGACTGAATTTGAAATGAGTATGATTGGTGAAATGAAATACTTTTTGGGATTACAGATAACACATAACAATGATGCTATCTTTTTAAGTTAGACAAAGTATCTAAATGACTTGTTGAAAATATTTGGAATGGAGAACTATAAACTGATTGGAACACCTATGGTAACTAGACATAAATTATCTAGCACATATGAGACTCCTGCAGTTGAATAGAAGAAATACCGATCTATGATTGGAGGATTGCAGTACTTGATGCATACAAGACCTAATATAGCACATTTAGTTGGAATTGTAGCAAGATTTCAAGTTGAACCTAGAGAATCACATTATGCAGCAGTAAAGAGGATACTGAGATATTTAAGAGGCACAATGGACTATGGTTTGTGGTATGAAAAATCTGATGATTTTACCCTATCTGCATATATAGATGTTGATTGGGGAGGTAGTGTTGATGATAAGAAAAGCACTAGTGGTGGAGCATTTTTCCTTAGAGGAAGATTGGTTTCCTGGCTAAGCAAGAAGCATAATTGTATCTCACAAAGCACAACAGAAGTAGAATATGTAGTAGCAGAAAATAATTGTAACTAGATAATTTGGATGAAGCAAATGCTGAATGATATTGGAATAAAGTTTTTTGAGCTTTTTGTCATACATTGTGACAACACAAACACAGTTAGTATGTCTAAGAACCATGTATTACATTCTAAGAAAAAACATACAGAGATTAAGTATCATGTTGTAAGAGAGAAAGTTGTTGAGAAATAAGTTAGACTTGAGTACATAAGTACAAAGGAGTAGATATCAAATATATTTACAAAGCCTTTTCCTAAGGACACATTTGAGTATCTGTATGCTTGGGGTTATGCCCTAGCCTACTTTTTGAGAAGTGATGCAGTTGGTTGCATCCATCCAGTGGTATATGAGCCTTATCTATCTTCTGGACTGGATGTTGGTACTTCCTCTATGGGGGAGTATGTGTATCTGAGCTGATTCATAAGGACTCTAGTTAATGTATTTTCTGAATAGTGTCTTTTGACATTGGAGTTGTTGTTGACATAATGATGAGATTTATGTCATTGATGTCAATGGGACAGAAGTGTACATGAAAAAAAAAAAATTGTACTATCTGAACAGGAAAATGAAGCAAGATTTGATTGATGAAGAGGACTTGAAGCAGCAGTATTGCAGTATTGGATTTTTGGAACATTGGATATTTTTTCATCTATGTTGCCATCAATGACAATGGGGGAGATTATTAGGAATGAATGCTAAATGTTTGGTAGCCATTCTGTAGCAGTTGTTAGAAAGTAAAGTCCACCAAGATAACTGAGAGGGGGGGGGGGGTGAATCAGTTATCAGATAATTATAACTTTTATCAATTTAATAGCATTAAACCATGTAAGCAATATAAATACCAACCATAGAAAGATATTCATGCACAATAACACAATGACACAAGATATGTTGACTAGGGAACCTCTTGATCAAAGAATAAACCCTGATGGGAATGATGCCCACAAAAGATGCACTAATATGAATATTCCTTGTGAAAGGATGGAATCTATTAGGATTCTTATGAAATACATTCAGTACATATGAATCTCTGTTAGGAGATTTTGAATCCTATTAAAAGATTCTAACCTTGTTAAGAGTTATGGAAGACAGAAGGACCCACTGCCCAAATAGCTTCAGGGTAAGATCACTTAACACACTATCCAGCTAATCTTTGTATTAATCAAAAAAATAATATGTTAGATCTTCTCTGACTATGCCAAACCGCACTCACTATTACACCAGATCTCAATTTTAGATCTTTGTACCTCGCATGTCTTCCTTCACAAATTCACTTTCACAATTAGCTCTTTTCTTCACTTCATGCATACATCAACACATCCAAAACATTACAACCATTACAAAAAAAAGGAAAAACATTCCTTCCTTTATACCACACTCAAGTAATTACAAATGATTCAGCATACAATTACAAAATAAAAGTTTCCACACGCTACATCAAAATTGCACAAAACTGTCAGCTTCCAACTACAATAATTCTTCACTCATGACCTCAAAGTCTATGCTATCATCCATGTCACTATCAATGTGTCTTAAACTTCTCTTTAATTGAGAAAAACCAGATTCCATCCCGATTAGGAGATATTATCTGATTTCAACAAACTGCTACTCAGGAACACTGCCTGAATACTGCTTCCACCAAAATGCTCATACCTTACATGAATAAATGAATTATTGTCTGTTCTCTTTCCCATAATAATATAACATATCAATGAATATATCCTCAAAATCTCTTAGCTCCAACTCTAATATCCCATGTGCACTAATCCAAACTCTGTCTTCTTCTCTGCAAGTATTTGGTAAATCATTGTGTTGACATCAATGACAATCATAGTCATGAATGCAACAAAAACTGCTACAGAATGGCTGCCAAATATTTAGCATTCATTCCTAACATCTCTCTTTCAGTAGAGAGTCCATTAATCACTAGTTAACTATAGAAGCCTTGGCAATAGTTCTATATAATGGTAGAAACTAATCACAACAACAATAATAAATATTTACAAAGATACATAGATAAATCAATTTTTTTTTTGGTTTATGTATCTCTCTTTCAACTATTCGGTATAGCTTTTATTATTTGTAAATTTGTATTGATTCAATAAAACAATTAACAAATATCTACAAAGATACATAGGGTTGTTGATGTTAGAATTATCCCAACTACTCTTTGCCTCCGTATTTTTCCTCCATCACTTTCTCACATGCCATGTCATCTCCTCCAGCTTAGTCCATCTCCTTTGGACATTGCTCTAGATACATTTTGGATTTAGTTTTAAATGCAAATCCTTTGTCGTAGACTTTATTTTGCTGGTTGTTCAATCAACATTTATCATGTATTTAATGTTTTCAGTTTTCCCTTCTTAGCTGGGAACATTCAATGTATTTTGTGACAACTCTTTTTATTAATTTGTATCTTTTGTATGAAACTGTAGAATAGAGCTCTCTGATATGGAAATGAAATATTTTTTTATGTTTTAGAAGTCTGATGTTATTCTTTGTTAATGCGCTATCTTTCAATTCCTCTGCCTCTGTCAATAAGTGGTATTAGAGCCTAAGGTTTCTCAAACAAGACTTGTTGGAGGAAAGATTTAGCATAAGCTAAAATTTCCACCAAAGGTATTCAACCAAGTGTGACAATGGCTAACACAAGTTTAAAAAATCCTCAAATCCCACAATTCAATGGAAAAAAATATGATTATTGGTCCATAACAATGAAGGCACTCTTTTGTTCTTGAGATATTTGGGATCTAGTGGAGAATGGTTATCCAGAACCAGTTGATGCAGTAGCATACAATGCTCTAAGTCAAGTAGAGAAAGATTTATTGAGAGATAATAGGAAGAAGGATTCAAAAGCTTTATTCTACATTTTTCAAGTAGTGCATGAGAGTATTTTTCCAAAGATTGCAGAAGCCACTAAGTCCAAGAAAACATGGGATATCTTCCAAATAGAATACCAAGGAATGGCAAAGGTGAAAACACAAAAGCTACAAATGCTAAGAAGGGATTTTGAAACAATTTTCATGAAGGAATTAGATTCAATAGACTCTTTCTTCACACAAGTGATGGGTTTATTCAATAAAATTAGATCTCATGGTGAGACACTAGAAGATAGAAGAGTTGTTGAAAATATTTTGAGGATTTTACCCACAAGGTTTCAATCCATAGTTGTGACCATAGAGGAGACAAAGAATCTCTCACAATTTTCAGTTGATGAGCTTAATGGATCTCTTATTTCTCATGAGCATAGGCTTAGTAGGTCAACAAGCTCATCATTGGAGCATGCATTCAAGACAAAAGCTTCAATCAACCATGGAAGAGGTAGAGGAAGACAAAATTTTAGAAATAGATGAAGAAATTCATATAGAGGTGGAAGAAGCAGCAAATTAAGCTCAAGTGGAAGAGGTAGCAGCCAATATCCAAGTCTCAATGAAACTCAAAATCAGCCTCAAGGCCAAAGGTATGACAAATCTCAAGTTCAATATCATTTTTGTAAAAAGTATGGGCATTATTCAAATGAATGAAGGAAGAAGCAATATGGTTTTCACAAACAAAATGAAAATTTCACAAAAGAAAATCAAAACCAAAAATCAAATCAAAGTACAATGTTTTTGGCATGCAATGTAGCACAAACAAATGAAAAAATGTAAGGTTTTTAGACTCAGGTTGTAGCAACCACATGATAGGGAATTTTGAAATATTTTCAAGCTTGGATGAAAATATAAAATATGATGTCACATTAGGGAATGATGATACAGTGGGATTCAAAGGAAAAGGAAACATCAACATTCTAACTAAGAAGGGGGAGAAGAAGTATATTTATGATGTTTATTTTGTTCCCAATTTAAAGTATAATTTGATGAGTATTGGGCAGCTTGTTCAAAAGGGGTTTAGATTATCTTTCAAAAATGGAGAGTGCACAATTTTAGACAAATTTCCAAGCAATCAAAACATTGCCAAGGTTCAAATGAAAAATAATAGAATGTTTCCCCTAAAGATTAAACCACGTTTGGATAAGGGTTTTTCTCAAGCATACCCCACAATGAGCTCACAAGAGAGTAAAAAGGAACTTGTTGTTGTCACTCAAACAATATTTTAAGAAAAAATAAAAGATTAAAATTAGCTTCGGCATCTAATATTTCAGAATTTAAACTTTGGAGGTCTAAATTTTCTTCATAGGAAAAGCATGGTGAAGGATTTCCTTTAATAGAAAAATTGGAAAGAGTATGTCAAGGGTACATCTTGGGAAAGCAACATAGAGAATCATTTCCAGCAGGTAAGTCAATGAGGGTAAAAACACATTTAGAAATTATTCATTTAGAATTGTGTGGACCAATGCAAACACCTGAATAATTGGTGGAAGATTTTATTTTTTGACATTCATTGATGATTACTCAAGGAAAACTTGGGTTTACTTTCTAAAGCATAAAAGTGAAGTGTTTGCATATTTTTGTCAATTCAAAGCTCTTGTTGAAAAGCAAAGTGGTCAATCCATCAAAGCATTGAGAACAGATAGAGGTGGTGAATACATCTCAAATGATTTTCTAAGATTTTTCAAAGACCATGGAATTCACAAGCAATTCACAGCTAGATACACACCTCAACAAAATGGGGTAGCTAAAAGAAAAAATAGAACAATCATGAAAATGACTAGAAGCATGTTAAAAGCAAAGCATTTGTCAAATGAATATTGGGCTGAAGCTATTTCATGTGCAACTTATATAACAAATAGATGTCCAACAAAAAGTGTCAAGAATGTGATTCCAGAAGAAGCATGGAGTAGAAGAAAATATAGTGTTTCTCATATGAGAGTTTTTGGATATGTGGCATACACACATGTGCCAGATGAGTTAAGAAAAAAGTTAAACAACAAAGGAGAAAAATGCATATTTGTTGGATGTAGTGATGAATAAAAGGCTTACAAGTTGTATAATCCAATTAAAAAGAAGGTTATAATCAGCAGAGATATGCAGTTCATAGAAAAAGAAGCATGGGACGGAAGTGTAGAAAAAACAATCAACATAACAACAAGGATACCACAAGAGGAAAATGAAGTTTTTATACCAGCAAATACTCCTTCAAATGTGACTCCTTCCACACCCTTTCAAGCTCAACAAAGTGGTCCACAAGTGACACCATCATCAAGCGTAAGGTCAACCTCATGTATACAATCAAGAACTCCCACAAGTGGAAAAAAAACACCATCTACAAGTGGCAATCAAAGTGTTGGACCATCGAGTCCACATTCGAAAGGTTTTACATCAAGTGACATGTCAAATCCTACATTGGCAAGCTTGAGGAGATAAAAAAAGAAGTATTAGAGACATGAGAAAAATGAAGGTGAGAATAATGCTGATTCGATTTCTCTTTATGCTTTATATTCACAAATAGATGATCTAAATCATTTTTAAGATGCAATTAAAGATGAAAAATGGGTATATGCAATGTATGAAGAAATTGATGCAATTGAAAAGAACCAAACATGGGAGTTACTTAGCCTTCCAAAAAATAAAAGATGTCATAGGAGTAAAGTGGGTTTACAAAACTAAGTTGAATGCAAATGGTGATGTGCAAAAACATAAGGCAAGGCTAGTTGCTAAAGGTTATTCACAACAACATGGAGTTGATTACAATGAGACATTTTCTCCCATAACCTGTCTAGACACCATAAGAATGACACTTGTCATAGCAGCTCAAAACAAATGACCTATTTATCAAATAGATGTAAAATTGAAAATATTGAATGGTTATCTTGAGAAAGAAGTATATGTGGAACAACCACCCGGATATGAGATTTTGGGTCAATAAGACAAAGTGTACAAACTTAAAAAGGCAGTGTATGGTCTCAGGAAAGCCCCAAGAGCTTGGTAGAGAAGAAGTGATTCATATCTTTTACAAAATGGCTTCAATAGGTGCAACAGTGAGCCTACGTTGTACATAAAGATGGATGAAAAATGTCAAATTCTAATTGTATGTTTATATGCTAATGATTTGATATTCACGGGTGAGCTATCAATTGACTTATTTAAAGAAGCTATGAAAAAAGAATTTGAAATGATTGATTTGAGACACATGAAATACGTCTTAGGCATTTAGGTCAATCAAAATGAAAATAGAATATTCATCTCTCAAGTAAAGTATGAAAGTGATATTTTAAAAAGGTTCAATATGATTAATTGCAAATCAGCACCAACACCAATTGTCACAGGTTTAAAATTAAGCAAGGATGATGATGGAGCCAACATTGATCCAACTTTATATAAAAGACATGTTGGCAGCCTTATGTATATAACGGCCACAAGGCCAGACATAATGTTTTGTGTAAGTTTGATTTCAAGGTTCATGGAGACTCCAAAAGAATCACACGAGAAAGTAGGGAAAATAATTTTAAGGTATGTGAGTGGGACAAGGAATTATGGCATTCAATATTCAACTTCAAATGATTTCAAGCTCATAGGATATATTGATAGTGATTGTCCTGGGAGTATTGATGATAGAAGGAGTACATCTGGTTATGTTTTTTTTTTATTTTGGCACTGGTGTAGTATCATGGGCTTCAAAGAAATGACCAATAGTCACACTTTCATCTGCTGAAGAAAAGTACATAGCAGCAACAAGGGCATCATGTCAAGCTGTATGGATGAGAAGAGTGTTGAAAGAGTTGAAACATTGTTAGGAATTTAAGACCTTTGATAGAGGAAATCTGTTACTTAATACTATGTTATCCTCTGATAATATTTTACTGATTTATATTGCTGATGATATATATATCACTGATTATTTATTTGTTGTGTTGTAGAGGAGAATACGTTGTCGTATTGATTGATCACTTTCCTCTCAACACAAGATTTATTTAAGTATCATTTAGTCACATCTCTACGTAGAGACATAACTCTATGTGGTTGTAGCCAAGTAGAGCCATGTCTATGTACACAGACATGTCTCATATGAAGCGGTGCATAATAGCTGACCCCATAAATGTAGGATTTTATGTTTAACTATCGATTGATAGTTAATGTAAAATATATGTATATGTTACGTTAACTATCCACCGATAGTTATGTAACAATGATATACATACATACATACATACATACATACATACATACATACATACATATACATATACATATACATATACATATACATATACATATACATATACATATACACATACATACATACATACATACATACATACATACATACATACATACATATATATATATATATATATATATATATATATATATATATATATATATATATATATATATATATATATATGTATATGTATATATATCTATATATATGATGAAGGGTGCTCCCCTTAATACCACAAACACATAACAGAAATAGAGAAACAACAACAATAATATGCAAGAACAGAAAATTGGCTTCTTATTATCTCCACAAATGTGAAATTACAAACTTTCAGAATTACAATATGCAAAGCCACATGGGCATTCCTTACAATATTCTGTAGAACAAAGCCTCGAACTATTACCCAGAACTATTCTGAACTGCCTAAGACAATAATACAGCCTTCCTTATATAGACAATTTTCCACCGCCTGGGAAGGTTCCAGAATTTTAGCCAATAAGGCCGACCAAACTTAGAATTATTTTATTTTACATTTTATTACATCATAGTCGGCTCAAGATAACCTTTGAAACCCGAACAAAATTTTTGAAGAAAATTATTTTTCGCCATTTCAGGTGGCCCAACTTTCGAAGACCATAAGTCATCACCAGTTGACCCGATCGGCTATTATAACCCCATTTTGGAAATGCCACGAAGCGCTCTACAGGCTTGACCGGTGTAAGTGCTTGTCACCCAAATTTTTGACCTCATCCGGGGCCTCTAAAGCCTTCAAAACTGAGTTCAAAGTTTCTGTACCCTGCTGCCAATACCGAAAATCTTCAATATCTTCCAATATACACTTGATCTGGCAATGAAACTTTACTGGCAGACTTATATGACCAAAATGAACCTCCAAGAAAGAAATCAGATCATTCTAAGCACATACAAAAATTACCAAAAATAGTAACTTTCCATAAATAGCAGCTCTGCACAAAATAGCCCTTATTGAATAAAAAAAACATAAATATTTTTTGGGTGATGCAAGATTGCTCTTACACCCAGGATGCTCCTGCATCAGACACCCAGGGTAATTTGAGAAGTGACCCTGTCACGACTCAGGTGTACAGAGGAAAACTGAGATGGCTAACCTCCTCCTTTGTCAGCCATGATGAATCTTCAACAAGTCGTCCTTTCCACTTGACCAGATATTCTTCATATGTCCTGTTCCTTGTGCTTCTGCCAACACGACTGTCTAGTATATCTTCGATCTCCTTAGTGTCTGAACTAGTTGCTGGAATACTCCACTGTGCTGCTGTGATCTCATCTTCAACACCTCCTTCATGATACTCTGTCAGATCTGAAATGTTAAACACTGGTGAAATATTTAGCTCAGTAGGAAATCCTACCTCATATGCATTTCCTGAATCATGTTTCTTCAGTATCCTACATGGTCCAAACTTCTTCATTTTCAGCTTGTTATATGTACCAACTAGAAACCGCTCCTTTCGCAAATGAACCATGACTTCATCACCAACCTGAAATTCCTTATACCTCCTTTTCTCATCTGCCTTAGCCTTATACTGTGCGTTCATCTTGGTAATATGCTTCCTCACCTCCCCATGGATGTTCTTCAAGTGTTCTACAAAATCCTCAGCTTCAGCACTACTTATTTCTCCTTTATCTATCTTCCTCAATTCAGATGCATTTCTTGGACTACTTCCATATACAATCTGGAATGGTGATTTACCAGTGCTCCTGTTGACAAAATTATTGTATGCAAATTCCACCTGTGGTAAAATCAAATCCCATCCTGTTGGCTTATCTCCAACCAAACATCTCAGCAAATTTCCCAAACTCCTATTCACCACCTCTGTCTGTCCATCAGTCTGTGGATGATGTGATGAACTAAACTTCAAATCTATCTTTAACTTCTTCCACAATGTACGCCAGAAATATCCAACAAACTTAGTGTCCCGATCTGAAACTATGGTCCTTGGCAAACCATGAAGTCTCACTACTTCTCTAAAAAATAATTCTGCTACATGAATAGCATCATTAGTCTTCTTGTAGGGAATGAAATGTGCCATCTTTGAAAATCTGTCAACCACCACAAAAATTGAATCATGTCCCCGCTGTGTCCTTGGTAAACCAAGAACAAAGTCCATACTGATATCCTCCCAAGGCTTCTCTGGTATAGGTAATGGCTAATACAACCCTGTATTCTGCTTCACTCCTTTTGCCATCTGACACACTCTGCAACTCTGTACAAACTTCTTCACATCTTGCTGCAACTGTGGCCAATAATAATTCTCACTAACCAAACCAAGGGTTTTATCACGACCAAAATGTCCAGCCAATCCACCACTATGCTTCTCCTTGATGAGATTCTCCCTCATAGAACTTCATGAAATGCACAACTGACTCCCTCTGAATAGCATATCATCTTGGATGATGAAATCCAACCATTTTGTCCTGTCTAGAGTAACAGGTTCTGTACAAGCTTTCCAAGCTTCACCAAAATCAGGATCCTCTAGATACAAATTCTTGAGTTCCTTGAACCCAACCACTTCAATCTGCATTTCTGTCATCAATAGTTTCCTTCTGCTAAGAGCATCTACAACCCTATTAGACTTTCCACTCGTGTGTTTCAAAACAAATGTATAACTCTGCAAAAACTCGACCCATTTCAAGTGCCTCTGATTCACTTTCCTTGACTATTCAAATATTGCAAAGCTTGATGATCAGTATACAAAACAAACTCCTTAGGAAGTAGATAATGTCTCCACTTCTTTAATGCCTGAATTATAGCATAAAATTCCTGATCATAAATAGAATATTTTCTCTTGGCATCATTTAACTTCTCACTGAAATAAGCAACAGGTTTACCTTCTTGGCTCATAACAGCTCCTATTGCAGTACCACTAGCATCACAATCTACTTGAAACACCTTATTAAAATCTGGAAGTGCTAAAATAGGTTGTTCTGTAACTTTTTGTTTCAACAATTGAAAACTCTTTTCTGCCCCATTAGTCCACTTAAACTCTTTTCTATCCCCTCTCATTGTTTCAGTCAAGGGTCCACAAATACTGCTAAAATTTTTGATAAAATTTCTATAAAAGCTAGCCAAACCATGAAAAGATCGTACCTCAGTAGCACTCCTTGGAGTAGGCCATTCAAGGATAGCTTGTACCTTCTTTGGGTCCATTTTTAGACCTGCTGCTGAAACTACAAATCCCAAATACACTAACTCTTTCTTCACAAAACTGCACTTCTTCAAATTAATCAACAATTTCTCATCTCTCAACTTCTCAAACACCATACGAATATGCATCCTATGTTCCTCCAATGTCTTGCTAAAAATCAAAATATCATCTAGGTAAACAATGACAAACTTCCCAGAAATTCTTTCAGAACCTCGTTCATGAGCCGCATGAAAGTGCTCGGTGCATTGGTTAGCCCAAAAGGCATGACTAACCACTCATATAGTCCTTCCTTTATCTTGAAGGCAGTCTTCCATTCATCTCCTTCTCTGATCCAAATCTGATGATATCCACTCTTCAGATCTATCTTTGAGAAATACACAGCTCCACTCAAACAATCCATAATATCATCCATTCGTGGCAATGGAAACCTATACTTGATTGTGATCTTGTTTATTACTCTGGAATCTGTACACATCCTCCACTCTCCATTCTTCTTTGGTGCTAATACCGCTGGTACAGCACAGGGACTCAGACTCTCTCAAATCAACCCTTTCTGCAATAACTCATGTACTTGTCTGTTCAACTCTTCACTTTTTGCTGGTGTCATTCTGTGTGCTGCCTTGTTTGGCAAACTAGCTCCTGGAATCAAATCCATCTAATGACTGATCTTCCTTACCGGTGGTAATCCATCAGGTACATTATTAGATACAATATCTTGAAACTCATTCAACAAATCTACAACTTCTACAGGGACATCTTCTACTTCCTCTTTACCAGCTTTTGGAATTAAAACAAAACATACATGCTCATGCCTCATACCATCTAGAAAATTTCTTCCATTAACAAAAGTGATCCTTGCATTACCACATACCTTTTCTTCAATCTCCTTCAATGGTTTTAGCTTATGCCGCACTCCATCCTTTGTCAGGGAATAGGTATTCGCACGACCATCGTGTACAACACATCTGTCAAACTGCCACGGTCTACCCAACAACATATGACATGCATCCATAGATATGATATCACACAATACCTCATCTTGGTATCTAACAATCTTGAACTTCACCAGGCATTGTTCATTGACCATGACCTTGTGGTCATCCTGTACCCAGGCAATCCGATATGGATGTGGGTGTTTCTGTCTCTTGAGCTTCAACTTTGTCACCATCTCTTCTAACACCAAATTGTCAGTGCTTCCACTATCAATAATCACATCACAACATTTACCTTCACACTTGCACCTGGTGTGAAACAGGCTCCTCCTTTGTTCAGGTTCATTCCCACCACTCAGCAAGACTCTTCTATTAATTAGTGTTTCTCCTCTTTCAGCATCTTTAGAATTTGATGATCTGGCATCTTCATCTACATGTACAACTCTGGCCTGGCCTTCATTTCTCCTATCTGTTCTGCCTTGGCGCTGAGGACATTCAA